>WUAM01000059.1:74149-105733 GCA_024336885.1 Actenoides hombroni
ATTTTGACGTTTGGGAGGGGCTTTGACTCGGTTTCAGGGCAGTGGAACCTCTTTTGGGGCCAATTTCAACCCTTTTGGGGACAGTTTAACCCCTTTTGGAGGGCCTCAGACCCATTTTGAGGCATTTTAGCCCCTTTTGAGCAGTTTTGACACATTTTGAGCCATTTTTAACCCATTTTAGGGCCATTTTAACCCATTTTAGGGCATTTTGATCTATTTTGCCACATTTTAAACAAATTTAGTAGGATTCTGAAGCATTTTAACCTATTTTGAGGTATTTTAACCTATTTTGAGGTATTTTAACCTATTTGGAGCCATTTTTAACCCATTTTAGGGCCATTTTAACCCATTTTAGGGCCATTTTAACCCATTTTAGGCCATTTTGATCTATTTTGCCATATTTTAAACAAATTTTGTAGGATTTTGAGCCATTTTGAGCCATTTTTCACCTATTTTGAGCCATTTTAAACCATTTTGGTGGCATTTTAACCCATTTTATGGTTATTTTAACCCATTTTAGGTCCATTTTCATCTATTTTGCCACATTTTAAACAAATTTGGTAGGGTTTTGATCCACTTTGAGCCATTTTAACCTATTTTGAGGCATTTTAACCTATTTTGAGCCATTTTTAACCCATTTTGGTGGCATTTTAACCCATTTTAGGGTTATTTTAACCCATTTTAGGGCCATTTTAACCCATTTTAGGTCCATTTTAACCCATTTTATGGTTATTTTAACCCATTTTAGGGCATTTTGATCTATTTTGCCACATTTTAGACAAAGCTTGTAGGATTTTGAGCCATTTTGAGCCATTTTAACCTATTTTGAGCCATTTTAACCTATTTTGAGCCATTTTAACCTATTTTGAGCCATTTTAACCCATTTTAGGGCTATTTTAACCATTTTAGGGCCATTTTATTCTATTTTGTCATGTTTTAATGGATTTTAGTAGAATTTCAACCCATTTTGAGCAATTTCAGCTCATCTGGGACAAATTTAACCCATTTTGAGGCATTTTAACCCATTTTGAAGCACTTAATTTAATTTTAGGGGGATTTTAACCCTTTTTTGGGGTCATTTTAATCCATTTTGAGGCATTTTAGTCCATTTGGGGGAATTTTAATCCATTTTGGGGGCGTTTTCACCCATTTTGAGGCATTTTCACCCATTTCGAGGCATTTTATCCCATTTTGGGGGGAATTTTAACCCATTTTTTGCCATATTCACCCATTTTTGAGAGCACTTTAACTTCTTTGGGGGAAATTTTGAGGCATTTCAGCCCATTTGGGGGGAATTTTCATCAGTCTTAGAAAAAAATAACCAATTTTGAGGCATTTTCATCAATTTTAGGGGGATTTTTCACCCAATTTGGGGAATTTTAACCCATTTTAGGGCATTTTGACCCATTTTGGGGGGATTTAAAGCCATTTCTTTAAGATTTGAGTCCATTTTAGGGGAGTTTTGACCCTTTTGGGGGCGGTTTAACCCATTTTGGGCCAATTTAATCAATTTTTAGCCAATTTCAACCATTTTTGGCCAATTTAACCCATTTTTTGGCCAATTTAATCAATTTTTACCCAATTTCAACCATTTTTTGGCCAATTTAACCCATTTTTTGGCCATTTTAACCCATTTTGGGGGCCGTTTAGTCCATTGGGGGGAGGGTTGAGGTCCATTTTGGGTTCTTCTTGGTGTAAACCACGTTGGAGAAGAGTTTGGGGGGCACTTTTGACCCATTTTGGGTCTCTTTTGACCCATTTTGACCTATCTTGGCCAATTTTGACCCATTTTGACCCATTTTGGCTCATCTGTTGGACGGTGGAGACCCCAGAGAAGGATTTTGGGTTCTTAGGACTTTGGGGTGACCTCTTTTTGGGGGGTTTCAGGTCCATGTTGGGTTCTGGGTGGTGGAGAGCACGTTGGAGAAGAGTTTTGGGGTCACTTTTGCCCCATCCTCACCCATTGTGACCCATTTTGCCGCCTTTGTTCCATTATACTTATATATGACACACACATGATATCTGTATTATATGTAATACATATTAAAATATGTATTCATTCATTCACACACTTTTTAGATATATAATATACAAATGTAAATACAGTTTCTCTCCCACATATATCCATGTCTCTCTCTCTCTATAAACATGTATTTTGATACTCCCCATGTATCTATATGGGAACAGACAAATACAATACATTATACCTGTAAAGGTATACACACATACTTGATACATACTGTAGAATACATATAAAATCTGTTAATATGTAGTCACACACAGAGACTTGTAAATATGTATTATATATAAGGTATCTGTGGATATGCAGTTATACACACATACACACACCTCTCTGTGCGTCTTTATATACTTACATATGTATACACACACAGACAATCTTCATATATAATATTTTATATATATATTTTATATATGAATATAGACATATAATACATTATATCTACATATGCACACATTCATATTTTATAGTACATATAAAATACATAGATACATACACAATCAGGCACAAATACCTTTATAGGTCTTTGTCTATATAGAAACATATGTAGACATATATTAATATGCACATATCTTATTAGGTAGGTATTGATGTATGCATGTATATATATGCGGGGATCTATATGGGGCTATATGCAAGACATACCTACATAGATACACACATTCCCATTTTATGTAATACAGAATACATACAAAATATGTATGTATATACAGAGCTGCTGTCACACACACATCTTCTATATATATAGATATTAAAAAAGAGAAGACAATTTTAATAAGCGTATCTGTATCTTCCCCTGTATATTGATGTAGGGATGTTTCTACAGGGATATACACATACATATATACACACACATTTACAGCCAGACACTTAGACACACTTTTATTGTTATGTTACACATAGGTCTGTATTTCCGTGAGTGTGTATATATATGTATGGGGATATACAATACTTTATGCATATGCAAGGATACACTTTTATATCTGTAATATATATATATCTTCAGAGACCATCTCTCCCTTCTCTCTCACACATCCCCATCCCTTTCTACGTATCTTTATATACAGTTATATATTTAATATATGCCTTTAGATAAAATATTTATCTATAGACACATAACCTCTTGCACGCATCTTTATATATAAACGTAAAGACATATATCTTTATATATGTATATATGCAGTCATATGCATACCTGTATATATATATATATGTAAATCTTCTCATATATATGGGGATGTATGTATGTTTGGACATGCATATATGATATTATACACATATATGTACAAACATATTATATTTTTACTTATGTTTTTATATATGTATGTGTCTCTGTGTTTATGTGTATGAATCTGGGATATACATATATAACACATTATAGATTTATATGCATACATATATACACACATTTTATATATGTGATGTATGTACACACATGGACACATCCTTACGTAGACATATGTATCTTTATATATGTCTATATTTCACTATGCACACATACTACATATAGGGATGTACATATGGGATAGACACAATACTTTATATGGGTACACACATATATACGTATCTTCTATCTATTATATGTACGTGTACATGAAGAAACATAGAAGTTTTTTACATGTCCCCACATACATGTGGGGATATATCTCTGGGGATGTACCTCTATAATACATTATACCTTCACACACACACGCATTTTTTTAGTACCTATAGGAAATGTTATATAGATAAGAGGGGTGTGTGTTCCCCACCTTACCCAGCCTTGCTCACTGTGCCATTCCCAAGCACACCCTCCCAGCACTGGCAGCCCGTGTCCCGCCAGGCCCCCTGGCCCCGACTGGGGCTGACCCAGGGAGCGGGCCCCGCTGAGCCCCCACCACGTGCGGGGAGCCATCTGTGCCAGAGGGACACCTGCCGGGGATGGCCATTTGAACGCTGACCTCAGGTCACAGACTGTGCCTGCTGCTGAGGTTTCCTACCATCCCGTCTACCCTCTCTGAAAGGTTCCCAGCGTGGTGCTGGGCCAAGCTACCTCCTCACTCCTTTCCTCTTCATTTATTTTGTCTGCCCTGGTCAGACTCAGGTCCGTGAGAGGCACTCTGCAGACTGGACAGCCCAGCTCGGGGGAATTAACCTCTCCCAGATCGCCAAATTGTTATGAGTGCCTTCAGAAGGAGGAAACCTGGGTCAGCCTTTAGAGAACTACTATTTGGTACAAACTTCAACAGAGCAAACTAAGAGATGCCATGGTGGGTTTCATTTCCGGATCTACATCACTGTTTGGTCTCACCTGGTTTACAGCATGCAGTGCAATGCAAACATGCAGGTCACATTTACATTTTCAAGCAAAACTTACCACTGCTGGGCTCATTGTAGTATCGACTGATGTAATTATTCATGTCATCCTCTGAAAGAACAAAATGACAGCCATTAGAAGACCGTTTATTTGAAGAAATGTTTGAAATTCCACCTTGTGAAAGGCTTGCCTCTGCCCTGTCTTCCCTTTGTGTACTTTCAGGCCAAAAGACCAGGTGTGATTTGCCAACACATCCACCCCGTGGCTGCATCCAGAACAGGATTATAATTTGTTGCAGTTCTTTACAGCACCATCTTGGGAATGAGGCATTTTGTGGTCCAAAGATGATGTGCTCATGATCTCTCTGGAGAATGCTGAGAGGCTGACCAGTTCCCCAGGCCCGTCTCTTTGCTCCTCATAAAGACAAGTGGCCTTTTTCTGGTCAGCAGGGCCCTCCCTGCCTACACACAGCACAGGGATAAACTTTGTTTACCCTGACAGGCTGAACCATGGGCATTGGCATTGCCAGACCTACTTCTGCTGTACAGTTACAGCCCTGAGTTACCTCCTTCCACACAGTTACTCTTCAGAAAGCAAGGCTCTGTGACCTGAGCTGCCTTCTCCCCCACATGACCATCAGTCTGTCCCTGGTGAGACCTGCTCCTGCAGAGCCCAAGCGCCCTGCTCCCTACCAACCTGCAGCCATCCCCTTATTCTGCCAAGAATTATTCTCTAGGCAGGGATGCTTGGAGGGCAGGTTGTGCTTCTCCTATAGGGATATTTCTATTTCCTTTCAATATTTTTTTTTCATATGGCCCAATGCTGCTCCTCATTTTCATTTGCAGTCCCCTCCTGACCAACACACTCTTGCCATGCTGAACAGCAATGACACATCTATTGCTCCTGAGCAGCTTCCCACTGTTTCTGCACTCTTCTTTTAGTATTTATAAGTTGTTCCTGTGAAATGCAGTTGACTGAAAAACAAAGAGATGATATCCAGTACGTTTCCAAAAGAATGGCTAGAATGTGCCCTGTTCTATCTTGGATGACATGGCCAATAAGAACCACACAACAAGTTTTCCAAAACAAGTGGAAATGCCTACCTCCAGCTCTGCACAAGCACTGCTGTGGGAAACAAAAAACAGAGCCAGACAAACCAGCTCTCTAGCAGCTGTAAAGCCACATAGTTTTAACATGTAAATCCTTACTTCTAACAGAATGTCCTTTTTTTTTTTTAATTCAGAATCAATAAAGAGCTATTTTGTTGTATATTACATACACATAGGTAATAGATAGCATAATATTAACATTACATTATCTGCAAGCTTAAAGTATACTATAAAGATTATTACAAGTCAAAGGGTGTGGTTCTACATTTGTAGTACGTACATGGGAGCTACACCTGAACTTCAGTAATGGTAAGCAAAATGAAGACACAATCACATGCTGCAGCTCTACTGCATATGCAGATTTCAGATGCTGCAGATGACAGTGGGATTTCAGAAGCAGAACATTTTACAGCCACTGTAAAGGAAAGTAACAAACTCCTCTTGTTGCAATTCTGAGCAGAACGTCAATATTGCTGCTAAGAAAACAGTATTGGCAATCCAGGAAGAATTTAAGCTTACAGGCAACCTGACCTGCCTGATTTGCGGTGTATCGTGTGCTCTAAAAGCATTCTCTCCTTTTAAGTGCTCTTTTTGATACCATGTTTCAGAAAATCATGCTCATCCCTTTGAGCCAGATTTCCTTCGTCCCCCTGGGTCTCTGTGGCTACAGTCCTGCCTTTTCACAGCACATTGCGGTTTGCAGGTGAAAGAAACAGCTGTTTTCTGGGGAACGCTTTCTCTGCACAAGACCCAAACCACTAAGCACTCTGTACCTGAAATAGCTGCACTCATAAGAAGGCAATCTAACCTGACACTGAAAGGCAACATGGTTGTTTTCCTGGTTTCATTGGATCTTAAAAGCTTTTTTGGCCCTTGTTGATCTTTAAATGCCTGCAGTCAGAGGTGTGCTTTGTGCTAATGTCTAGCTTTAAAAAAGAGGCCTCAGAGTAGCTCAAGGCAATGCCGCTGAATTAGGAGTACATTGCAAGGCTTTTCAGCTATCTGCTACTAAAATACACTTCATTTCAATCATGCATAATTTATACTCTAAATGCCACCAAACCTGCCAGCCCATATAGACACAGGTTCTTCTTCAGGCATGGAACGTTCAGCTACAGTCAGAAACAATCTGCCTATCCGTATTTCCGGTAATGGACTTTTAGCGTATTTAATTTAGAGTCTAATTCTGAGCAGACAAAGGAGGAAAACAGAACTACAGTTTGGGATGAGGGCATGTCCAGCACACAGGGGTCACCCCGTTTCATCACCTGGCAGAAAAGCATACGGCCGCCCTCTGTGCAAAGATGGGGACTGGGGTGCTATCGTTTCCTTAGGCTCTAGCTCAAGTCTGCGCCAAATGCCGAGATGCTTTGCACCGAAGATGGAAAACAACGTGAAAAGTTGTTCACCTGCTTTTCATGTCTATGGCAAGGCTCAAATCAAATCATCTCTAGGATTGCATTCGTTTACTGCCCTAGCCATCTATCTTATCAACTACAAAATGTACCAGGGCACTATTTGCAAACCAATCAGTCGCTTGCAAAGCAATTTAGCAAAGAGCATTCTATCTTTCTATCAGCAAAGGCCAATGCCAAACACCCCGAAAAGGAATCCTGTAATACACTCACTCAGAGTCCTTTGAGTGTGAGGAAAAGCAGGGATTGCCCTGGCTGTGGGTGTGACCCCTTGGGTACACAACGGGGAGAGCTGCCTTGCTGTTTGCTCCAGTGTTATTATCTGATCGTTTGACTAATGTCACTGTTTTACCTGCCTTACCTACATCTGTACATATGTACACTGTATGTGAAATGTGTGTATGTATATTTTACCTTGAATTGTTTCTTTTGAATAAAACGCAATAAAGAGTAATGGAATAACAGCAGCAGAATATAAATATTTCAGCAACAGATTAAGTTTCTGGATCATTACATTAAAGGAAACTGACAATTAACAAACTCATCTTAATCATATGGGAGTCTCAGCTGCTTTGGCCATAAAAGGCTAGAACCACATCCAGCTATCTCTCATTAGATTCTACATTGCTGAGAGCAAGGAGTTTAAAAAAATGCCCCAAATACACCACTGAAAGCAACTATTTGTGCATATTATATACATATATAAAGAGTCCAGTACTGCACAGTAATATGGAACACTGCTTACGTCCTTTATGGTGATTTACAATGAGATGAAGTCCCCGTTGCTCAGGATGTGCAATCAGATGGGATCAGAAGTCCAGCTACACTTGCAGCTGGCAACACAGAGAAGGTTTGTATAAGCAAGCAGGGGAGACCAGCTTTTAGAAGAGGGACAGACTGCTCACCTTATTTCAATTCTACTAGTGTTTTCTGCTGTCAGTGTATTTCAGTTTTAGCTCCAGAAAGGTGCTGAAAGGGGATGGATGGATGCCTGAGCATACAGATAATCCACCTTGAGAGGAACTGTCTTAGAGAAACACTTCCCCCTTCATAGCTTCCATGTTTGCTTTTTAACCTGTTTTTTTCCTGATTTCTGCCACCTAGGAACTTTCAGGATCCAGAAGACTTAATTTTCCTCCTTTCCTAGAAATAGGCCCATCTCTTCAAATACACAGCAACGTTACCTGCACTTCCTTTTCCAGAAGAGAAACTTTCCATTGCAAAGTCCTTAGCCATGATGTTGTCCAAATGGTATTTGTAGTAAATTAATGAACTGGCAGTAAGTGGAAAAAAAAAAGCATTTCCCTATTATTTCCCCTAGAAATGGCAACCTTAGGAAAATATGTATGGGTGGTAATTGGGATCCTCTTGTTACATGCACCAGGAGGAATCTTAGAATCATTTAGGTTGGAAAAGACCTTTAAGGTCATCGAATCCAACTGTAAACCTAACGGTGTCAAGTCCACCACTACAATGTGTCCCCAAGTGCCACATCTCCATGTAGCAAATGAAAGACTTTACCCCCAGGAAATCTGGAGACAAATCTGGTGATGAAGATCCAATAGTTGTGAGTTGAGAAGGTACAATGGGAAGAGTGAGGCAGCTCTTCCGCACATAAAAACTCATCCTAACCTGTGTTGAACAAGGATGTTTCTACAATCTTCCTGGGAGAGCAAGAGTGATGGGAAGCAGTGAGATATGCAGCAACACTGTGGAGGACTTCAGCTCCGAGAAAGTAATAACCACTTCTGTGAAGCTATAAGTGCAGTGAAGTCAAATCAAGAAGGGGAAGTAAGTCCCATCTCAGCCTGCTACCCAAATCTCTGTTATTGGAAAAACATGCGGTTCTTGGTCAGGATCTGTTTGACAGCTACTGCATTTTGTCTGATGAGGGTTTTGAAATTATCTGCCTGTTCTTTTCCTGCAAGACTCAGAATGCACGCTAAAATGGTTCAGGGAGTAATAAACTATTTAGAGTGCAGTCCTATATAATCTCATCTGACCCAAGAGACAACATTATAATCTCTCTCCTGGCCCTATAAAAACCTAATAAATTTGGTGAAACTCATAAATGACATTCTGCCCAAGGCAGATCTCTCTTTTCCTTCTGTGATCCCTCAACAGCAACCTTTAATTGTTTCATCAACGACTTTAGCGAATGAGTCTGCAACCCCCCTGAATACGATAAATACCATTTGCACATCTTTCAGAACAGAGGCCTTAAAAATGGGATTTCTTTTGGAATATTTCATTATAAAAGTATTTTGCCTTATCTTTTTATTGCCATTGATTGTACTGTGTTCTGTCTCTCCAAGCTGAATTTTCTGAACTGGAAGGTTATTTTTTCTGCTTGGTAGCCTCCCACTGAGAATGTGAAATCACTGAATTACTGAGTAATGTCTTACCCCGACTTTCCTCCAGAAAGCAATCTTTACTACAATGTTTCTAAAGAAGCAGGTCTTTCATCTACATCACTGCTGACAACGGCGCCTCCTCCTTAGAAGCGGTTGGGTCGGGGGTGGGGGGGTAGGATAAAAAAAGATTCACTGATGTACATTCTGAGAAGGGAGGATTTTCAATGCACAAGTTATAAGATAGAGTTATTGTCCCTTAAACACTCCTAGAAATGAGAGCAGTGATGACAACTATGCTGATCTTTTGCAAGCCAGTAACACTAGCACAACCTGACTGCCTGAAAAGAACACAGCTTTAGTATGACACTGTAGCACCGTAAGAAAGGAAGACAGAATGTACATAAAAAAGGACATCTATAGATGTTTCTGAGAGCAGACTGGCAATACACAAAGAAAATTCCCCAGTGAAGCTATAACCTTCACAGCAAGTCTTCCCCTGCAGATTGCCACACAATCTCTGGCATTCCAGATGTCTCTGACCTTGTCCATCTGAACTGAACAACCATCACCAAATTACCAGCCAAACCTAACCTCCTCTTCTCAGCAGTCTAAGTACAGCTCCCTTGTTCATTTATTAAGGAATATGCATGTCCCCTTGGCTGTGCTGTACCATCCAGTTCACCTTTCTGGCCTTGTGCAAGATGACCCGAGCAGGGATATTTGCCCCTCTTCTTTGCTGGTCTCTAGCAACATCGAAGGTTTGTGCCAAGAGGAAACATGAATAGCCAGCTGGCACTTTCCAGAAGACTTCCCCTGCTTTTGGTAGGAAGGCAGATTGTCACATTTGTGCAAACTGCAGTACCCACATGACTGTTCCATTTACACCAACATCCACTCCCTGCAGAGGCTGGATGGATGCCTGAGCCTACTGATAATCCACCTTAAGAGGAACTGTCAAAGTTAGTTTGCACAGAAAACAGAGCAGCAGACTCAGCCTTGCTCCAAGTAAGAAATCACCCTGAAATGGAAGTCGTGCAGAAAAGAATCCTGGGATATGCAACAGACTCCATTATCAACAGACACTGCTGGGACAGAAAAACTGTGACAAAAACCCCAAAATCCTTAACTGACAACAAACTGGGTAGCTTCAGCCCTCGCTTTAGCAGATCATGCTGCAAGAGCACTGTGCACTCAGTTGAGCTTGGCTGAGATGCAAGATGTCTGTGTGTCAGCATGGCTGGTGGCTTCCGCTAGAGCATGGCCTGGGGGGGCCTCTCAATACTCTTCCCAACCTTGTTCTCTATAAATATGGATCAGCAGATCCACATCTGAGTTGGCTTGTTACAGTCAGCCTGAAGCAAACATGTAGGAACCCGGATCTGTCTTTGTGAAATAGCCACATTTGTTGAGTCTAGAAAAACAAAGGTTGAGAAAGAACATGGCTACCAAAAAAAACCCAGTGATTTGATGGATAAACATCAGGGAAAGAAAAAAATAATTTAAGCAAGAGGATTCAAGAACAAACTATAGCTATAAACTAGCAACGAATAAATGTTGACTGGGAATTAGGAAAAGCTTTCTAATAATTTGGACAAGTGAGATGCTGGAACACTGTTAGAATGGGTCAGAGGGCAAGATACATCACTGCTGTCACATGGAGCACGATCTGTTTATGAAAGGGGTTATTATGAAATGGGATGCATGCTTGGACAGTGGAAAACGTTCCAGTTCTGTGTTCCTTTACCTGTCAACAACATCTTCACACCTCTTCACATTAATGATGGGAGACAACTTCAACCTCACATGCCTCACTGTACGCTCACCACTTCTGGAAGTGAAGAGATTCTACCCCACCCTTTTGGTGAGTATGAAATTCAAGAGCCTCACTTCACTAACTACACACACATTTCTCCAAGTGTTGCTTAAGGTTTAATTCCTTTGATTCCTGCTCAGATGATCAGTGCACAGAGAACCACAAAGCCTGAAAGAGGCACCTACAGAGAAGCCAAATCCTCAGTCTTCCACAGATACATGGAGTTTAACCAGCAAGTGGAGTGCACTTAAGATATAACCATTTCCAGAAGTAGGCTTCAAAGTAGATACATTTCAACATTTGAAAATAACCATAAACTATTTTTTATCTATTGTTCTGCAGTAACAGGGCTCTCTTAGAGCACTAACAGATGATCACCAAAGGAACTGGCTTAGAGTTTAAAAGTGTTCAACCAGCTCAGACTGCCTTGCAAGGAACAACTGAGAAAATCCTTTCCAGTGCCCTGCTTTGCCTTCTCAGACAGCTTATGAATAATCCTAAGGGAAACCTTTTGAAGCTCCAAGATTTCTTCACATTCCCCTCCCAATATACTACTTTCTTCACTTACAAAACAGTAGGTACCTATGGGGAGAGCAAGCTTTACTTTTCTCCAAGCATGATCATAAATTGCAGCAGTCCCCCAAAGACTTACCGCTAACCCCATAAAAATGGAAATTTGACTCAGAATAGCTAAAATGAGCTTTCTGCGATGCAAAGTAACCAAGCTAGGATCCAGCTCTTGCTCAAAGGAATAGAAGGCTGGCATATTAATCTTAAACTATGGCAGTACTGTAGAATTTCAAAACCTGAAATGATCTATGGAAGAAAATGAGGAATTTCCACCAGAGACTCTAATTCATATATTATGGGAGAGATTAAAGAATAATAAATTTTGGAAGGAAGTATTAATGGCTATATGGGGCACCGTGAACCTGGCATTCCCTGAAGCCTGGAACTTTGTATACTAAACACTAAAAATGATTTGTGTAGGAGCAGAAAACATTAGAAGTTATTCTGACAGTGACTAGTTACATACTGTATGAGGCAAGAACTCAGCAAGAGAAAAAAACTTCCTTTATAATTTAGAGATGAACAGATAGGATAATATTTGCTATTATGTCACATGGTAACCATCTCTGGGAAGAAGAAAGGAGATGACAGCACTTAGGATATTTCCCTTGCTCTTAGAGAAAGGCTGACCACAATGGTCCTGAAAATCATTAGCGATGCTGCTGTGCTTTCACATGCAACAGCTTTCACCCGAAGGTCTTTATGGACCTAGGCAGAGAAGCTAAGTAAAGTGCTCAGTGCAGCAAATGTCACAGCTTTGCCCTGGGTTTATAGCTCCTAGAGTCCTTCCCTTCTCTTGAGTCCATCATCTTTGCTGATATTGATAACGTTACCCTTTGACTTGCACGCTGAAGTCTGTGTTTTAGCCTTCACACATGCCCACTCTGGAGATCACAAGACAAATAAAACCCCCATTCAAAGCAAGTTAAAGGTGAAAAATTTCCTGTTTCTTAGCCAAATTAATAAGAAAATACCATATATCAATACGTTTTCCACAGAATTGTTCCTACTACAGTAGGAGGTCTCTTGGTGAACTGCTCTGGGGACATTGAAGTATGTAAGGCAGCAACCAGCTCATTACTGAGATAATTGGCACAGGACTGACCAGACCACAAGCAGCTTACAGTTGTTCAGCCTCAAGAAGTGGTCCTTCAAGAAGGGGCATGAAATATTAGGTGGGGAGTTATGGGACACTTTCAGAGTCCATGGACCATCTGACTAGAGCTCTTCACTCTCCCAGTCTTGTATCAGCAATTAAGGCACTTCAGATAGAAAGAGATCTGCAGAAAGTAAAGCTGGGGGAAAACACATACTGAAAGCTACCAAATTAGCCAGCACATACAGTCCTCCCCTGGTGGAGACCACAGTGTGTGTGCCTACAGAAACTCCCCGAGGTGCTGTGTATACCGTGTGACGCTAGGGTTACCCGACTGCCTTTACCAAATGCTATAGTAAATGGTTTTACAAAATACCAGAGTACAAGCTACAGCTGCCTCTGAGGAGCTTTAACTCATGCACTATCCCATAAAACTCCCAGGTAGGGAAATGAGTAAAAAGTCTCAAATGCTTTCTTATTCCACAGCCCTTTTGTGGTAAAGTATTCTGCACTGAATGTTTCCATTGTTCAATATAGACAGGGGAAATAAGATTAACTTGTGATGGAATATCTCATTTTCTCATGCAGTATGTTCTCTCGCCAACTCAAGCTTGCTGGTTTGGCAGAATTCAGGGCTCTCCAAAGACTGTGACTTCTTGAAGGCTCAGTTAAGTTTGGCACAAACGTGCATTCCATACCATACCCTACACTCAGGTACTATTATGTAGGGCTATTGTTCTGGCAGAGCATAGGAGAACAGCACATCAGAGCCTGTTCTGCCTAACAGCTGAATTGTGGCTCTGAACTGTAGCTATTCTTTTAACAGTATTAGCAACCTGGTCCCTAATTTCTCCTCCAACTAGTCAATGTCATAGGCAATTGCAGATACTTTTCAAAGCTCACAAATGCCACGTGGCACACAGAATGATTAACTACAGTTATCACTCTGGAATCTTTGAGGAGGAAAACACATCTTAGAGAAAATGGATACAAAGCAGTTCCTAGTGTGATCTGACACAGAGGGTAACTTGCAAAACATAACACTTGACCCAAAAGTCAGGAGTTAAAACACTGGTGGCTTACAGTTCCATGTAGAGCAAGTGGTGCGGAAAGCCCTGAAGATAGCACAGCCAGTGTAACCACAGCACCTAAGAAGCAGGAGGATACAAAAATGACCTACAGGAAACGTCTCAATCATCTGTGCTCCACAGAGCCCTGTCTCGGGAGTATTTCATGTGATATGCACCTTCAGTTGAAGATGTGCTTTTCCCTCTGACACACTACATTCAGGTTTTGCTGATACATGCACTGTTCAGAATAGCCATGGTGTAGAGGAAGAATGTGCTGGCAGCACACCAAAGTGACAATGACGAAAGCTGCTGCAGCAACAGCCAGTGTATTACTGGCAGTGCAAGCTGGTGCTAGGAGAGCTGGAGAAGAAAGGTGAGGTGGGGAGGGAGAACCACCAGGCAGGGCTGTCTCATGATCTCTCTTCCCCAGGGATAACCACTTTTTCAAGTGATTAGTTGAGGTTTTTAAGTCCTATGACTTATACAGAAGCAATCTCTAAGACAGCATTGCTCGCGCAGGACTCAAAGCCTTGGGAGCTTAGCAATTCTTTCCTTTGCAAAATAATCCAAGAAATCACATGCAAAATTTTCCACCTCAATTGACTGTTACCTTGATCATGAACTAAAGCACTGAACATTATTGCTGGGCTTGTGGTTTATCATGCAATCGTAACTGGGCCCCCTGGTCCATCATGATGGCAGCAGACTACCACAGACGGGTGTCCCTTGCTATAAGATCACAGAACATTTTCTTCTGTCCAACACCTGCCTCATTCAACATAAAGGACAATTGTTAAAACAGCAACCCAAAGACAAGCACTCAATGGATCTACAAAGGCTTTGTATGTAATATACCATACAATGTACAAAAAATAGTTCCCTCCAGTAGTTTTAGATGACTTCTGAGAATCAGAAATTAATTCTGCATACTCAGTGTGAATGTTTAAATACAACTGCACGTCACCCGCCGCATAAAGGAATACATGTTTTCTTAATTGCTGAACATCGTTTTTCAGTAGAAATCAATCCTGAAGACTGTGTGTCTACATTGTTGCATGCATGGCCAGCACTTTACAGGGAGAAACAAATAATGAGTAATTGTATTAACTTGGATGTTGCAATGAATACCTTGGACAGAAGAATTTGTAGGTGAATCTCCACAGCACTACAACTCCAGCAAACCTCCTTACAATGTGCACAACACTCTGCAGTTCCAAGTGTAACCCTCAAGGAACACATGCATAAATTATAGTGTACCCACTGGGGAAACTTCTAAAATACTACAAAAAAAAGAGGAAATGCATTTTAGGGAGCAGCCTGCTCAACTGTCTGCTTTTAAATACATTTTCAAATCAGGAATAATTAATGGCTCTACTGTGGTTAGTGCTTAGCTATTCTAAAGAGGAAAAACCAAAAGCAATTTCTACCTGCTTTCATTACTGTGCAGAGAATGGAAAGGATTATAATTGGAAAATGCCTGGTGAGGTTTTTTTTTCCTCTCAAGCTTTTGATTGAAGTAATTCTGCTCCTTGAAGTCTAAGGAGTTTGACCAAAATGAATATACCTCTAATTCAGATATATTCACATACTGTTCATCTCCTAAAATAATCAAGCTAAGATGTCCAAGGAAGACTAACACATCACTAAGGTAGAAAGCATTGTCTCCTCTGGAATATTACGTTGAACGTTACTGAGGTCAGGACACATTCTGCACTCCACTGCAAGGGCTGGGGAATCACAGGAAAAAGACCTGTGTCTTTTCCAGAACTACTTCTAGTCTAGCACTTGTGTGATAGAAATGGATCCGAGTCAATGTAACTGCTGGTATCACACCTGCCCCCCTCCAGCTCACAGCTGACAGGCTGCTCCTCACCACAGCCACATTGACTTGGGCATCGGAGCGGGAGCTGCCTGTGCAGTGCATCGCTCCTTCTCTGGCACCAGAGCTGCCCAGCCCGAGCACAGCCAGGCTGCCCAGCACGGGCAGTTTCAAGCAGCTTGGCGAGAGCGGAGCCGCCAAGCAAGGCAAAGCTTCGCCGCTGGTGCGCGCGGCTCCTCTCCAACCACAGAAACGCAGGCGGTCAGAGACTGAAACTGGTGTCTGACAGTCTCCATTTCCCTGCTTTTACCTCAGAGTGATTCTCCCTTTGCCAAATCTGATGTGGCTGCTGCTTCTTTAGCATTGGATGGATACAGTCACGAGGACGCTGGGAAGGTACATCACAGCCATTTCCTTCCCGAGTCATCCCATTGGCTCCGTTCAGAAGCTGTTTGCAAATACAACAGTTCCTGCCCCTCTGAAGCAGACGCAGCCTCTTTGGCACAATGGGAAAGCGCGGTCTCCAGGGAAAGCGCTTGATTCCCTGCTAGAGCGAAGGTACTCAGGGGGTTCTGTAACTCCAGGGGAGGGATCGGCTGTGCCAGCGGTAGCAGCACACGGGCAGCACTCACCTCGTGGAGGTCGCAACTCAGTGATGTTCTCGGTGGCTGCGGCGTACTTAACATCAGTTGCTACCACCTTGTACCTGTTGCTGCTCTGTTTGTTCAGCACACACGGGACCTGCAGCGCAGCCTCTCTCTCTGCAGCCAGGTCCAAATCCTGCTGAGCAAGGTGGGCCCTCAGCTGCCTGATTTCAAACTAGAGGGAAAAACAACACCGCATTTTGATGTCATGTAAGCATGGGCAGAAGTCTATATTCTACAGCTGGGGACCTATTACTCATTTGATCGCTAAACCACAACAGACTGGTGACAGCAAATACATTGTGGGTGAGCCAGGATGCAAGTCCCAAGCTGCTGATGCTCTCCCAGAGCACATGTGAGCTGGACCATTGTTCACATAGTCTAAATATAACAGCTGTCTCATGCTGGTCTTCTGTTTTGTAGATCCTGAAGATAGGCTTTTGGACAATTTCTAAGAGATCTGAACTGCCAAATCAAACAAAGTCTTCACAGAAGACCACTCTTAACAGGCATTTAGGTTCATGACAAACATGCCTAAGCTGCTAGACTTTGTAATGAGGATTTCTGTAGAGGGAAGTTCTCTCAGCAGTACCCAGAATGGTCCTGCCTCGCTAACTGGGCAAGCAGGAGGGACATCACAGTCCTCTTCCAGCTTGGACTCTTCTGTACTCAACAGTGTGCAGAAAACTCACAACCTAGTTATAAAAAAGGAAATAAAATTTTAAAAAAAGAGAACAAGAGCAAGTTGTTAAGTAATAAACAATTTATTTTTTCTTCAATATTTATGAAAATAACATGACTTATGTTTTGTGATTCAAAGTTCTTGTACCGCAGATCGCTGATTTCTAACATGGCACTTAAGGGAACATTCACTTAAATGGCTACACAATTTCATGAACTTGATTCATTTTCCATTTCTCAGTTAAGCATGACTGAACATACAACTCTGTCAAATTTAAGACCACATTCATTCATTCCTGATGTCTTAAGGAAGAAAAAAAAAACCCCAACCTTTTCCCTTTCTGCTGAAATACCTTAACCATGTTTACAAAGACTGAGGCGAACGGGAAAAATGACAGAAGACACCTAAAGGACAACAAAAATTCCTTTTTATCGATCACATAGCTGGTAAAAAAACCAAAACAGACAAACACCGATCAACCTGATAACACTGGATGATAACACTACCTGTACACATGTACAGGTAAAGCTGAAATACTGTGCAGTTTTAATAGCTGGAGTTGTAGCGCACCGATTTTTTGCCTATTTAACAGAAGGTAATAGAATGTTTTAAATAAGTCACCAGAAGTTTTGCTGGAAAGCCATTCATACATGTATGAAGATGGAGGAATACTCTGCAAGATGCAACTTAGTGGTTTGGTTTACATTACATATGCTGGGAACCATACATAAGGATCTCTCTGTACACACCTGCACGACCTTGAAGTAAAAAATTGTCTTAACAGTCTTTATTTGTATTAACATCTCCATTTCCTACTAAGGGGCTGGCAGGAACACTAACTCTTCATCCACTCTTTCAGAAGTTTACCCCTAAACACTTGGTATCTATGCAGTTCAGGTTTTGCAGGCCACCGAGTCAGAGTGTATTTGTGCTTGGTTTTGTCGGATTTGAATACTGCCTGTGTATTTTGCACATCCCTAACTAGTTACAACTCTTCAAAGCTATGAGATTGAGCACCGCTAGAAAACTAATAGTCACCCAAAGACATGCACAACAGTGAGGCAAGCTTCCTGCTATATGCATCTCATCTTTGTTCTATGTAGACTTCTAGTGGTCAGAGATTAGAAGCCTCTGTAATTTTTTGCCCTTTTAACAAACGCATCAGTAAAAATACTTAACAAAATTAATCCAACAGATCTCTGGCAACTGGAGTATTGCAGCATCAACCTGTTTCGTATTTGCAAACTAACAAAATACCCAGTGACAGCATGATTTGTATAAGCTTCCTGACATTCGTGTATTAGACTCAGAGTGGCATAAGAAACATAAGTAGTTTTACTGTACAATTGGGTAATGACTTATGTAAAGAAACACAGACACACACAAATTAACCATCAACACTGTAAAAAAGAACTGATTCTGTAACACTGCAGCTCATGTTTTGTCAGCTAAAGAACTTCCAGAACAGTTGCCCTAAGGGTACTTTTATCTTCACAACCTAAAGACTTGAATGAATTCAGTCTCCTGAACTAGTGAACATGAACTCCTGAACTAGTACATGGCGAAGACTCAAAAATCAGGAATAATACACCTGTAGGACTGGGGTAGGTACACACTTCTGAATTCTTCACATTAACATTTCAACTGTTGTCACTGAAGGAAGATCTTCAACATAGAAAGACACCATTTAGCACTTGAAAACAAGATAAAACAAAAAACAAAAAAGCAGACATTACAGATTGATTTAGAGACCAGCTCTTTCAAAATCAAGACAGCATAACTAGGAAATTAGAAAACCTGGTCCCATTTTCATACTCAAACACTGATTATAAGTAAAAAAAAAAATACAGTACATGCAATAATATGAAAAACCTGCCTAATAAACTCAAGCACACAACCAAGAGTATCAAGGGAATAACCAAACCCCAGAACTACTGCTTACAATAGAGAAAAGTATGGGACATTTTAAAAGACAACACACAAATCAAGATGATGATACCACATGTCCCTCATTCACAAGGATTTGTTGGCTAATTAGAAGTTGTATGTCACGTAAGAAGCATACATTTTCTATCAAAAGCAGTCCTGTAAGTTATGACGCTCACCACTATTTCCCTTCCAGATGAACTGATTGATAAAGATGCTTACCTAGAGAAAGCTACAAATACATTCTAAAAAAAAGTGCTGTGAAACAGAAGCAGGATTTCTTCCTGCACACACTTAGGTGTTCTAAAGCAATTACATGAGTATACCTGATAAAGAAGTCCAACTTGTTCTCAGAAAAACAAGAGAAAGCTTGATGCACCTGACTGTTCTTGACCACCAGTTTTGTTTTCAGCCAGTTAACCTCTTCCCCAGAGCTGAGCAATTTGCTGCCTAGTATTTGCTAGTTTTATCACACCCAGATGCAACATTTAAGTCAATCCAACATTCTGAAGATGCAACAGCTAAAGAAAGAACATTGCAGAAGTCCAGAGAATAGCCATCAAGAAAAGAAGCCTCCCTCACACTCAGAACCGTTTAAGAGTATTGCTAGTCATCAAATAAGAAAGAATGGCCTCCAGTTACACTTCCATAGTCAGAAACACTACAGCTAAACACCCTGTGACAAGCTCTAGTCTTCTTCCATAATAGCTGGGTTTTGGTTGTGGCTTTGAGACATTGCAATCAAAAAAGGAAATAGAAATAAAATTGACTAAACAGAATGTCATCTATAAACTCCTTTCCATTAACAAGAATATTTATCAACACAGCTGCTCAGAAAAGCATAAATGATGTTTGATATCACTATTTCAGTATACATTGAACATTCAGTGACAGGTACTTATTTTACCTTTACTTGAAGTACATATATTCAAGTGTTTGATGATCCACTTTCATGTCACTTCAGGAGAAGACAAAGGAATGTAAAAGTTCTTCCTGTGTTTCATTCCACGCTTTTCTAGTTTGTGACCTCACGAACGGCTTGTTTATTCAAGGACAACATGATTAAAGCCATTCAATAACCAAGCTGAAACCACAAAATATGATGTCCTCCCACACCGAACCTGTGCTACAAAAAACCCCATGTTTACATCAAACAAAATGCAGAATGGCAATGAACATAGTAAACAGAGTGTGACAGGAAACTAACAGTGCACTGCAGGAAAACAATTGTCAATTCAGCTGATTGACTAAACTGGGACAGATATTAAGTGCTTTACATACAATTCCATGAATATAAATGTAAACAGAGTGTTTGGCCTCCATGCAAAGCAGTATTTCTGAAAGTGCTGGGGTTTGGAAATTTGTCCTGCATATTTCCAAAAGCAACTAGTTTACATTCTGTTTGACAGGATTAATAAAGTGTTTTGGAGGTTAACTCGGTTTGGTCACGATCCCAAAGAAAAGTTT
This sequence comes from Actenoides hombroni, assembly GCA_024336885.1. Taxonomy (NCBI): domain Eukaryota; kingdom Metazoa; phylum Chordata; class Aves; order Coraciiformes; family Alcedinidae; genus Actenoides; species Actenoides hombroni. Next base: position 94,431 of record WUAM01000059.1, read on the forward strand.
CTGTTGAGAAGTTTCAACTATCCTCCTCGTCATCACTAATAAGGTCTCTTTTTTCTACACACGTCTCTCGTTCACGCAGGAAATCTTCACGAATGGCTTCTAGTTCAGTTAGTTCAAGACGCACTTTCTCCAGATGATAGGTCCTCCGGTTCCTGATCTGACGTAATGGAAAAGGATTCAGGTCTCCAAAAGCAATACCAGTCAGCTTCCTGTAAGATTACACAATGTTAGAAGGCAATCATTCATATTTGGTCTTTTTTTAAATCACTTTTTAACTTCATCCATATAAATATTTAGATATGTCTGGTCTCCTTCACATACCTGACAGGTCTTAAATACTATCAGTACTGCAAGAAAAAACCATAAAGCACTTAAAAGTTTAAGTTCTTTCAAGTAAGTGTTATCAAATGCTTAACAGTTTGCAAAGCCACTTTCAAACTTTATATAACGCTATAGTGATTACAGCCTTGACAACACTGAACAGGAGATGTAAGTTTGCCTCATCAGAGCTTCTCTGGCTAGACTGAATACTTGATAGTTCCCGTTACCCCACTATAGACTGGATAACTTCCTCCATATAACTCACTCAAGCTTACTTAATCCCAAGGCAGTCAGCTCTCAAGTTATCCAAGATAATATAGTGGTACAAAAGACCAGATAAATCCTGGGATAATACAGATAGGAATAATACAAAACATGTATAAGCCAAATTTTCTTACACAGCGAGAAACCTCTAGGAGTCTGCTGGCTGGAGCACAGAGATCTCCAAGCTCATCAGATCACACAGCAGAGCACCGTAAGAGTATCCCTCACCCTTCCAGAGACATGCTGTATCATACTATCATCCTATCACAGCAAAACTAGCAACTGTTTGCCTGATCAGTCCAGAGATAGAGTTAACTACATCATTACTGTCTATCTATACCTAAAATATATCTCATTACCTACTAAGGGAAAAACGGGCAGTTGAATTTAACTTTTTCTAGTTTAATTATCAGATGAACCCAATTATTAAGAAAAATCATTTGGACAGTTTATTTAAGGCTAAGCTCTCCTATGCACAACATGCTACAGAACGCAACTTTCTTCTGTAGAAAAACCTGAATAAAACATCCTGTAACCTAATTTGCACATGTCTGTAGAGACTTTTCTCCACCAGAGAGTTTAAATTTGGAAATGCTGTGCAAAAATAAATTTCTAATCCCTTTGGGATGTCCATGAATTCTATAAAAAGCCAGATGGCTTTTTGTCCATATCGGGAAAGACATAATTCTACATGCTTTTGTATTGTTTAAATTCTGATGCTGTAAAACTTGTGCAAAAATGATAGAATAAGAAACGGAGTAGTTTGAACCATGCCTTACCAGTTCTAGCAGGCAAAATGGTGTCCCGTAGGTGGCACTACACTACTTTTGACCCGACCTCTAAAATCCTAGGAAAACCACATTTACTGACTGACACAGGGTATATTTGTATTGTCAGTATCTTTGATGCACTGAATTCTGTCTTCACTTGAAATCATCACCTGCTCATTTTTGTTAATACCAAAAGGGGATCTCTTGCAGCAATATTAGAAATCTTTAAAAGAGGTTAATTCAGCACCAGAAAGTTTAGATAGGAGAGGAAGACATCACTTTTGTTATGCAATTAGAAGAGGAAGGGAAAGCTAAATCTGCAGCTCTGATTTAATATCAACATTTTTTTCAAATTAGGTAAGACAAAAAGTTGTGGGGTTTTTTTGTTTGGTTTTGGTGCGTTGGGGGTTTTTTGTGTTGTTTTGTTTGGTTTTGGTTTGTGATTTTTTGTTGTTTCTTTAGTTTTTGTTTTGCTTTCTTTGGGGGGGGTGGGGAGGGGTGTGTGTGGTTCTTTTTCCCCTTCCCTCTCTCCCTCAGCCTTTTTTTTTTTTTTTTTTCAGTATGTAGTTTCTGGCAATACTGTTTTGGTACTACTGGCACTACATATTACACATTTAATGATAAGCTATGAAGTAGCCTACTTACCAATTATAAAATATCCACAAGTTTGCTTTATTTATTGTTTCTGTTAAAAATACAAACATGCTTTTCCCAAAACCAAGTAGATATTTCTGTGTCACTTCCAGATTTGGAATCAGAGTCAGTATTTATTTTGGTCAAAAACTGCTGAGGACAAAAACTGCCCAGCATTTTTCAAATCAAAGGCAGGGAATGCTAAAATACAAAGCACCACACAACTCCCCCTCAAGAGTTTTTGGAGAGGTTTCAGCAGAGGAAGCAACATCTGCTATCAAGACTTTTACCACTTAAACCAGTTGCAAAGCATTCTCCCTGCATGAGTCCCAGCAATCCTTTTTAAACACAGAGTAATATTATTCAGTTTTAACCTCGCTCCAGACAAAACTGAAACACAGGAAGTAAAAATAATAATCAACTCTTGCAGTAGGAGTCAAAATATGAGCCTAAATTCATGTGAAATTCATTACAGTAAAACCAAACATCTCAGATTCCAGTACATTTTGTGAAAAATCCAGAATAAGTAAGTTTCAATATCTGTGCAAAACATACTTTCAGACATTAAACCAAACCCAGTACAGCTTTTTAAAATGAATCTGCTGCTCTACAGTCTTGGAACTAGGAACCTAAAAACATTAGACCCTAATTTATAATCTGTAATTCCTATGCAAGGACTAAAGAGCAAAAGACTACCTAACTTGCATTTATTCTCTGCTTCCAAGCCTATCTTAAAATCAGCTGTAGTTCTGTGGCATTAGTCTACACATTAATGATGCACAGAGCTGTAAATGTAGTGGGTCCTTGCTCACATTTTTAGTACTTGAGCCAGGATGCGTTTTTATTTATGGATTTATGTTAAATATTTATTTTACAACATAAACTGTATCGGCAATGCAGGGGGAAAGGTCAGCTATGATCGAAAGTCTTAAGTGTTGCTACCACAACACAACTGCTAAATGAGATCAATCTGGCAAAGTAATCTCTATCATACCTAAAACTTTACCACTATGCAGTCATGGCTTGTACTATTGCCTCTGCTAGCTAAAACTACTCATGACAAGTCTTAGAAAGCTACTAGAGAGGGAACTTACTACTATCTAAATTAAGACCCAGAGAGAAACAAAAGAACAGCCCTTCTCCCCCCTCAACAGACTTCTTGCACATCCCACTGCAAGCCTTTCAATTACACATATTTGTTACCCACCTAGCATCAAGTATAGTGCGGGTGAAATATCGCAGGTACTTGAAAATGGACATTGAATCCTGCAGTTTTAAGATTTCCTCTTCTTTGTATTTAAAAAGTGCCAGGGCAAATCGGAATATTACCTGATAAAAATACATACAATGTTTGGTTTTTTATAAGAACAGAATGCAGTGATTCTCATTATTACCTAGTATAAACCCAAAGGAAAATTGTTACTCTATCTACAGGCTGCATTTGAGCTATCTAATCACAACTCCCTCTATCTCCCTTCCAATGGCCCCATTCCATTTCCAAAAGCTGCCAAAAACTTCTGTTGTGGCCTGTCAGCCAGACAAGGTGTTCTGCACTTACATCCAGAATACAATACTGGGTATATAGCATACAAAGTCTTTCAAGTCTGGAGTTCCTAACTCTGTTGTAGAACAAAGACTGCTGGGCCTGTTTGAATGCCTTTATGAAGACGCTTCAGAGCTAAAATTAAGTTTTGCTTTTTGAGCAGGTTATTTTCCAATGCGTTGTATTTTCCCAGCATCCCGGGGAAGTGACGTTGAAGGAATTTCTGATGCCAGTTTGTTAATCAACTCTGGCAATGGCCCAGAGGTGTATTATTTCCCTTCATTCTGAAAAGGCTTCAGTAAGCTCTGAGCTTAGTCTGTACCTGGCTGCCTTCACAAAATACCATGATGCTAAAAACTGATAATGAACAAACACACAAGCAAAATACCACTGCATGTTAGAACACTCAGATGATGCCAACAAGAAATTTAGCTAACACACAGTTTTTGTCAACTTATTTTATACCTCTTCCGTTCTCTCCAATGGCTTACATCATCTTCTTTAGTGTTATTACTGTATTTGAATCCAATAATTTTTTTCCTACACAAATTTTATTTCACTGTATTCAACAAGTATGAAACACATGAAAATTTTTTCACCCCAACCCCTTAATTTACAAAACAGGAACCCAGAGAGTCCTTGTTTGTCAGCTATACTTTAAATGTCTGCAGAAATAAAATAGCTGCTGCAGAAACAAGCCAAACATTTGCACTTGGTGACAACTCATTTTTGTATCTTTTCAATACTTCTGTCTCCTTCACTCATACTTTCTTTTTTATAGTAGTTGTTCCCATTTCTACATAATTACTTAAAACTGATTGACAGCTGTCTATAGCTTTATTTTGCAAAGGAAAAAAAAAAAGCAAGGGGTGAAAGGAAAACACTTATTCAGAATTCTCACGTAACTCAAGCTTTAACTTGCAAAACACAGCTAAAATGGAAAAGGTTTGGATTGGTTATTTATGCACATTTCCTCCCTTTTTGTCCTACCAGTGATTTTAATGGACAGGATTCTTGTGAAACAACTTTCCTTCACCCTGCACTCAGTAACACCACAGTATTTTGTTATTAGGTAACAATTGATAAAAAAAACTTAGGTCATTCAGTTCACCTTTGGTCCCTCATAGAGGAAGGAGTCCCATATTTTAAAAAGGATGTCACTAACAACACTGTCCACAAATACCACAAGAAACCAGTTGAAAGTTATAAGAGTATAGTCAACTTTGTATTGTTCAAAATGAGCGTGCAGTCGTGGAAGCTTCTCGCTCATTAAATCCTTGAATACTCGCTGATCAACCTAAAGAGATGACAAATATGACATTATTACTCCCAATTTTCCAACATGGCATGCAAAGTAGGGCTGTTACCAATCTGTATGTGCAAGTTTTTCAAGAGCTAATCAGGAACCCTGGGACTGCCTAGTTAACGTTTCTAAGCTAGATCCACCCAAAACATACATGGTCACCCCAATGCACACCACCCACGCTGACACAAACTTTTGCTTCTCAATCCACCCTCAGCCTCACGGGGCTCCCTGCACACAGATGTTGTGTTCCTACTAGTGCTGGAGCACAAAAATGGAGAGCAAGCTAGGGAAAGACTTGGAAGGAGGAGGCAGCACACACCAGAGCATCACCTGAAAGCAGAGGACTGCTACAGCATATACTGCTCACAATACTGCAAAAGGCATTTCCACCCCTAGTCTACCAGAGAGACCATAACCAGCCCCCCTCAGTTTTGAGGAAAGAAATAAAGTTATTTCAGTGTTAGAGTCATTATCCAAACAAGGACCCTGGTGCCTGGAACTCACCTCTGTCAATTCAACACATTCCCCTAAAAAAGCCTATCAGACAGTTTAAGGGGAAAGGTTTTGACTGTCTAAAGAACCAGGCAGAGCACATACCTGAGATCCCAGCAGTGTCTTAGTATAATAATCACGAGGCATGAAAACTTCAACTATTGTTACCAGACACCAGAAAGCATCTTCTTGTTCCAAGTACAGAAGTGCAATCGCTACCAACCTGAAAAGAGGGTTTATTTAGAGAAAAAGATTATTACAGTATCACAAAATGGTTTGAGAACAACTACAATAAAGCCTTTGCTTCTGTTCCACAAAGATAAATGCATTAACAGGAGAGCACTAAACAGCAAAACAAATTATTAATTAAGTTTAAGATGGGACAAAAAAAAAAACAAACCACAAAAAAACCCCCACCACAACAAACAAACATAAACAACAAAAAAAAACCAAACAGAAAAGTTAACCTCCAACATATTTTTCCAAGTAAACTTATTTTATTTACATACAGAAGAGGAGCTGTAACAACACAAACTGCTTCTGATGCTATACAGCTTAATAAGGTGATCACACTTTAAAAGCTTAAGAGGACTTTTAAAGCATGGAATAAGTATCTAATTTGTTTTTAACTTCTGCAGAACTATTTACAGTAAAAGCAAAAATGTTGCCGGAGAAAATAATGCTGCACAGAAAGTTCAAATTTAGCAAAAGCCTTTCTAACACTAGAAACATGTTGCTGAAAGACTGAAACAGCTGTGTTCTTCAGACACATCTTGTGACATGCCAACGATAGCAATACTAAAAATGTGTGATTTGCCTGCAGAACATAACCACTAGTGAAGCGTACTCAGAGAAATTCTTCATACTACAGTACTCCCTACCTCTACTGCTGCTACCACTGCCATCTCACTACTTTATTCACTGCCTCTATTCTACTACCTCTTCAGGGCGGTTTCAAATGATAAATCTGCTCTAGTTCAAGTCTTCTATCCTGTTTAAGCATCACTTAGATGTGGTGTCAGGGGATATGGTCTAGGGGTGAACTTGTAGAGTAGGGTTAATGGTTGGACATGATGACCCCAAGGGTCTTTTCCAACCTAAATGATTCTGTGATTCTGTTCTAGTACATACATTTGTGCACAAATTAATGTGTATAGTATCATATCATGGGAACAAGGAGGGTGTTAGACTAACCTACTTCAAATAACACCCGCTTCTACTAAAGATCTCAAAGCACCAAAACTATTTTGGCAAACATCAATTGCAATGACTTCATATTTTTCTTAGCATTGTAACACAAGAATCATCCTTGAATGTTTAGTGCAATTCTGATTGAAGACATCCTGAGGGAAATACGAAATTTGTGGCCTTAACAGTACAAAAAAATGCCCCAACGAAACAACCAACCAAAAACAACAACAAAATCTTTCAAGATTTTATTGCTGTTTAAAAAAAGAAAAAAAAAGGCAAGAAGTGCTTGCACAGAAAAGCAAAAAGATTCTCTGCAATTGATATGAAGACAATGTAAAACTACATTTAAGTAGTGAGTTAATTCCAGTTCCTGTTCTTTTGCCAAGCTCATTTTACAAGTTTTGTGATCCAGGTATTCTGATTTTTTATTCTGTTTTGGTTTTGTGTTTTTTGTTTTGTTGGGGTTTTTTTTGGTGTTTTTTGTTTTGGTTTGGGTTTTTTATGTGTGTTTGTTGTTGTTTGGTTTGGGTTTTTTGTGGTTTTTTTTTTTTAACAACAAAAAAGTGATGGCTGTTTATTAAAACAGTATAAATTATGAACATACAACCCATAACGTCAATTGCTGTGCAAAATCATGTGGCTATACAGGTGATTTGAAAGGCTGATGAAGTGTTTCACTGCATAGTTAGAACTCAAAAGTTTGCAAAACCTTACCTGTTGAGCCCTTGGCAATAACCTATGTCAGGATTTCTCCACGAAAATGCCAGCAGCACATTTCGCAGCTTCTGGATGCCTTCAGATGTTGGGGAGGAATAATGTTTGTTGTTTGGCAAAGTTCTCAAGAGATCCAACTCAATTTGTTTAGATGCAGGATTTTGTTTCTCCAGAGCATTTTGAAGCAAGGTCTGGAAGTACCCAGGAACAGTGCTGTCCTTGAATTTTTTAACATGAAGATTGACACACCATTTCCAGATCTTGGAACGATGTTCATGTGGAATTCCAGACCTAATAAGATTCTTCAGTTCTACACAGCGCATCATCTCTCTATTCATTGTGCTCGCAAGATAGTTTTCCCATTTTACTCCTGTGGAGATCTCTCGATTTTCACTCAAAGAAAGGGACCTCAGGTCCAAAGCTCGTGATTTCGCTACTAGCTTCTCCTCATCATCATCCTCTGGGACCGTCTGAAAACCATATATATCATACTCACTGAAATGGAGGAGAAAAAAGAAAAAAGTTTTTAAAAAATACCTTCAGTAGCCCTGAAACTCTCAAGTTCCCAGCCTAAAGTTACTTCAAATACCCCTCAATCCACTCCCCATAGTTTTCAAGTTTGAACAATTATTTTTTTCTAAAGTATATTCTTTAATAACAATTTTTATAATTCCTTATACAAAAGACTTTGTGCCCATATTCTACTATAGATTGCTGTACAGATGAAGCAATTTATGTAAGAACATGGTTAAGTTTGAACAAACCCATCTTTTCAGTGGCTCTCTTTCAGCATCTATATGGCAACATTTGAGTGTACATTTTATACTGTATCTCAAAGGAAACAATAAATATTAGTCTTACAGCCAGAAGGATTTCCTGATGATACGGTTATTCATGAAGGGAAATACATCAAAAATGCTAAATCCTGCAAATACATCCCCAGTGTCTGTTTCCCAGTGTTAGAACCAGGCCCACTGACCAAGATACACATGCATTTATTTTAATAGGAGCAAATTACCTGACCAGGTGTGGTTTGAAAAATGATTGTTCTGGTTGTTCACTGGTTTCTACTTTCAAGGCATCTTCTAGTAACTGTGTGATGACCTCACGAGCAGGACTCTGCTCCTCAGAACAAACAGGAGTTTTCATTTCTTGAAGCAAGATCAAATACTTGCTTTCTATTTGACAAAGTTTGGCTTCCAAGCTGGTATACTGCAGAAAACAATATATGATATTGTAAGTCTTCAGAAATTTACTTTGTACTATAGTTCTTGTGAAAATCTGGTTCAATATTATTCTATTAGTTTATGTTGCTTAGAAACCTATAAGTCAAGAACAGTCAGCTTTATTATCCCATTTTTGTAGCACCAGAAAACAAAAAGCAAACCTTATGTGTGGGAAAAAAAAAAAAAAAAAAGATATATGCATTTTGTTACACTACTGTAAAATTCTGTATATGAAATACTTGGGACAGAAACCTCAGATACTTGTGGCTCTTTACAGAAAGACTTTTAACGCAGAATAGTGGACCACATTTTTACATGTGGAAGACTTGGGCAAGCTTTAATCATTACACTGCATGAAGTTTAATTCAACTATTTTGTGCTTTTAAAGTAACTGCTTTAGTCTATGCATGTTTGAACAAAAAGAACCTAAATGGCATTTTAAAGATACAAGTTAGATAGCAGCATGTAGAATTGTAAACACACAGCTCTGTGTCAAAAATAAAGCATTTAGATATGGCCACTGTGTGTATTGTTTCCAGAAAAACAAAAGCAAACCCTACCAAGCCATAGCTGCAGGTATCTTGCCTTAGCTGCAGATGTGTGCATTTTTCCTAACTCCAGGCCATGCAAATCTTCACTATTTACCTGCAACTTTTCTACACTCAAATTCATCTATACAGAAACACATTTCCAAAGTTACATTCACTACACCATAGTCATCCTCCATGCTCAGAGGAAGAAAGCTCTACTCAGTGTCATATCAAATCCTTATACATCCCATCTTTTACATATTTCAAGAAAATTATTACAGCCTTAATTCCGAACAAACAATATTTACAGAAATATACATGCCTGTGATCCTAAGTTATTAAAAAGTTCCAGTGGTTAACACATTTTGGGTTTTTAAGCTATCACATTTAATACATTTCTGTTCCACAGTTACATTCCCCGTATAGATTTGCAACTGGATTTTTTTGCTTCAGACATTGCCAAAATGAGAACATGCTGTGTTAGTCTGACCTTTGCCTGCCATTCTCTCTCTCTTGCTTCTGCATTTCTTCGTAGAGCAGAAAGTTCCAAAATTTCCTTATTTAAAAATTTATTCTGGGTCTTATAACCCTGAAGATTGTCCTGTTGATAAAAAAATCAAACTGGATTTTTAGTAATACTACCTTACAAACAGCAAGTGCCCACCAGAGAAAGTAGAAAGAAGAACATGCACCTTAGAATACAGAACAAGCAGCTACTAATAGGACTTATCATTAAAAAAAATCAGGATCTAATCAAGTATTATTTTTAGTCTTCACATAAGGCAAAGGCAGATGCCGCACAGGAGCACAGCGGCGCACCGCGCTGTGCCTCACTTGCAGCCCTTCCAGTGCCGCGCTCCGGGCAGAAGGCAGCCGGTCGCTGCTTGCTGCCACAGGGCAGGCCCAGCCCCGCGAGGCTGTGCCAGCAGGGAGGAGAACAGGAACGTGCACACTGAACGCAGCAGAGGTCACAGTGCTGTGCGGCAGCCAGGAGTGCATGGCACACAATACTTGAAGGAACCGCTGCCCCTTGGGTTTTGGTTACCCTCACCAATCCTCATTTGAAGTACAAGTTTGATGTCTGCCTCCATATGAAAATAGAAATTCTTAGCAGTAAGCTTCCTTGCCTGATCCACTTAGCTCCAAGCTACCTCTGACACCTGAGGTTGTGGTACGAGGGACTGTTGGTACCCTCCCAACAATTACAATACTCCCACACTCCACAGCACCTACAAGCTTTGGTCTGCTTTCTGCCAAGAACATTGATTTCTAGTTTCAATTTTATTTTCTAAAGCTTCCCAGCCTCAGATATAGGAAAGAAACTTACGAACATTTATCAATATTTTAAATGACTTCCTTGTATTCCATATCCTTTGGAATGCTAATCAATTTGGAATACAACATTTATCCAAAGGCAAGAAAGCATGTTTAAAACAAAGGGGGTAACTCCATTAAGAACTTCTGACACATTCACTGAGGCAAGTTCGAGAAAGGGGGGGGAATAAAAAAGAAAAAGTTGATGATACTTAATTTCTTATATTTGTTTTTTAGAAAGCAAGCTTTCTATTTTTTTCCTCCATGCTTAGATTTTCCTCTTACCCTTACTGTTCCTTTGATTAGATCTCACATCACTTCTCCACACCAATGATAAAATTACTGAAAGTATAGGGCACTGTACTATAGATGTACAGACCAGCTCAAAGTATAGAAGTCCCATTTAGATTGCCACATAACAGTTCGTGCAGATTCCATGCAGAGAAAGCCTCAGTTCATCAGTATCTTGGAGAACTGCTGTAGTGATTTCCTCAAACAGTGTATCAGACTAGAGAGTAGTTTTTATAGGGAGTAGAGATTCCCCTATCCATTAAGACAGAGCTCTTACTTTTAGTCTGTCCAGTTCCTGTAGTTCCTTATTAGTACAGGTAGCCATGGAAGTATTTACTGCTCCACCTTGAGAGGAGGTATTGTCCTCACATTCACTGAGTTGACGAGAGAGTTTCATGATCACTTCATCTTTAGCTTGAATAGTTTCCATCAACATACCCAGCTGCTCATTGAGTTCTCCAACTTTACATTTCAGGTTCTTTACTTCCTGCTGGAGACTATCTTTTTCCAGATTTAACTTTTCAAGCTGGTTGTTGAGACCCAAAATCTGGTCATCTTTTTGGTGCAACAGCTCTAATTTTTCTTTGGGAACCCCCTCACAAAGACGGCTTGCAAAATATTTGTCATATTGGGAAGATCTGACTGTTTGCTGTAGAAGTCGCACAAGTTCCTGAGAATTAATAATATAATAAAATAAATTAAAATTAA
>WUAM01000059.1:105833-120339 GCA_024336885.1 Actenoides hombroni
AATATAATAAAATAAATTAAAATTAAAAATTGTAATGAAATTTTTAAGTTTTTACATTTTATAACTTAGAAATCTAACATCAAGTAAAAGAAAGCTTTGGAACACGTTTTGCATCTGAATCATTACCTTATAAAAGACTTCATGGTGGTGATTTAAGGAAAAAAGAAAACATTTACATGATGTAATTTTTAGCAGGCTAACACCTTACAATGACTGGCCTATACAGATGGCTTAAATATCTTTTTCTGTGCTAAGGATCATGCCTAGAAAGTTTACAAAAGGTTTGGGAAGAGTGGCTGACTGACAGTTGTGGCCTGGCAGTTACTTGGAAGCTAAAAAAGGTTTACTTCTTAGAAGTCCTATTGTAAGAAGATGAAAAAAGAGGGCTTAAGCCCAAAAAATTAACAAGTGAATACTACAGAATGGAAGAGGGAAAGATAACTAATTACAGAACAGGTTATCAATTCCTATCAACTCTCTAAAAAGAATAAACTGTGACATAAAAAAAATCTGTCTAGTCACCCAGGTTGTCAGGAAAACACCCTACTTGCGTGTTGCTGCCACTGACCACAGTTCTAAATCTAGCCCAGTATGGAGCGAGTGTATCTCTAACTACCTAAGACACCATTCTTATTTCTCTTCTTTGGAAAGCAGAAGCGGCTGTGAACACAATGTTGCACTAGATCAGTGAGATTTCCCTAGGAGAGATAACACCTAAAATGGGTGTAAATATGGGGTTCATACATTCTTCCTTTAGTTTCCCTTTGATCATCTTCCACAGCAGAAAATACAAATAGCAAAAATAGCAGCTCCACGTAAGACCCAAAAACTGTTTCTTTTTAAAATGAGTAGAAATTATTTTAGATAAAACCAAAGTATTGAATAATTCTGAGTTATGAGGGCATGCAAGCACAAACACTATAGGAGAGCAGTACTACATACACAATTTATGGTTATGTCTATCATTTACAAAACTGTGATGCTGCAGATAGTTGGGTTTTTTTAAAAAAGTAACTTGAATCGTCCAAGTAATTACAGGTGCTATTGGCAAAAGAAGCTGTGATTATCTTCCAGGATCATGGCAGACACTGAGACAGCTAACTTCAGAGAATAAGAAAGATATGTAAATCAAGTTAATGAACACTGTGCAAATGAAAGTTTTGTTCAGGGACCTAGTCTTCAAGAGATGTAAAGCCTGGGCCTTCTTGTTTCAAGACATTTTGTAAACAAGAGTCATTTAGCACCATTATTTTGTAGCAACCAACCAGATCTTAAGGCAGTTAAGATAGCCATGAAGGATAAACTCACAACCACCTGCCAGATCCGTTTGCTTTCATGCACTTCGTCTGAAGGCTTAATTAATTACCTTTTGGCTCAAAAGATCTTTTTTTAGCTTTTCCAACTCTTCTTGCTGGCTTTGATATTTCAGTTGCAGTTCAGAGACTAGTTTGTTGCCATTACCAGAACACCACTCAGTTGGGGAAGAGTCACTGCTGTTCCGGTTTTTGCTTGATCCAATCATGTCTTTCAAGGGGCGCCTTGTTTTGTGTGGAATGCGGCCAAAATCAAATGGAAAGGCTGAACTAGTCAGTCCTGCATAAAACAATTTCATCTAGTTCAGTTCACTTAGTAAAAAGGCATTTCAAAGCATTCAGATTCCCTTTTAAAAATATGCTCATTAAAATTAGACTAAGCAGCATTTAAACAGCCCAATACAATAGGGTTAAACACGCCTCATTTTCCAAGTCACTTCCTTTGGTGGGAAAAGTATATAGCTCAAAGTCTTCTCCTCTCCCAGATAAAAGATTCAGCTCATAAATATTTGTGAGTAAGACACAAAGAGAACTTCACAATTCATAACAGAAAATAAAAAGTACCCCTAACCACAGCAAAGTAAACTTTGCTTCAAATAATTAGCCGCTCAGAAGTGATCAGAGCAAAAATGTGAGGATATCACAGCATACTGTTCTTTCAAGAGGCATTCAGTGTCAGGTTTCAGCTCCATCTACATAAGCACGGGATTATTCTTAGAGAAGGATGGTTTCTAGCCGATTACATCACTTGGATATCTGCTGAAGTGCCTTTAAGGAGCTGTAAAAATTTCTTCACGAGATTATTCCAGACACTGGTCAAACGTGAGAACTGGTTACAATGCACAGATGAGCTGTCACTGCATATGTGTCCCTACTTTTTCTTCATTTCAAAGGCAAGCCAATATAACATGTATGTATATACACTTTAAAGACAATCCTGCTTCAATGGGTGACACTCGACTTAGTAACCAAAAGCCTCAACATTTCCCTTCATCCTGTAACTTTGCAACTCAAGTGACAAAACTTGAGTTTTTGTCTCTGAGCACTCAGAGAACCTGAAACAGTGGATAACAAGGATACTTAATCTGTTGTATCTGAATGGTAAGGGATTCCACACGCACCATAGGGAATTATTTCTTTAAAAAGAATTTATAGAGTTCTAGATGTGGTTTATGAACAGAAAAGCTTCCACTTACGTCCTGGAGATGGACTTAACACAGTGCACTATACTAAAGAAGGTAAGGCATACACTCCCCTTTCTTCCTCCCACTTCTACCTTTATTTCCTTCTGCCAGGTGTTTCCTCTTTTCTTCCAAGGCCATTGAGTCCTCCAAGTCTTTTGGGGTTGGATCCAGCAACTCCCACTCTTCAGTGGTATAAAATATGCTCTTGCGGTTTTCGTTATTTCCTTTTCTTAAAGAGGACATTGAATTTCTGTGAAAAATACAGCAGGAAAAGTGACAAAGATTTCTCCATTTTGCATTCTTTTTATAAATAGGTATTTGAGACAATCAGTGCAAACTGAAACAGTGCAAACAAAAAATAAGCTAAAACACAAACAAAAACAATACCAAATAAAAGCTCAAAGAAAATAAAGCATATCCTACTAAATAGCACCTGCTATCAACAGTGTTATGTTTCAAGAGAAGAACTGTTTTGCTCTAACAATATATTAATATCTAGGAGACCATTATGGCCTTTTGTGCCATCCTCTTTTATTCCTGTTTTGGAAGTATTCTTGTTTGGAAAAAACAAAACAAACTTAAGATTTAGAAACAGCACCTCTTTATTGAACAGTTATTGTAGCTTTGATTTTTAGGGTAACTACCAAGCATTAAACAAAACAGCATGCAGCCAAAATGCATGCATGATATTGTTCCAAATTCCAGATTAATGTCAAACTTGGGATCAGAGACCTGCTCTAGCTGAATTGCTGATGACAGACTCCTTAGCAGGTTTTCTTTCCTAAGATGGAGCATTGCCAATTATCTGCAAGAACATTTCAGAGGCAAGCTCTAAATTCCCGCCAGGTAATTCTATAAAAAACCAGTATGTTTCACGAGCAGGATGAGATTTTCTTACATGTTTATTTCCAGAGATCTGCAAGGACTCCAAGTCACAAGGATCACAGCTATATGCAGAAAGGCCAGTTCTTGAATACTGTGCTACAATATCTGTCTCCCTGCTCATGTTCAAACTCTGGCTCCCTGCTCATGTTCAGAAAGCAAAGCCTTCACCAGAAGTGCTTTACAGGACTCGAGTTCTCCCTTTCAGGTATCAGTAATGCTACACAATGATGTTCAGCTCTGCCCTGCAAACAAGTAAGTAGAACACATAAACAATTTACTTGAAGAGATATAGGCCAATGTACTGATCCACTCCAAGACCCTCAGTTGTTCTGAAAAGCTCCACCTACCACATACTCACATCTTTCAGTAAGGAATAGTCTCTGCCAGCAACTAGCAATTTCATGATAACTCCTCCCACATTGCCAACTTACTTGATTTCGGTACTCCATTGTTTAAGTGAGAAATTGATGGCACTTGGTTGGACTGGTGCAGGTTGGGAAGCTGCCTGTTCCCCCACCAGATCTGTAGGAGAAGTCTCCACAGCTAGAATATTTCTAGCTCTCTCTGCTGAAGCATTTTGACTTAGGATACTCAAATCTATGTTAAAAATAAAATAAATAAATGAGAGATAAAAACAGGCAAAACAATGTAACTTTCAGACTCTACCACTCAAGAAGTACTGAAGTGGATTTTAAAAAGTTTGAGAACACTCTCAGACTTGATTCATAAGTTATATTAGAAAGTAACACACTGGATGGACTTATGACTTAAATGATTGTCTGCAGGAAGGGAAAGATCCTGGGAAATCATGATATCCTGGTTTAGCACTGGTAGGCCTTTCAGTCTGTTCTGACAATTACTTGGCACTAGTAGCCAAATAGACTATCTTTAAGCAAGCTGTACCCTCCAACTAGCAGACGGTTATTTTTATTTAGAAAGACAGACCATTCTGTGATAAAGAATACCAAATTTAAAAGATCATTGACAGTACAAATCTCTCAAACCCTTCTCAAAAAAAAAAAAAAATCACTCAAATCTTTCTTGTAAAATGGAATCTGAAACCAAACTATGTCATTCATTCTTACAAATATAGGTACAAACTATGTTGTGTTGACTTATGAACAGTGCCAACAGAAACTTTTTCAGTGCCTTATCAGCCAAACTAAATTCCAAATTCTTTTGGCCCTTGGCTATCGAAGTCAAAATTCAGCTAAAATAAGTTCAATAAAACTAACTTTTGATCATATTCATTGTCTAATAAAGGGGAAGATAATACAATAGGTTTCAACTAAAAAAACCAAACCAAAACACTCAACCAAAAAACACAAAACAAACAAACCAACCAACACCACCAACCAATCACCACACACCCACCCCCCCAAAAAACCCAACCAAAAACCACAAAAATCCCCACCTCACACAAGAACTTAATGGCACCCAAAACCAGGCTGGAACACTAACATTCTGCTTTCGTACTTTCATACAAACAGCTTGTTTCATCTTCTAGCTGTATGTTTTGACAAGACTACAAAATCTCTTTACAGTATGGCCCAGGTAAATTAATTGCTCAAGAGCTGAATTTCCAATAAATGCATTTCCTCTACCAGCCATGCTAAGGCAGCTCCATGCCAAATCCTACAGAACCATTTTTGCAACATTAGCTTTCCCACAGCCATCTTTGAAAAATATTTTTAAGTATTTTTCACTACCTTGAATATTCTTAAAAGCTTGTCAAGCCTGATCCATAAAGCTGTACCTCAGCTTTGCCTGTGTTCCAGTTAGTCTGGATTTCTAAACTAGGAGTGAGGAAGGACAATGGGACAAACCAGGCAAGACTGCAGTAAGCAATTTTGTTTCTAGACTGAAGACAGACTACTTCCCCTTTACAACACTACTGATAGTGTGCTCAAGCAGTAGCAAACCAATCCAATTCCTATGCTCCAGTATAAAGCACACTGCTGAGTGCACATTCACTTTAAAAAACGAAACAAAATAATACCCACAAAACAATAAAAACCTCAAGATACCTATCTTATCACCAATATGGAATCAGCCTTAGAGTCCCCCCAACTCTACAGGAAACTTTTGGAGTACTTGTTTAAGAAAGAGAAACAATTAATCAGGCTCTTTCCACTTTTCACAGAAAAAAAAAACCCTAGTTAAACACTGCAGTCAATGATACAGACAGTCATCACTGTGATTTGTCCACAAAAATTAGATACTCCAGATAGTCTCAAATTATACACAATGCAGTTTAACTGCAGCCTGGCCCCGAAAGGACAGTTTTATATATTTGTATTTTGACATTCCCCACACTGTTTTTTTTTTTTTTTAGATTGTACAAATTGCTTCAGCTTGGATATCCAGAAAACACCGAACAACTACAAAAAAGGCAAATAGCAGATCAGTGATCTAAAGTGACTGGATTACAATTGCTAGATCTGATGCAGAAGAGGAGTGAGGGAACGGTACCTACACAGACTGCAGTGACAGCAGGTTCACCTCACACTGTACCTTAGCTATGAGGGAAGTAGCACAAACAAGATCACACAGAGATTTGGGACTAAATTACATATTACAGCTGACCTGATCCAACGGTCTGCCGCCAAAAGAGGGCAGTCCTGCCTAGTCCTTTACTCTGCCTTCCCATATTTAACCACTATGCCTCATCACCTCCCTTCCATCAGCTCTGGCAGTGACCTGGCCGCACAGTAAATATATTCTGCTTAATCTTGGGGGAAAAAAAAAAAAAACAAACAAAAAAGAAAAACCAAACAAACAAGAACAAACACCAAACCATCACACCCTTCCATTTTGGCTAACTTTTGAACTCAGCCAAGTCAGCACAGGGTCAGACAAACACCACAAAATGCAAAAAGGGAGACAAGGTAGCAGAGAATGAGAAGCTGAAGGAAGAAAGTGAAAGGTTTGAAAGAGCAAAAGCTTCTTACCCTTTCCAACACCTGCAAGCTGTTAGATCTTTCAACACCAGTACGTAAGTTCTCACAGTGTATGGTTTGACCAGCTCTTAACCAGACTGTCTGCTGCCACAAAGGTAGCCTCAAACCATCCCACTCTGCATTCCCAAGAATTCCCTTGGGCTAATCCTGGCACTCACCTGTCCCTACAACAGACCACTTCAGGAAGCTGCACTGGTGAGAAGCGGACCGAAAGAAAAAGTCATTTCCTGCTAGCTGCACTGCCTGCACTAGCATAAGGAAGGGTGAGACAAGCACCAGTGCCAGAACAAGGGAGAGAGCTGGGCATCTCTTTAAGTAGTGCCTTGCTGCTGGATTGGTGTAGCCGGAACATCCAGCTGAGCCCCTACAAAAACACGCTCTCAAGCCAGCTGTGGTTGAGCAAGCAGCCACGAGCAAGCTGTTCTCAAATGAAAGCAGTAAACTGGGTTAGAGGACAATACTGCAGCATGGGAATGAACCGGGGGAGGGGAAAGAAGGGCGGGGAAGAAGATAGCTTAACATTTCTGGGTTTATAGTATGAGCAAACTGAAATCAACAAAATATAAACTGATGAAATATGTCTGACCTCAAGAGTGTTTAAGCCCAAGAGAGCTTTACTAACATGTCTAACTTGGCATAGAATGTGGTTTTACTCAAGTCTTATTTATGGCTAACAGAAATCAGCAAGGAATCCATTTCTGTAATGATCTGGGAATAAAACAACACAGAAGTGCCTGAGCAATGTAGTAAAAAAATGCAGAATAACTCTGTACAATACACTGATGCATTTTTATAACTCTGACACTAGTCTAAAAATATATTTTGATTGGCTGAAGGTATTACAGAGACTGAATTTCATCTACGTAGTATCAGTGCAGACTATCTTACAGTTTTAAAAGACAGGAAATTTTTATCAGTCAGATCCACCACACTGTACTCTTTCAGGAACTAAGCATGATCATTCAGAATACAAAATAAACCTGTTCCCATTAAAAACTACAGTTTGTATCTGAGGATACCTGCAACCACTAAAAGCCAAGTTATCTAAACTATACTTTGCCATTTAATGAAATCCAGTACTCCACTTAATTTCTACAATCTGTTTTAAAGAAATCAACAGGTTTTGTAAGAGATATGAAATCATACATAACATTAAATTTATGTTAAATAATTTTAGCATCATCAACATATGCAAAGTTTACCTAGAGCTACTTAATAACAAGACGCAACAGAAACTTCCTGAGACTGTTCTCTGTCCCAGTGCTGTGCCCTGTAATGATTAACCGAGCAGAAACATGCATTCTGTTTTCAGTCAAATCTTCAACCTACCAGGATTGTCTTTGGCAACAAGACCTTTGGAAAAGTCACTTGGTGTAGGGGAAGTTCGGCTGTCCCGTTTTGCTGCATCAAGGTTGTTACAATATTCCCATCTCTTTTGTTGAAGTTCTTGAAGCCAGTATGTCATATCCTGACGAGTTGCAGCCTACAACACAAAGAACCAGAGCACCAATGAGATCACTGCACATCTTTGGTATATAAATACAGTAATTCCAAGTGAAATAAAAAGAACAACCCAAATAATTAGCAGACCAGAAACACATCGCCACCCAAACTCAGTATGCTTTAAAAGAAATAATCACCAATGTACTAGGTACACCTTGTGCACATACACACATCCCTGATTTTCATGCCAAATCCATTTTCCATTAGAAGTAGTCACATGCATTTTTCTTCTCTAGTTTTACACTCAAACATTAGAAAACGCAGCAGCAGCGTTAGTTGAAATACCTAGAGATATGTATTATGTATTATATAATACAGATCTGTATTATAAAAAGAAGGGTCCCATGCACACTCAGGAAGATTCTCGCTTTCTTCTTTTAACTTGATTTTTTTACCAGCAGAAGCCAACATATTAACAGTGCATTGTAATGCCTTCTACTCTAATGACTAAATCTACATACCATATTACCTGAGGATCCCACGAGCAAACTAACTTCTATAGAAAGGTCATATTTAAAACAAAACAAAAAAACACAACATGAATATTTCATCTACAAGCTTACAGGCATTAACATGAATAGGTAGTAAGACATCTTTAAGCTTCAATAAGAATCAAAGCTTAAGAGCAGTTTCAAAGTGTGTCAAATGAGAAACTACAAATATCAACAAAAAACTGAGTAATTGACATTGCACTTGGGAAAGTCATTTTTATTCTAACATACATCCTCAGCCACCAGTGCAGTGCAAGCAACTAACACTAGTAAAAGGGTATGTTCAGCAACAAAAAGTTAACCCTTATGAAGAGACACTCAAGTAATTTGGCTTGTCAGCACACAGACTGCTTACCTTTCAGCCAGTCTTCCTCGCCTTCTTCCAAAGTGCTTAGTGGTGTTTGTCAAGGGAAAACCCTCATTACTTAGGCAAATGACTAGGTTTACTCTTTAAAGACAACTTAATTTCAACTAGCTTTCTGTTCTATTTATCACAACTAAAGAGGGTACCTATGCTGGGCATAGCTTCAAAGGAACAAAACCCAGCAAACAACATTTATTTCCTTACAAAGGAAGTCTGGTGAGTGCTGCGTAAGAGATTTCTCTCCATTTTTTTGATATGAGAACACTTTCAGTCTAGTCAAACTGAAGATCTATCTACCATCATATTTTGACCCTGAGAGCGGATCATTACAAGAGCAAAAGAAAAACAGCAAACAAGAACTGATGCTTCCCCAGGGTACTCTCTAAACATCTCAGTGTTTAGAAGTCATAGAGATAGATTTTTATTTTACAATTTGGCTTTTTGTGAGCTTTAACATCTACAACATCTTACAGCAAATGGTTCTGAAGCAGTATGCAAGGAAGTTAATCAGAAAACAGACACATTCCTGGAGCTGCTGCTCTAGTTCCTCACAGTACATCATATGTGTGAGAAGACATAAAATATATAAATCAAGTAAACATTGATAAATCAAATCAAGTAGTAAAATAAACCAAATCATGGTACAGGAGGACACTGCAGTTCGTTTATCTCAGTTAGTAAGAAAGATAGGTAAGCGAGATATTTCTAATCTGAAATGGAAATTAGTTACATGTATTTATTCTTTCTTGCTCATGGGAAACTGGAGGAGAGCATTTTCCTTGTAAAAAAGACATGGGAAAAGAAGAGATTAGAAGTGTCTATGAGGTTTCTCAGAAAGTGTCGAAGAACTGGAAACTGCAAAACATCAATCTGCACACTGGCAGTTTTGGAATAACCACAGCAACAGGCTTAAAGTCTGCAGACTCCAGTCACTTTTTGCAAAGAGTAAACATCCCCCCTTCTATTTCTAGCACAAAAGTATTTCCTTTGGAGTTTTATCACGAGGCAAGTCTTCATTTCTGGTAAATTTGAGAGCCTATATTCCCTTTCAATAGCATTGCACGCAGGCCTTGTAAAGCAGTGTTATACTGTGCTCCAGCAGAAAACCACCAAGAATTCACAGAGCTTCCACTGACAAACAGGATGTAGCATTTCAGTGGTTCTCTTTGCTACCACAACATAACTAATGAGGTAAGTTATAGCTACAATTCACTTCTGCCCACAACTAGTTCAACTTAATGAGCCTTTTTCACAGTATGTCCCATTATCCTCTCCCCAGTACTCTTTAGAAAACCATGAATTAGTTTTACTGGAGTTGTTCCTTGTTGTTACTTCTAAATTCCCAGCTGCCCTTGTTCTCTGCTGAGCAGAACATATGCATCCTCAGCTGATAAGCGATGTCACTTTTCCACAGTGGATTAGTTAGCAGTTATGGTCCTTCAATGTAAAACAGGATAGCAAACCAGTACAAATTTCTCACTCCCCTATTCTCAGTAATTTTCCCAAGAATTACTCAGTACCCTGCTGCTGCACCCTGCCTGCCTTCTTTCACATACAAGAGTCTTCCTTCTCATCTTGAGTTTTCCACTCCCTTTGAACAGTTTTCACTGAGTTTATATTTAAAGAAGAGTGTGGCCAGCAGGTCAAGGGAGGTTCTCCTCCCCCTCTGCTCTGCACTAGTGAGACCACATTTAGAGCACTGTGTTCAGTTCTGGTTTCCCCAGTTCAAGAAGGACAGGGAAATACTAGAAAGAGTCCAACAGAAAGCTACAAAGACAAAGGGACTGTAACATCTCTCTTATGAGGAAAGGCTGAGAGCCCTGGGGCTGTTTAGCCCGGAAAAGAGAAGACTGAGAGGGGATGTGATTAATGTTTACAAATATCTGCAGGGTGGGTGTCAAGTAGAAGGGCTCAGTCTCTTTTCAGTGGTGCCCTGTGATAGGATGAGAGGTAATGGTAGCAAGGTGAAACACAGGAAGTTCCACCTCAACATGAGGAAAAACTTCTTCACTGTGAGAGTGACAGAGCCTGGAACAGGCTGCCCAGAGAGGTTGTGGAGTTTCCTCTAGAGGCTTTCAAGACCCACCTGGATCTGTTCCTGTGTGGCCTGCCCTGGGTGTTCTTGCACTGGCAGGGGGGGGTGGTCTCAATCTCCAGAGGTCCCTTCCAACCCCTTCCATTCTGTGATTCTATACAGGTATCTTAATTATTTAATTTACATAAAAGAGTATCCTGAGAATCTTTGCTAAGCTGAGTTTTGTTAAACAAAATTCATCTTTGAAGCTTGTTGTTTGAAATGGACGTATTTTTAAAAAGCCACACATAGAATATTTTAGCTTCCCTCTTCCCCTACTCTTAAACTAAAGACAAGTTTGCAAATGCTTAATTCACTTCATCTGTCAGAGAAAGGAACACTTCCATGCTTGCCCCATTTCTCATGACTTCTGAGTATTTGGCTACTGCCCACCATGAGAGACAGAACATTTAACTAGGCACAGCATTAATTAGATCTCACAGAAAGAATCATTATCTGTACTATATTTGTATCATGCAGCACTGCAGTAAAAGAACCTTAGTCACATTTTAATGGATACATTTCTGTACAAAAAGCCACCATAAAAGTCATCTGAACTGGTGCACAATAAGGAATTACTATTGCAAACTTATAGGCAACAGTAGCAACAAAAGACACTGTGAGTGAAGAAACATAGTCCCATGTACTTTTTTAAAACCATTCCCTTATACCCCCCACTAAAGGTGCTGCATGATCTGTCTTCTTCCAATACACATGTGACACAAACAAAATATTTATTTGGGGAAGACAACTACCCAGTAGCATCATCTACCTGGACTCTCTGGTGGAACATATATGCCAATATTAAACACTTGCAGGAAGAGTCCAAAGAAATGCAACAAGCAGACATGCCACTTTGAGAAAACTCTTCTTGCCACAGTCCTATCCTGAACACAGGCAAACTCTCCCTCTAGCTTTTTGTTAAAGGGAACATCACCAGAAAGTTTGCATTTCTTAAGATTTACTAATCCCACTATCCTCAAACACCAAATTCTTCTGGAGAATAGTCCAATTTAATTAAAGCATTGCAATCACTAATCAGAAGGACCAGCTCAGAAAACAAATCACTTTCACTGCTGAGCTATCACCTAAACTGAGTTACAGCCTAATTGTGTTGGGTCCTACAGCCTGTTTGAACTCGAGCACCCCATTATCAATCACTGACACGCCTTTAAAGATTATTAACAAATTACAGGAACAGATCCTAAATAATTCTGATATCAACAAGTTCAGGGTCCAGTACTTTCAAGGATCTGGGCTCTACAATTTGCAGTGTCTGGAATACTTATTACTTAGCCAATAACTCAGAAGGGTTTTTTCTTTAAGAAGTTTGTGCAATTTCTGCTCCCCTCCCAATTCACTACAGTTCACAGAGAAGTCATCCACACATAAATGACCAGACACACAGTCTGTCATCAACGGCCAGTGTTTCTTTGTTTCAAAAGCAAATGAACTGTGTCATTATCCAAACAAAAGACTGTTTTAAAAATAAATGAGAAATGACCCCCTTTGTTCATTTATATATATTGATAATGCTAACTATCATCTGCATTAATGACAGACCCCCACTACGCAAACACAGGCAGATATCCCCTTGACTGTATTACCAGCATTCTATGTTACAGCAATTATTTGCAGGATTAGGTCCTTTCCATTAAGATATTCTGAAACATAATCTATCCATAATTCATAAAGTACACATTTTTCTCTGCTTCTTTACCTAAAGTGATGGTATCTGTTATCTAGAATTCTAAATTACAATTAGCCATATTCACTGTAAAGTCTACAGTGTATTTTTCCTGAAATTGTTAACAAACCCCATGTGTATCATACAGCCCTCAGCTCCCATTAAATGACAAAGACTGAGCAATCCATACAATTAAATTAATACATTCAGAAAAAAATGAGGCTTTATGAAGAAATAATGCATTCCTCAACAGCACCATCACTTCAATCTGGAATTCCAGTTGCTTCTTTCTTATTGCTCTTCTCAGTTTATAATACTAAATGGGAAAGACCAGATCACAAGATTTGGAAATTTTGAACAAGCAGCAAATTGAGGAAAACAAGGCATGTGAGTTATGGTAAAGACTATATTTGACTTGACTTTATTCCTTGTGCTCTGCATGTAATGTTTTCTTGATAGACTTAAGTGACATTCATTTTCAACAGGCACTGGATCAGTCAGGGTGAGCTTGGGGGGGAGGGAATTGTTGGGTTTGGTTTTTTTCTTTTTAACATCTCAAATTCATTCTTCATTCCATGTCTACATAATTTACCTGAAAGATGTATTTAAAGGCCTTAAAAAACTACTGTGTTTGGTAGAAGAAAATTAATTTCAGCTGCAAAAGTGAATCACACAGCCACAAAAGGCCAGTCAGTCCTGCAATATCTTTCAAGACTGTCATTAATCCCTTATTTGTTGTATGAACACCTAAAATGTAATATCACTTTTATGGACGATCACTTAGCTGCTTTAGGGCAAGCATCATAACAATAGGAGAGGTAAAAGATACAAAATTACTTTTTTACTGCTAATTACAGAAGTGATCTTGATTTCCTTAACTGGCATATTTTCTCAATGCCCATAAGGGAAACATGAAGAGAGCTCCAATCCATGCAGGTTCTTTCCTAGAGAATACAGGAAAACGATGAATACAGAAAAATGATGAATACAGAAAGCATGGGCAGTGCAGTTAACATCCCAGACAAAAAGATACCAAGAAAAACATGAAAAAGGAAAACTCCCTGTTATATATGCTTGTGCACTGGTGTTGAATATGATTCGCATCTTCACAACTGCAGAAGACACCCGAGGCTGCTGCTAAGGCTTATTACACAGGTAGCATACACTATTTCCCACTACGATCCTAATTATAAATCCTAATTATAAATTACACGTTTCTCAACAAAGGCCCTCCTATTCAAAAAGAATCCTCAAAACAAAACATGCATTATGTATTTTCCTGGAGATTTCCACATAAAAACCATTAGATACTAATTAAAACCAAACAAACCTCAAACTACCAAAAAATCAAAGCTTACATAAAGTCTACAGTTTTAACTTCTGTGACATAAAACCTCAGGCTACAAAGGCAGATTCAAAAAAAAAAAGAAAAACTTTGGTTATGGCTATACAAAAAAAAAAAAAAAAAGATAGTTTTTACATGTGGTTCCATGCAGAACTGCTGGTTACACTGCTTTTCCTTAACAAATTATAGTTAAAATTATATTTGTTCTCTGGTTAAATACCTTGCTTAGTCTTCAGCAAAGTATGTGAATGATTCCTTATTTTGACAAACACTTATCAAAAGAGAATACCGAAGAGCTGCAAACAATCATGTTTTACAATCTCAGCATTTATTATCACTGCTCAAGTCTCCACTTTTAAATAAGTGTATAAGAAAGATCTTTTCCAATATTCAATAAGAAGCTCTGCTGTTTTATAACATTCTGCTGCTAATAGCTACACATCATACTCTGGTATTAAGGATTCTGCTAAAAACTAACACAGTTCACATGGAAAGTCACTCGGTGCACAAGAACTTTCCTTGCAGGAAATACGTGTCTTAATAGCAATCGAAAATAATACTCAGGAGAATGTATTTCTTTATTGACTGGACATAGCTTCTGTGTTGGTTTTTTGGTTTTGTTGGGGGGGGGGGGGAGGGGTGGGTGGGTTTTGTTTTTTTTTTTTTTTTTTTGTTTGTTTTTTTTTCTATCGATAAACAA
>WUAM01000059.1:121886-149213 GCA_024336885.1 Actenoides hombroni
TTAGTAAATTTGCGGCCTTCGAACGGCCCTTTTCCAGGAAATCGGCAGACATGGGCTGCTGCTGCTGACGTGGAGAACCACCGAGCCCAACACACTGCGGGCTAGTGCCTGCTCGGCTAACGTACCGGCCCTGGCTCTATTGCTACCGGGCTCCAAAACTTTCATGACATTAAAAATTATTTTCCAAATTGTGGTCTAGCCCCGATCTGATTAAAACCCTTCTCTTGTTGGGAACCGTGTTACTTCTTCTTAGTCTCCCATTCTGAACCTCCTTGGAGCCTCAGTCCTCGGCTTACATCACATCAAGAACCAAGCAGTGCGTAGGCCACATGATGCCTTCGCAATCTCTCTGCACTGTTAGATTGCACCCAAAGCCCTTGCTGCTCTGCCTGCTGATGGGCATTTAAAAATCACTGCCAAATCCTATTATTTATGGGAAAAACTATGGAGAATGCAGACAGCAATGGGTAAAAAGCTGCAGCTTACAGGTTTTGGACTTCTGAGGCTACAAGCCAAACTGTGTGTTTCTCTGAAATGACTAGCACATTTTGGCCTCTCTGGAACTTCTACTATTAATAATAGAGAACTTCTGTAACGGAAAACTTCACTGTGAAGAGAGAAAACTGCCATAGGGAGGTACACAATTTCGTGTGATTTCTCCCTGTGTTTAGAACACAGCATGTGCCTATTTCCATCAGACATGCCTAATGCTGTGGGTACAAACACAGAAAACAGCATAACAATCCAAAAGTGGGAGGAAACAATTTCATATTTAATGACATTCAGCTTTCCATTCTCAACCTTAAATACAGAACAAGAGTTTTGTTGTCAAAATAGTTATTGCAATGGCTGGAGCTGATGTTTGCAATGGCATTTTTATTAGGATGATGCTATTTATGAACTGGGTTCATCTGTCTCAATTCTTATAGTTTGGAATTTCAAGTTACCCAGAAGGCCTAAATTCCCCAGAGCCTCTTACTCTGCCCTCATGTTTAAATTACTTGATTAATTTCTCAATAAAATGTAACTGTCTCATCTGCCAGATGATATTTTCATTCTATGCTAAAGGATGTAAAGGATATAAAGCACCTCAATATCCAGTGTGGTTGTCCATGGGTTCCACTTTGCTGTTGACATAAGGGATTGCAGAATTCTTCCAAGTCCTCCCCTTCGATACCACCTACTGATAAGAAAGGTGTCAAGTCAGGAAAGAGGCAATATTCTGTTAGCAGAGACATTTGAATAATGTTATAGAAACTGAGGCATGGAAGTTACCTCTCCAGACAACTCACATGACATGAAGTGTGATCCACTGAAAGATTAAATGTTGCCAACTAAGACTTGACTTCTTTTTCTCAGACTGTCTTATGTTGAGGCTTTGTTAGTAACTGTGGAAAGAAAGAAGGGTTGATCCTGCTTAAATGACAGGTCAGTATTGTTTCTCTCATATATACTACTTAGTATCTTCTTCCCCAAATACAAATAATTCTTGCTCTTCTGGTAGCTTCATACTCTTTCTTGGCAAGCATCATTTGCCAGAACATGAGTTACACAGGGAAAACACTGATTTTCTTTACAAGCTGCCAGTTCCTTATCTCAGTCAGTTAGGCAACTTTAAGTGCCCCAGCACTTATCCCTGATCTGTTACATGGTCTCATCAGTTTAGTGAAGTGGCCTTGTTTTCTGCACGCTAAGCACCCATGACTCCTACTGCCTATTAGTAATTACATCTGGCAGCAAATCACAGAATCAATTCCTAAACCCTCAAAACTTTTGCTGTCAGTACTTCTCTTTTTTAATTTTCTGTGCAGCTTCCTCACAACACTCAAAGTGGAGATTCCCCTGATTTCACAGCTGATTCATGTAAACAGAAAGTTCCCCTGTTTGGGAAATAAGTTCCTTATTTCCTGTATGTCCTATTGCTCACAAACAGATCCAGGTATGGAATGGTGAATATAAATGAAAACAATGCTTTTCCCTTTGCCTGCTTCTTCCTTTCATGCTTTCATGTCCAGAACGCACAGATGATACAGGTGACGTTCTGTTGCTAACATGTCTAGAAAAAACAAACATAAACAGCATTTCACAAGATGAGACTTCCCTCCCACCCAGAGGTGAGGGCTGCTTCAGCTTTTGGGGTGTGTATGTAACCCCTAGCCACAATACAACAGACAAGTAAATTTCCCATATTGATCAATAATACTCACACAGTGGTTACACTCCCAAAAACACCACAAAGCCTGTCAAACACAAAAATATTTGAAATTTCTTTTTTTTTTTTTTTCCTGGTGTGTTTTTGTCTCCTAAAAATTAACAAATATTCTATTAATAGTACTTTTGGCTGAAAAAAGCCATCTACTACACTTAAGAAGTAAAACTGGATTTACTCTCAAAAATGAGATACTGGTCTAACTCATCTTTGCAATGGTGTTATAATGAATGTGAGCATTCACAGGTCTCGAATAAGTTCACATTTTATTCTGAGGAAAAAAAAAGTAAATAAGAAAGAGACTATGTTTAGATATGGAAGCAGAGACAGCTTATACACAGCTGGTGTATAGGACAGGCTCATGCCGTCATGTTTATAGAAGTGCAGGTAACACCAATAAATTACAAGCAGCACATCTGTACCATGTTTTCAGTTGAAGTGAGCTCACAGATCCAAAACGAGAATGGTTGAGAGTGTACACTGCTTCCTTTCACAAAACAGAAACCAAAAATAACTTTGTCTCTTGTCTGGTATCTTCTGAGATACAGGGATTCAGTTAGAGATGAAACCCAGAATTTTTCAGACCTCCCACTAAACATCTACTGATTTTTGTTTTCCAGAACTGTGGAAACACAAACAACTGTCCTCCTCAACTCCTCTCCCACACAGTGTCAGACCAAACCTGTATGCTCAGAGAGAGACTATTTTAACAAATATTTTTCAGGTTCTTGCAGAATGTTATCTGTGACTCACTGCCAAGATAAATATTGTCACTATGCTACAGCCTGATTACGTATAGTACTTGCATACAGTATTGCACTATATTATTTCAAAGAATGAATGGGTTTGGCCTACTATTGAAATTCTTTGGACATCAGGAACAAAAAACTTTCCTAAGCTTTTCTTTACCAAGACAAAAAGGCAAAATATTTCTCCAAATTACCGGTTCTGATGCAGTCTGACATGTCATTCTACATTCCCCTGCCTCTCAGTCACCACAATACCCATGAAGAACAAATTATTACATTTCCGGAAAAAATTCTTTCTTTATATGCAAAAAAGTCAGCCAAAGAATTACACGGTCTCTGTGTTTTAACTGATGGGCTACGTTTCATATACTTTTCATTCTCCAACATTGTTCCTGAAACACTAGATGGTGCTCCTTTCATGTTTCACATTCGCCATTTGTGTTCCCCTCTCAAAATGGAAAAAAGGACAGAAACTGTTAATAAGTGGGGAAGTTTATTTGTAGTTTCTGATTCAGTAGGAAGACCTAATTTAACTTCAGTTAACTATCTCATAAAACCAGTTGAATACATGACAACAGTAAATGTATTGTTTTTATTTTTTGTTGCACTGCATCTTACCAAGAACTCTTCACTATGAAAAAGCAACAATTACTCAGTTCAGTGAATGGCAGCATTGATATCTAGTTACATATCTGTGACCTGACTTGTACAGACATCCAGGCAAATTGGTAGCCATGTAGAGGAGAGACAGTCAAATTAGACCCCTTATGAAAAGAAAAGCAGGAACTACTTAACTGTAGTAATGAACTTGGCAATCCACGTGCAGATAATTGTTGCCTTGTCAGCATTCATGTAGATGCAGGCTGGCTAGAGAACTGCTATAAAGCTTGACAGGAATGCTGAAGAGGATAAGCAGGAGAATTGAGAGTACTGTTGTAGAGACGTGTAGAGACGAAGAGATTAGTGGGCAAGAGATATAAACATAGCTAATGACACAATAAATAAAATAATAAGTTCTGCTGTAAGCAGCTGAAATAATTTCCATGTGTATACTTGATTTGCAATGGAGAACCTAAGAAAATGCACATGTAATGGGGACTTAGAGTGTAAAATCAAAAATTAGAGATCACAGAACAGACTTCAATAAAAATCTTCACATAATCCTTTTTTTGTGTGTGTAATTGCTTTACATTACATGCAAGCATTGCATATAACAAGAATCAGGAAAGATTCCATGGGATGGAATGAATCACAGAAGTTTTATATCTATCTCACAGAGTGAGAAATAACTGAAGGGATGCTTAAGATTACCTTTATTCCCTGTACAGCACCTTAAGCAATGCTGGGCTAAAGAGTTAAAGGTGAACCCAGAACATTCACTCGCAGCATGCTCAAAATCACTTTGAATAATCAAGTTAGATTTTCTTAGAACAGTATAGAAAGAGATGTTGAAAAGTCATCCTGTAAAGTAAGAGCCATGAGAGAAAATGAAAGAGGTTAGTAAAATTATAATTCATAAATGTTCCTGTGGTCAGAAGTCTACTATTGCACTATCAGAATGGAGTAAGGGGATTTCATTGGGATTAGACAGCCCAATCCACTAAAAAACCAAACCACTAACACATAGCCTCTCGGATTCCTTGATTTTCTTTCATATAAAAGAGGATAGAAACTCTTAGAAGAGAAAGCAGAACTGAAAAATTCAGTAAGGCTTTTCATTAGTATTTTATTCCAAAATATGATTTGTTAATTGTTATTTTTCTGTTGAGACATCCTCAAGGTATTTGAGGATGCGTATCAAGACACTTGCAGTTACAGATGAATAAACAAGTTCAAGTAAATGGAGAAATAAAACAAATAAAAAACCCCAGTTCTGGGGACAAACTCAACCTCCCGCCCCCCCCATCTCATTCTCCTCTTAATTACACTAAACACAGATGAGAAGATGCCAGTACTTAAAGTGGAATTACAGTTTTAATCAAGAAAAAGCTCTCTCAGTGTCTAGACACTCTCCTGTGCTTTCTGTAAGACTCTGAATGCAAAATACACATCTTGTTCCAATAGCAGACAAAAGACAACCCTTTGTAATAAAGACCTCTGCAAACTTGCATGCGTTAAAAAAACAGTTGGTGACATAGCAGTGTGGGATTATCTTCCATAAGAATCTATCAAAATTTTTGACCAAAATATCTTGCATCTTGTGATCTTTGGAAAAGCTCTATTAAAATACAATAAAATAAAATAGTGCTCTGCACTTTTGCAATTCAGCTGGATTGAAGACAGAAACGCAATGAGGCATTTTTAGTCTCCAGATCCCAAAGTAGTGGGAGTATTTCGGAAGTGCTTCTAGTTATTTCCATCTGTTCAGTTTGCTTTCATTGACCATGTGCATTCAAAGAAGCATCAGGCCAAAATTACATTCTCAGTGGTTATTAACATTTGACTACATGATGAAAGGTGCAAAAAAGTAAAATCATAAATCCCTGCCATACATCATGGACAACTACAAAGCAAAGCTCACAACAACCAAACCTGAAACTTCTACTGTGAGCCAACAAAAATCATAAAACTAAAACAAAAAAAGAGATCTAAATTATTTCATGAATTCAAGAAGAAAAAACATGCAGCCAGTAACACTATCACTGTGTCACAATTAGCAGAAATATTATAAAGGACTATATTAGACAGAAAGCAAATCCCATTCACAAAAAAAGAAATCACTTATGAATCTATTAAAAATTATGGCTACAATTGTCTTTTCCTCCTGTCCCTATAATGGATTTTTAAGCTAAAGAAGAGTTTAGAAATTGGCTGCCTCAGCAGTCATAGAGGTGATTGAAAGTCCAACTTGGGGGCAAAATAAATCAGCAGATGACCAGGAAAGTGTCCTTGACTCTCCTTCCTTCTGGATGAACTTCTTCATTTCCCCCCTTTTGTGGGACATAATAAGGAGAGTAATTAGAATCAAAGGCCATGAAGAATCACATTAATTTATAAATTATTAGAGTCAATAGCAGTAGATTAGCTATCAATTCAAAATTCCTACCTGCTTTATATCTTAAGGTAAATAGGATGGGTAAAGGTAGGAGGTTTTGTAGGCTTCAAAATGCAGGTCACTGAATCAAGCTTCGTGGGTTTCATCACATGATTCTTAACTCCCTCATTGTAATTTTACTAAGTTAAGATTTTTTTTTTTAGGTCCTTTTGAACATAACAGGCTTAATTTTCCCTGCTCACTTACCTTTTCTCTTCACTGGTATTCTCAAGGTTAAAACAACAGATGAACTGCAGAAGTACCAAGTATTCTAACAGTTCTCTGCCGAAAATGGGCAAAAATGATGAAATAATGAGAACATACCATAAATAGGTCGTTAACTGATATCTTTCTCTAACAAAGCTGTACTTTTCAATACACTGAATGCAGTGGACTTTATTTCTACAGCTTTGTTATCAGAGTAAGTCCCAAACTTCTTGGCAAACCTGAGAGACCTGAAGCCAAACCTACTGCACTTGCACTAGTCGTCTGATATAATACACAAGTAAGATTCCTGAGGGAACCTTCAAAGGATTCACTAGCATTTTCAAAGCGATATAACAAATCTTGAGATGCTTCCCAGGCGGAGTTTGGTCAAAATATTGCAATACTGTTTAATTTTTTTACTTTGGCTTTACCAGAATTTGCTTTATCAAGTGTTTACTCATAATGTTGAAGGCAGTGATATTCAGTAGTAAGTCTGCAGCCTGTTCATGTACACTCTGTACTACTCATTTCAAGCGAGCCAATGAGAGGGAACATTATCTGAGTTCACTGTACAGTTTTACAGCAAACAGCAATACAGTGTAACCTCAGATACCTGTGTTCTTTACAAGACCTCAAATATTTTGTTTAGATCAGTAAAGTAAAATGATAGAAACAAAATTTGTAAGGCACTGATGAAACCACTAAGGAAGGGGTTTTTCTGGATTTTTCAGTAGTCTCAGACGAACTATTCATGTTTTAATAAACTCACAGAAATCAAAGGGACATACTAGAGATAACAGTGCCATTTCGCAGTAGTATGGTAGGAGATCTGCAGTTCAAAGAACTAGATAGTCTGATGCCTGCCTCAAAACAGCAATTTAACCTGGCATGAATTAAAGAGGAAGGTGAGTATATGTAAAAATCTATACTAAGAAATCAATCCATTTCTGATGCAGGGAGTGCATGAAGGCTGTTCTCCAAAGCTGCAGAAACATACCAATTCTTTGTTATCCAAAGGGCCCCTTCTGCCAGCTGTTCACTTGCCTCAGATGGGCACACTACTTGTGTCAGACCATTGTATGATGGAAAAGGTTCCTCTCCCTGTGCTGCATAATTTCTGCCTGTTTATTGGCTGAGGATATGAACGCAGGTCAGAAGAAAGAACTGTGGCTTGCAGTCCAGAAGTTTTGAGAAAGGTGATGGTTCAAAAGTTCACTTCACAACCTATTAAAATAATATGCTGGAATTCATAGTTACACAAAGAATTACAGGAGAATTTCTTGACAAAAGGTAATTTCTTCTCCAGGAGGGAACACAATTAAGGCTGAACTGGTCATTAGTAAGATACTTGAATTAAATTTGAAGTACCTAGTATGGTGGTCCTGCAGAACACTGAAAGAATGAATCACAAGCTGCTCAGAAATTCATCCCCTCACACTTTTACATCTAAAGGTTTGTTGCTCAAGATTTGCTTTGATTTCCACCCCCCATGGTGCCTCATGTCAAAGGGAACTGATTACACAGTTTGTTACACAAGTTTCCTTTAAGATCTCCTGGTCACTATTACCAAACATTCCCCTTAACTTACCTGCCATATGAAGCTAGAATGCTTTAATTTTGCATAGTCTCATAAGGAATGAGAGAATAAAAACACTTGCAGTAAATCTGCTTTTCATCCCTGACAGTGCCTGCTTTTTAGCATTTCTTCAGAAATAGAATCTTTTATTAGGAAAAAATTCTTCATGGAAAGAGTGGTGAGATATTGGAATGGGCTGCCCAGGGAGGTGGTTGAGTTGCCATCCCTGGATGCGTTTAAGCAGCTCTTAGATGTGGTGTTGGGGGATATGGTCTAGGGGTGAACTTGTAGAGTAGGGTTAATGGTTGGACACGATTATCCCAAGGGTCTTTTCCAACCTAAATGATTCTGTGATTATTTGCAGTCTTTGATTTGCTGTTTATGCA
This sequence comes from Actenoides hombroni, assembly GCA_024336885.1. Taxonomy (NCBI): domain Eukaryota; kingdom Metazoa; phylum Chordata; class Aves; order Coraciiformes; family Alcedinidae; genus Actenoides; species Actenoides hombroni. The sequence goes on from WUAM01000059.1 coordinate 130,048, forward strand.
TTCCACATCTGAACAAAGCAAAATATTATTAAAGGCCCTGATCTGATGCCTGCCTACTGAAGTGACCAGGAGCCTTCCTGTTGTTGAGATCAGGACCTTAAGGATATCGCTCCTACATAATTGCCACAGTGAGAAAAAGGAACTCCTCTAAGCAAATCAGGCTGGACTTACTGCATTAATAACCCACTATTGAATTTTGGTTTGTTTTTTTTTTTTTAAATTAAAAGACCTCAAAATACACAGACTTCTCTGGATGCCAATTATTCCCTCTGCTTTTTCAGCTATAAGAGATAACTGGAAATGAAAAAAATATTGAGAACTAGTCACATGGGATAAAGTCAGTCCATTGGGAATATCTGCCAGCAAATTTTGCAGAAAGCTTAAAGTTTAAAGATGTGTAGTGACTGTGAAATTGTAAATTCCAGTGCTACTGTCATTATTAGGATGCATAAAGTTACAACAGGGAATTTATCTATATTTCCTTATAATGTTTGGTTTTATCATTAGAAGAACAATAGTCATTAAAATCACCATAAAAGAGATTTAAACTTTTAAACATACTAAAAACCTCACTGGATTTCCTGGTATTTAATTTATTTCTTCAAATACACATAATAATGAAACTATTTAAGTGGGACAAATGCAGTCTTTCAGTTTCAAATTATTCCGAGCGGGAATTTTCTCTGAATCTACAATGTTTTTTGCAATCAGAATCTTGTATCTGCACAAAAAAAAATAATAAAAAAAATGTATGATCACTTTCTGAAAAACAAAAAAGGCCATTTTGGTAAAAATCCCAATAATCTTTTTCTTCTTAGGGTCTACTAGGCCATAAAGACAAAGATGAACAGATTCCTAAATAGAAAATTATTTCCTCTTAATAAGGGGGAAAAAACCCCAATATCTAGTGAATATCAATTTATTTATAAGTGCCATTGAATTAACCCTCAATATTAGATTGATAAATATAGGCTACTACTGGTCAGCATGAGTTCACTATCAGTACTGCCTGTGGGGTGATATGAAGAGTAGCCCATAACCACTGGGGATGAAAGGACTATTAAAAAGCAGGACCTGACTTCCACAGCATGAACTGGGCAGATGAACACTTTCTCAGACTGAACTATTTCTGTCAAGTAAACAGAGATACCTTGTACATGCTTTCTCACAGAGCTTTACCTGAGGGACCAAACCAAAGTCTTCAATTATCACCCCTTTAAGGATCAGCTACCTTTTCATACAGCTTGTTGGCAGACGGAACAGATAGCAAGCTTTATCCGTCCTGAATTGCCTAAGCTGTGATTAAGCCCACAGCAATGATTGCCTTGCTCCTAGCAGACTGCCACATCCACTGAGTTCACCTGAGAAAAGTTACAGTAAAAAAAGGAGGAGACTGGGCTGGTGGCCATAACCCTCTTCAGGAGAGTTAAAACATTCTGGCCTACATTTTCAGGCACATACATCCTCAACCTCTATGTGCACAGAACTGGAGAAGAGTGAACAAGTTACAGTTTGCAATGCAGGGCTTGGGAGCATGCACTCGGCAACATGTCTGCCAGATGAATCATGCAGGTGCAAAATGGATATAACAAGAGTCATGGATTTATGGTAAAAAATATTTGGATCTGAGCAAATCTTAGAAAGAACAGCAGGAACAAGTAACCTACATTGCAACAGCAAAGCACATGTGATTGATGCACCTGGCTTGTCATTGGTCTTGCAAAGGGGACAGTCAAAAACAAAAGGGCAGTAGGGAATTTAATTTGGAGTTTTGGTTGTAAAGGTCTTTTACAGACAAGAATGGCAGAACTTCCAGTTAAATAAAGGCACTTTCATCTGTAATACTGACGCTCTTTTAATTCTACCAAGAACAGTCTCTTCCTTTTCCCCACCAAAGAGAACCTGATAGTCACTCGGTGTCGTTAACATCTCTGCAAGACACCCATAACTGCAAAATGATACAGAGTAAAAAGCAGAATATTTGTTCACTATGTCCTTTACTTCTGTCTGAGACACATATCTTTCTAAGGACATGAACAATTATAATTTTATTATCTTTAATGTCTTCCTCATCAAATTTCATTCCACTGTCTATCCCAGCTGAGGTGTACTGGGCAATAACTTTATAAACTCTTTCTAACACTGCTGTTATTTCAGCCCAAATTGGTTTACTCTGGATCCTGAGCTGACAAGTGTAATATTTTCCATTCCACAACAAAAACTCTGCATCTAGTTTACTTTATATTCTGTTATTTCAGAATACAATCTGAATCTATTCAGGTCTCTAGAATATGAGGTTTTATAGTTTCTGCAACAAAATTCCTAACTGATTAATTTTTAATGTAAATTCTAAGAAAAAAACTTTTATTAATATGCTGTTTTCATTAAAAAACCCAACAACCACTGGAACAGTTTCCATCTCTATAAGAAGAGAGATAATGTCATACATGGTGCCTTACCTCAGTTTGACCTTAATTCAAAGAATCACTTCTACTCAGAACAGTATGTTTGCTACATGTTGAACATTAGGCATATGCCTAAAGCCCCAGTGAAGATGAAATACATGGGTCATCTGAGATGGACAGGTTTCCCAGCAATCAAATACAAAACTTGTTAACAGAAAACATTGTGTTAGATAAACTTCAATGCATCAGACAACATACGTCTAAAATAACAGATGTTGAATTAATTCATTCTTGTGTTTTCTTATACCAAGAGAGAGAGATAAATAACATAGACCACCTATAAAGACTTCAACTTAAGTGTCTGTCATTGTTTTAAGGCAAGCATGCTAGCATAATTTACAAAGGGTAAGAGAAAATACAGAAAACTTTCAGTAAATCAACAGTTTGCTATTACCTGGAACAGCTGTGGCCACCATATTTCCAGAGAACACACGACAGACAGCATGAAATAATGATTCTTACAAACACAAAACCATGAGGCGCTAATACTGCATAATGAAAAAATGAAAAGAATATCCAGTGATATACTGAAAGACAGAAAACTGGACAGAATTAGAAACATATTAACTCATGAAAGGGAAAAAATTAACTCAGTATTCTGATCAATATCAGATATTACTGAGACCAACATCAGACAAAAATAAATGAGTAATTTTATGGAAAATGACAATATCTGCATTTGAGAGAGAGTTGAAACTACTGTAAGGGAGTACTGTCATTATACTGGGTCACAATCCAACTAATGTGTGTGTATGTGTGTGTCAAGAAAAAAGTTCTCATGTACTCAATTATTCCATAAAATCATTAAATTTTCATGTACCTGTTTCAAAAAGTATTTAGTTTTGCCTCTTGTAAGATTTAACTTCATGAAAACTTCTGTATAACTATCTACAGTTTTAAAATCAGTAATTAACCACAGTTCCCAGAGATCCTATATAGTATCCTATATTTCAGGGCAATTTAAACAGTTATGTGAAATCATGATGTGATATGCTATTATGGTGCCATCTTGTGAGGTTGCATCAGAAGTGCCTCTAACATGTACAAGCAGACAAAAATTATCCCTGGGTGGGGAAAGGAAAGGAGACTGTTTCCATGCAATTGTGAGAAATTGCAGGAGATTCCAACGCTGAGTTCATCGACAAAGAGAAACATGTGGTTACTGACTAACAAAAGAACATTCAGCATTTTAAGATTACACAAAATGGGCTTGAGAGAGGACAAAGAACTCACTAAAAAATCAACTGCTTCCTTCAGCACAGATCCAATTACAAACATATAAGTTAATTTCACTGAAGTCAGCAGAGTTGCTGAAGATTAATACAGAAATAATGAAGATCAGATTTTGGCATGCAGGCTGTTATAAATCTTGGCTTACAGTATTTCCTTAAAATAACAATAAACTAAAAAGTGCTAATAAATAGCTTTGTTACTGCTTGCTTTTTGACACTGTTGTATTCACTTCCACCAGCTTCCACACTTAGCTATTTTGATAGAGGCTTTAGGTAATCATTTGTCCATTTTTGAAGACAAATATAGAAATGTTTGTTAATATTTAATACCTTTTTTTTTTTTTTTTTTCAATACAACATGTATGTCCCCTTGCTTTTAGGCCAAATCCATGATTCTTTTTAGAAATCTTTTACTTTTTAAGTTTCTTTCTAAATTGCCTAATAGTTCCTTTTGAATAAGTAAACCTCATTGAAGATACACTTGCTAGTGAATTCATCAGATTCTGCCAATAACGCTATTGCAGAAATACAGCTGCTTTTTACCTCATAACATTATTTAAATTTGCAATGCATCATGCTGCACTCCATTCAGCACTCCTGCTGTAATAAAAGTTTCAGCTGTAAGACATCCAACTACAAAGAACTAAGAAACTGCAAATACAAAGTTTCTTTCGAAATCCATCCCTTACCTTTGCCATCAGATGTCATAACTTACCTACTACTGGGTAGGATTATTTTGCTCCAGAAGCATTTAGAGTATGTATCTCTCTCAAACTCCAGAACATATTATGCTGCTCAGGTTTTTGTTACAGGAGATAAATATAAGTCAAAGAAATAAAGAGAGTTAAGGCAACTGCATACATTTGTAACTGCAGTATTCTGCAAGAAGTCTCCTTTAACTGTGGACAGGATCATTCCTTCACAGGGTGCTCCTGATTTCCTTTTATCTTTGTTTCTCAGATCAGATGGATGACTGCAGGGTTTAACATCTGAGTGCAAGGCCAAGTATCTCTTCAACTGCTTTGCGACATTCAGGTCAGGAAGGACATAAGGAAAAAACACACTGAGCACATTTTAAGGCAACTGAGGTCTTCCTTTAAGCATGGAGGATGATCTAATAGTGGAATGACACACAGTGTGGGGAAGGAAAAAATTTTAGCTAATAGAAATTTTAAAATATAGAAAAAGATGTCAAAAAGAACCGACCTATGTCATCATCAGCAGATACTTTTTGTCTTAATAATCTTATCCAGGATCTTGCAACCTGGTATTTTAGAGTACATACTGATCATGACCAAAAAACCCACATCTCATGAGACTTTCAAGATTAAATTTGTGTCTTGAAAGAAATCTAAAACTATTAGGCTGACATTTCAACAAATAGGAAGCAATTTTAAGATAATCTCTCAATGCCAATGTCTTACAAATTGTTTGAATCAAGTAACAGATCTAACAAGCTGCTTGAAATGAAAAAGATTGAGGCTTGAATCTCTTACTCAATTAGACCTGAATATCAGGACTGATTTAGGCTAATTTTAACTGGGACAAATAAATCAAAGGGAATTCAGGCTCTGATTCCTTTATCTAAGCAGAAACTAGTTAGGAGGAAGTATTAAAATGCTACATACATGACGGAAAATGATCACTCTAAAAAATAATTTTAAAAATAAATGCTATTACTAACACGTTTCATTTTCACTATGCTATCTTAGACAAGTCTGTCGTGTATACCTTGAATATTCAAAATTTCCATCAACACTTTTAATGTCAACCATACTGCTAGATAAATATTTGTTATTGATTCACAGTGTGGAAATTTGAACAGCCAGCTACATTGTTCCAAGGTAGATAAGCAGCAGCATCCCTACAGAAATGGTAAAAAGATTAATTTCTCTACTTTAACAACTTTTTCAATAACGTATTTAATCCTTTGAAAGATTTAACATTATAGTAATTGGCATAATAACCAGAAAGGACATCAGTATGTGCTTAGCCCAAAAATTCTCAAAGCACAACAGAATGCGTCAAAAGTTTTAATTGTGATGACTTTGATACAGAAGCCATGTAAGTGATAGAGCCCTTCTAATTGACTGTTAGAACAGTAATACACATATGATTGTCATCAGGCGCCAGTACCTAAACAATACTGGAATTAAAAAAAAAAAAAAAAAAAAATCTAGCTGTTTTCCAGCTGGAGAAGGAAGAGAAATATAGAGCTGCATTCATGCATTTTATGGGAAAGATTGCATAGCTGGTTTAGAAAGAAAATGTCTTTTCATGTCCTTAATAGTAGTTCTGTGCTTTTTTAAACTTCTTCATGGTTACAGATGATCATATTCTTCCATTCAATATTATCAGCCCATAAAACAAGTAAAATGCAGGACCCCCTTTGAGAATAAGGACACAGTTACAACGTTTATCTTGGGAAGAAATGAATCATGTATGCAGTTATCATATACAAAAGGCAAATATTTCAAGTTTCATAAAGACATGACTACCCATAAAATACTGGTTGAAGGTAAGCACCAAACCCAGTAACTGCCATTTCAGTAACAGAAAGGCAAACCTGGGATGTGGTTGTCTTCAACACTGGGAGCTTGATTTTCACTGTAGTTCTTTCACCTAAGATAATTTCCATGCAAGATTCCCAGCTGTACACAGTGATAGAGGCATCTTATTATTTAAGGCCCATGCTTTCTTTCAAACACTCTTGGAAAAGTCACCAAAGCTAATCTTTCTGTCAAACTTTTTTTTTTTTTGCACTTTTAAGAGCAGTATTAAATATTCATAAATATAAAACCTATGTGGAAATATCTTTAATAATATTCTGATTCTGCCTATTTTTAAAAAGAGGAAAAAAAAACCCCACCAAAACCACAAACCAACAAGCAACCATCTTTGCCAGAGTGCTTGGACAGCAGCGATGATAAAAATTGTGACTGTTCCAAATATCCTGTAGATCACATGATGCTTCTGTCTCTTTGTGAGCCAGAATTATTTCAGTACTTTCTGCTGAGTTCTACGAAGCCATCATTCAAGGACAAAAGCCCCCAAAATGCCTGAGATTCAGAAAGGCTGGACCAGCAAGTCATTTCTGATAACACTGGCTCACAGAAACATCTTCAGATTCTTATGTGGAAAGTGCTGCAAAGGAAAGAAAACGATTAATATAAATGCATTTTTCATTATACACAACATTTACCTTAAAGTACAAAGAAGTAGGTGCTGTGTAATGAATGTGAATCTCTTTTCTCATACTCTTAGGAAGATTTAAACATTCTGAGAGAAATTTCCATCTTTTGAAAATGTTAGCTCAGAGGACCATGTTCAGCACTGGATTAAATCAAGCATAAATTGACCTAATTATTTGATTTACAGCAGAGCTAGATGTTTCCCAATGGTGCTCTTGCTATGACACAGCATTTGGGTTCCTAAACAAGTCAAATCAGGCAGATAAATTTCTTGTTTCTCTTGCTAAGACCCAGAGATCCTGATTGTTATCTTGTATTTGCAGTAGGATACAGGCAAGCAGCCTGCCTTACTACTGCCATCAGTTTTCAGAAATCCTGAGCATCTTAGCATGACAGCAAAAGACAATTTAAAGAGGGCATGATGAAAGCTCACTTTCTCCAAGTAGTAATCTCTATTCAATGTCATGATAGTATAAACTCTATGTTTCTTTCTTTCTTGGCTGAAATCAGAATGGATTATTGGGTATTTCTGTATGTAAATACTATAATTTTGATGCCTACACTAAAAGAAAACTTTAAAGGTTGGGACTATTTGAGAGGCTGAAAAGTTCTGATGCACAAGTTTTAGATTTTGTTTTACAAAAAGAATCCTCTAACTTAATCACAGCTACTTGATTTGAATCAGGAATTCACCAAGGGAAGTTCTGTGGTCTGTTATTTGGAGAAGGTAAAATTTTATATTCATAGTGGTCCCTAGGAACTTCATACCTAGGAATTTATTCAAATCTGACTGATACTGAACTATATGATGTATAACAGTGTGGCATACTGGCCTAGGTATTGTGAAAGAAAGCATACCGTGATGCAAGGAGCTTACTGGCACTAAGGTTTTAGAAAAAAATAATTATAAACATCTTGACGACACAGGAAATTTCTAGAGCCACAGATTAATCCAAACTCCTGAAAGTTTAAGTACCACACAGACAATATCTAGGGACTAAAAAAATCCGGAGCATTGTATGTGAAAACGTTTTAGGTACAACTCCTTAAAAAACCCAGATCTGTCCAAATCCACTTCACTGGAAATGCACAGCTTGGAATTTTTTTTGTATTTCTATTGGAGTGTCATTTTGGCCTTTGAATATGAAGCTTTCAACTAAGCAGCAGCTGAAATATTCTGTGAAAAATACTGACAAAAATTATTTCCTTCCACTGTTTTCTTGCTGAAGCATCTCTTGCCAATTTGGCACTAGACTCTAATTTTAGTCCTTAAGAACAAGATAATCTGCATGTTGGGACAAGTCTTATGAGATGCACATTTCTTACTTGAGCTTTAGGTAGGGCTGGAGTCAGGACATCAACTGTTATACAGGTAAAGGCCCACAAAGGTTTCAGAAATACCACATTTCCAATGACATCTTTTTGTTTAATCTGTAGTTTCTCTGTCTAGTTCTGGCACCTCCTGTGTGTTACTAATGCCATATTCTTCTCAAACTGCATTTCTGACTGCTATAGTATGTTTCACCCTCAGGCATTCAAATAAGCTTAAACTTCCAGGATGATTTATAAAACAATTTCCTGTGGAAAACGTAGCCAGTCTTGTAGAACAGAACACTTAGCTAGTGCCAGTTCAGACTGCTAATACTTCCATTACACTACAAGCAGCTTCTTAATGATAGCAATTTTCAGTGAAATAAACCTACTGGGATCAAATTTTCTGAACGAGCAACTGTCATTATCATTTACAGCTTACTCAAGCTTCCGGAATAACAGCCAAAGATGCATACATCTTCTTCCCTGCTCATCGATTAGCAGTTTTTTCTTCTAGTCTTAAAAAATTCCTCAACCACAGCAGTGCAATTCAAGCAACAGACTTTTTACTGCATCTTCATTTGCTTGACAGCAGTACAAAGCTTGCAAAGGCTGTCTGTAGGAGATTAAACCTACACAGGGTCATTAAGTAAAGGTTTGAGAAAGGAGTGATAAAGAAAATCAGTCAACACACAGTGGATGAACTTCAGCTCATGCCAGGTCAAAGCAGGGATCTGGTGCCAAAATTAATGCCTGATGTATATATTAAATAGGCAGGATAGTATGACAACTTAACAAAAAAAAAAATAAATCCAACAGATTGAGCTGTGTGAAAAAAAGTGCTTCAAAAACAGAGTGCACATTGTTATAGGAATCTGGCCCTCAAAGGTTTTCCACAGAGTGAAGAAGGTACTCCTCCCTCAGTAATTTCATACCTCATGTTAATGATGATGAGATTTTACAGTTGGATAGTTCATATTATAGAAGCTCTCAATGTTTGTCAGAAGTCAGGTAAGCACTGGTCCCACATAAGAGAGCAGAGAACAAAATGATCAATGGCTTAGCAAAGATCACCTGCTCAAGTAGTGGCAGAGTCAGGGATAACACCTAGCTGCCTTGCATCCTAAGTTTCTTACTCTCACAATGTGAAGAAGTGGCTTTTAGTGGAAGAAAAGGCAAAGAACAGCATAAGATATGCTTTACTACAAATAAAAATCATTCAGGGTCTGATAAGCTAGTCAACACTTTCAAAAGGATCACATACCAGGTGCCAGTATGGTGTTCTGGGATCAGATATTCAGAAATGTTGACTTTTTCATAGATTCATAGCAAAGTCCCTGAAAACTGCAGTTACCCAGCATGTCCAATAGCTCACTGGCAATAATTTTCAAATATGGCTATTGCTTTGGTTCCTAGTTGTTTCATTTTCACAGCTGCTGAGCAGCTGAAAGCATAAATCAGTAGGCACTTAGGCTTCCTTGAATTTAAAGTCTGGAATGCATTCAGTTGGGCACAAAAAGTGGAGATATGCAAGACCAGATGAAATTATGACTGTCTCTGGGCATTGATGGGTTGGTATTTCTTCTATGTGTCTGCTGAACATTTCAAAAGGGACAGTTTTATTTAGATGAAAACATGTTTTCATATCTTTTTACAATATTAAGAAGACAGTTCAGGCATAAGTTTACCACTAGCATATAGGGTTGTTGATCTATTAAGACACTTCCTGTGCTTTACATGTTCTGTATTATATTACATGGTGAAACTGCACAGCCCTGTCTTCAGTTTGGCTGCACACAGTCTATGGTTATCACTTACAAGGATTATTACAGCTGAAGACACAGAAGAGAGGAAAATGAGAGGCCATGAATCGAGCTGGAGATAAATTCAGAAAGATAAAGGAAATCATTGTTTCATTAAATGGAGAAGTAACGTGTCCAAGACTGTTATGCTACAATTTAACTCAATGAATAGGAACCAGGTGTTTCATGGTGAGAGATCAGCTACAAGAACTGCACTCTTGTCCCATGTCACACATTCCAACACATGCTAGGATGCATTGGATACTATCAGAGAGCACTGGTTCAGTTTCAGTCCTCAGTCAGGCTTCATATATCTACTGCAGCATTAAAATTCAATGGATCCCATTCCAAAAGTGAAATCACTGTCTCCCTTTAGAACGCAACATGTACACAGTACTTAAAAAATAAGCATAAGTGGCTGAGATCAGGAAATTCAGTATTAACAAATATGATGCAGTGCATACAGCAAAAATATGACTAAGAATGTCCTCAAAAAATAAAACACCTTTACATGCAAAATGAATACTAAACCGTAATAAGGGAGAACTATCAAGTATTCCATACAGATTAGTTTGGATAAAAGATGTCTCATGACCTTGTCACCTTCTTTTCCTGCAACTGTTAACTCTGGCTAAAACAGAAACCAAGTGAGAGAACTCTTCTTGACTCTGAGACTTTTTCCATTTACACCCTCATTTTGCAGTATAGCTTCAATGATTAAAAACCATGTTGATGAGTTAACAGTCAGAAACCAGTGTTTCAGCTAGAGGTTGAAAGGAAGCCCTTCTTTAGGTCATGTCACATGAGAAGCTCTTAAGCCTGAGGACTTCAGAGCTGAATCCTGTGACTTAGCTAATCTCCTGGACCTGAAAGGAGAGAGAAGTTACCACTTCCCTTGAAGCCAGGGACAGAAAAAAAAATCTACCTTCAATATACATATAGCTGTCTTGAATATCAAGGAGACATCTTAATAACATGAGTTCACCATGTCACAAACGCAAATCAAAGTACATATGTTTCAACTGAGCAACTGGAAGATCAGTCTTGCAATACTTGGTAGCCTGACCTTTTGAGGTTATCAGTATTGCCAGTGATTCCTCCCTCTCTATTTTCATTTTACCTAATCTATAACAAGTTCTGTACTTTGCACTTCATCCCTCTTTTTACTCATCTTCTTGCCCTGTCAAGTATGCAGCACCAGGTCTTTCCACTAATTTCCTCAGCCTCCCAAAACATCGCAATTATTTTTCTTTTACAAGTTTATGACAGTCATTCCAATGGCTACAATGGCAAATATTCCCCTCTGCTACTTTCTCAGGAAATGACTGGATTGCACAGCATCCTCAGCTTGGAACTCTCAGTCAGCAGTTTGTGAGCCTCTACAACACAGCAGTAAAGTCAGTCATGGCACAGGGACTTTCTGGAACTACAGCTTCTGCTGAGTCTTCAGGTCTGCCTTCAATTCTCCACATTTGATCTCTGTTCTCTACCAGATTTGTAGGTACAGTCCAATCTTTTCATTAACTAAAGGAAATTATCTGACCCCAACAGCTTCTATATAGACAACAGTATAAAGAAAACATTTTTATAGCTGGAAATACACATTAAAAAAAAATAATTATAATACCTACTTAGCTGAGCCTCACCATAATGATTTGTTATTTATTTTGTTCTATCTAAAAGAGTTTCTGTTGATACACTTGACTAGTCAAGAAATGCCTGATTTGTTTCTAATGTATAAAAGACATTCACATTAACTTTGTAGCATATCTCGAGGTGCTGATGTTTCTCAGAGTTCACAGGAATCATGTCCTCATGCTTTACTGTAGAATCATTTAACATCTTTCCTCAGAAATTTCATTTATGAAAGAAACAAACTGGACTGTGTTTTGTAGAACACTTAAAACTTCTTAAAAATCATTAGCCTTAAGTTTATCAGTCCAATTCTTGATCTATCTTATTTCTATCCTGAAGTTTAGACTTATTTCCTATGAACATACAGTTTATTCCATCAGTCTGACTGTGAGCTCTGTTAATCCTCCCCACTAACTTCTGAATCCTTTGGCAGAATTCAACAACATGTGACTGAGAGATGATTAAGTTTCTGCCAATTTCCTGCAAACAGGCAGCTCCATTAAAAAACATCTTTAAGTGTTCCACTTCATAGAAAGATGCAAAATAATTCCACACCTTTCCAGACATCAGGAAAATCTACATAGATCAACCAGTCTTCATGCCTTAAGTGCAGCTAAATATGACACTAAACTGCTTCTCAAGTTATCAGTCAGCTACTCAGGAGACACAAGTCTGCAAAAACTGGATTTTACTAATTCCTGCGTTACCAAAACAACTTATAATTGTACTGTGTACCTGCTTTAGTCCAGACAATTGTTGGATTATCTTCTCCAATGTTAGAATTTGTCCTACAAACAGCGACCTTACCAACTTAACACCAATGTGCATGAACAGAGATGACAAAAAAATTTTTTTTCAGGTTATCAAGCATTTACTATTAGACACAGGTTTTAGCTTCAGCCTACTCTGCCAGTGGATTTAAGATTCGAGCATGAACTCTTTCCAATTTCAAAGTATTTTATTTTGCTGTCTGGCTCACTGTAACTTTTTAAAGAAGGTCTATCCTTGTATCACGTAAATAATAGGCTTAACTGTAAGTTTATGCAGAATTTTTTACTAATCTGTAAAAATAAAATGCCACTGTCCTTTTCAAAAGGCCTCTTTAAATATGAAACATGCAAAAGAACTGTCTTAAGCTAGCGGGGTTTTATCTATAGATTATTGGGAAGATACTCAGCAATAAAAATAAAAAATACCAGTTACAAAAAACCCTGATTAGCAGTGGATTGAAGAGAGACTGTAGTAAATAATAATTTTAATTGATTTTTGCTACCAGCATGAACTGTAATGCCATCTAGCTCTCACTTTCTCAGGACAAAAGATTGATATGTTTCCATGTGTATTTGTAAGATGTATACAACATTTACACACATTCCTATTCAGATACCACAGATCCTTGGAAAAGGCTTGAGAACAACATGAATTTGAGCTTATAATAGATCAAAATATTTTCCTGAAAAACAACACACAAACAAACCAGAGGAAAAAATAAAAAAAAAAAAGGAAATAGAAGTCATTGAACTCTTAGTCTTCAAGTTAGGAGAGAATTGGAATATGCTCTAGAAAAGTATAGTGAGTCAGGGTAAGAAGTCATGCTGCAGTCAGCTCTCTGGTAAAGTACATATTTCCAACACATCTTGTATTACACTACCAGTGATATCCTAAAAAAAAAAATACGTGAAAATATGCAAGAGACCATACTTTTCTCGTAACAGTACCTGAGAAAGTCTGGTGCTTTGGAAATCATGTTTTCAAAATCTGCAAATCCCAGTTTCCCATCACCATCCATGTCAGCTTCTTCTATCACTTTCTCACAAACTAGTGTGATTTCTTCTGCCGTTAGCTCTTCTCTGGTGAGCTTATTGAGAGTTTTTTCTAAGTCCGATTTACAAATGAAGTTATCTGTGTTAAAATCTAAACCATAAAAGAACCAAAGAAATGATCAACAACAATTCATACTCATTTACTTCAAACAAAAAAAGACATACAAAAGCATCCCAATACAGTACCATATATCTTAAAGGCATAGATTGCTTTAAGCTCTCTGGGAGCCATTTCACTGAGCACAGAGAACATATCCACAAAATCATTGAAGCTGAGGCTCCCCTCTCCATCTTCTGAGAAAGATTCCACAATCCTTTCCTTGAAGGGATTCTCCTATGAAAAACAGAGATGTGTATTAGTATTTGGAAAATCAAAAACCTGCAGACTCCTTGTTAATGTGTATTTAATTCCATGGTTGGCTCTTTGAAGATAACATTTCGTCTTTCAAAATGGACCTGAAAATTTACATTTGCATGCTTTATCAGAAAGCATCAACAGAACATGCTGCTGCATAATAACACTTCTCACCCAGATTTTCTCAGCTCCAGTTATTCATGCTCTCTAAACTGGTGCTCATCTTCTGTGTGGAACACATACCTTATAAATGTTAAGGTAAAGGTACTAAGAATGTGAAGATCATTTGCACGTAACAGGATCCTGATAGTGTGAGAGACTGACACGGTCAGGAGGGTAACAGTTCCTACATTAAGAAGCTAGCACACACAAATGGGATGACAGGATGGGAAGGCAAACAGAGAGACCAAGGTAAAAAGCCAATGAAACACACAGGGTCTTGATGACTTCTGGTGGCACCTGACTGAAGGCTGGAGAAACAAACATTATTTAAAAAGTAAATATCTGCATTCCACAGTGGATAGATGTGGAACAACCAATCAATCATCAACCAAACCATGTCTGTTCATTAAGGATGTAGAGTAACATCCCAGTAGAATCTTGCCTTTCATTTTCACTCTGATCATCAACGTCCAACCTCTAGTTGAACTGATTACAAATTTCAGAGTTTTAAATGAAATTTCATCTCTCTGTGGATGATCCTAAGATCCTTTTCTAGCACCCTACCAAGCCAGCTAGTGTCAAGGCTATTCTGAACAAGAAAATACTCTAAAATCATAAATACATAAGCAAGCTAAAAAAAGCTGTTCTGCCACTCTGAAGTCCATACCAAATGTTTTTGTAGTAACAAACCAGCATCTTTCTCACAGCTATCCAAAATACCAAGTTGAATTTGCAGCTACATCTAGAAAACTGGGGAAATTAATTCAATTCAGCTGAATATGAATAAAACACAAACATCATTTGGGCTGTGAGCAGCATTTCATCAGAGCTGTTCTATACATCTTATCTGAACCCAAGACACCGATTAAGATATTGATCTCCTATAAATGTAAACAGCTTTGGTGGTGGCATATCACATTCATTTATTTTCATATGCATGCCACATTTTATTTGGCTTTAAAAAGAAGTAGTACTGTGAAAGGTCAGAGCTCAATCATATAGGGGGAAAAAAAAAGAAATTAAATGGATATAAGTTTAATTAGCTAACAGGTATTCATAAACCATTCAATTATTTTAAATTAAATTTCATAAAACAGCTCCATTTCAGAGGTAAATGATGAGAAATGTTATTTTTCAGTTTACTTGAATTCTTCCTTGATAATTCACATATAGAACAGATGCATCTATAGAACAAATTTTCTGCATACCTAAAGAAATACTAGCAGCATGAACAAAACAGACTTACGTGAATATACTGACTTTTTATATTTATGTAGTATCCTTTATCTTAAAGGAACATAAAGTACCTTACAGGAATTGGTCTACTTCCCACTGATATGCAGCTGCCTCTGAAGGGAAATTCAGCTGTTAAATGGTGTGTAGCAGCTTACAACAAGAATTGAAGATAAAGATGTTCAACTGAAACTACAGGGGGAACTTGGAAGCATAATGAAATTTGTCACCCACGCAGAGAAAACTTTTAAGATACATTTTTTTACAGCCTCAAATAATGGAAAGTTTTTAAGGATTCATGTCAAAAGACAAGCATAACATACAAAAGCTTAATTTCTCTATAAGAAATGTGAGGTGTAACTGTGCACATGGACAGTTCAAAGAACATCCACTTCCTGGAAAGCAGCCTTCCTTGTTTCTTCAGGGGATCAATCACTGTGTAGATTCACGCAACAGGATGACCTTTTGCAGTGTCTAGTTTTGGGATGCAAGTACAGAGAAGTGGTCAGGCATTTGGGTACAAGGCACGGATTGATCAAGACTATACCATACCTACATAAATTTGTCAAGTCATGTGACCTGGCAAATCTAAGAACAAATTTCATCCCAGCTGGAACTCTGAGATACATTTTCATAGAAGCTATACTGCCCATTTCACATCCTTAGAAAGCATACTAGATTGTATCAGGAGGTTTATGATAACAAGGCACTCAGGATACAACAACTATCTAATGAGATGCCTCTGGGTCCTGCAGTTTACACTCTAGGACCACTTCCATGATAGAAATTAGTTAAGAGTATGCCAAAAGGCAAATATCCATCTAATGACAAACTATATAAGTGTGTGTGCCAATCTTCTGAAGATGGGCAAGATCTGAGAAACAGACATTGGAAGTGTGATTCCCTAAGATTCAAAACTCACCAGTAAATGCCAAGACCTCTCCAGTCTTTCTGGCTGAGATAACAGCCAGGAATAAAGCTGGTTTAATGGATATGTGAAGTAGGGACCACAGAACCATAGGCTCAAATGACATACCATTAAAGTAGTCAATACTAAATTCAAATTTTCCTGCAGGATTCAATGACTGAAGTAATTCCACAATAGGGAGCATGCCTACAGATTTCAAAGGGTAGGAGATTAATGAGCTCACTGTTCTCAGCTGAATACACAAGGCTGAGCTCACTCTTGAGAAAAGGGCAAAACCAGGCCAAATAAAAATAAATTATATAGAGAATTATGTGAAAGTATGTAGTAAAAAAGGATTCCTAAAACCAAAAAAACAACAGCCTCAAAAAAGCAGCAGGGTCACATCTCTCAAGCCTCAGAATGAAAAACAACACCCCAGAATGAGCCAGATGGCTGAGAGAAAGTCAATGTAAAAGGATATGTAATGATCACTGACATCATGTGCATGATGTGTAGAGGAGGTATAGCAGATGTGCATCTGTGGGTACTGCTAAGGCTGAAGTATTTGACTTGAGTGCTTGGAAATATGCCTGTCTGTGGTATGAATACACAACAGACACTCAGAGGAAAACAACTGATTCTACTGTTTCAAACTGTCAGTTCATGAATAACAAAAGTAGATTCATTGGGGCTGAAATATATGAAAAAGGTCTGTTTTCTTCCTAAAAGCACATAAAAATTGCTGTATCTGTTAGAGAACGCTAAATAACAAAGTGGACAAGAAAACATGTTAGAAAAATTATCTTTTTTATTTCTAAAATATTATATTGCTTTCTTTGGAAGGAACCTCATCAGAACTAAGTGTCATGGTAACAGTTGTAAACTGACATCTTAGAGGCAGCATTGGGTAACAAACAGGGAGGACACAGGTACAAATAGCCCTATCAGCAGTGAATATCAAACCCAGGACTTCCTGCATTAGAAATGCTGGACACGATCTCTCTGACTAAATAACCATATTGCCGTTGCATAAGATGAATTATCTATTTGGCATGTCAGAGGTCTTGAAAACATAGATGAATTAACAATGAATTAAATGGACCTAAGCATACTTCTTAAGTAACTTTGCCAAATGGATCTCTAAAACCTAAATGAAAAATAAAATCTTTCCTCATATTGATTTCTTTCCTTTAACTTTCTCATATTATGTGTCTTCAGGCAGTATATCTGTGGCTTACACAATGGAAAGTATTAGCTTACCTTCACAAGATACTTTTCACATCCTTTCTGTAATTTCATTACCTCTACTCTAAAGAGCACAGATTAGAGTTCCATCATATTTAAAGGAAAAGCCATGGGTGAAGGGAGTAAAGGGGAAAACAATACTGCTCCTTGCTAGATGTTTTCCCTTAAGCACTAATTGTTTAAAAAATAATCCTTTTAAAACTTGAAATTTACATTTGTCTTGTTAAAAGGCTTTTGTCTTCTCACAATAAAAATGAGAGGGGAGACAGAAACAACAAAGAATTCTTACAGCTAAAATTGCTGTTTTCCAGATTGCTGCTGCTGTAGTGGCTTGAGATAATCCTCCTAAATGTACCATCCATCTTTTTAATGATCACTTTTTCTCCTCAGAAAATTGCATTTCTATACATTTTTGAATGTCATGTGACATCTATTCCAACATACAGACCTAGAACAGCATACAATAAACCATACCCATTAGTTTTCTAAGAAACTATTACAGGGCTCATTCCCAAGACTGCAGCTGAATCTTACCAAGTCACTTGCTGTTTTCCTGTATCCTCTAGTTTCCACCACAGGCTCTAGAAAAACACTGCATTGTCCCTTTGCCCTACCCATTTTGCAGCTTGATGAATTAATTTAAAGCACTCTATCCTATTTTCACAAGCTGCCTGCATTTTGGAAATAAGAGGTTGCAAGTAAAGTAAGACAGGTTAAGATAACTACACTAGAGATGCTGGACAGTCATTACAAAATGCTTCTCAGTTCTATATCCACAGAAACATGATGATAATTTTCTCTTTTGTATTCGAACATGAGTTCCCACTGACATTAGGGAAGATACTTAAATGCATAAAGCAGTCTGCTTTGCAGACTACTGAAAGCCAGAATCTCTTTGGATGCTTTAATCAGAACTTGTTCAGAACTGATCAGAAGCAAACCTTTCTAATATTTCAGAGGTTATTGCTAAAAAATAGAAATGAACTCTTATCAGGCAAACATTAATCTAAAAATGGCTAAAATGTTCATTACCAGACCTCCATAGGAGAGGCTGTTGCTCTGGAAAGGAAGCATAATAAACGCAAGAGCAAACTGTCCCTGGAGCAGATAAAAATCACATTTATTTGTTCATTATTTTGTTTTCCCATTTCTTCTTTCTACATATATATATATATTTGTAATTTTTTTAAATTCATGTCATCAAACTTCTCTGAAGTGCCTACACGGTACTGATGAAGAAAACCCTGCACAAACCAAGGCTAAAATGCAGCTAAATGAGTATGTTTAAATCTTAAAAGAAAAAAAAAGAGAGAAAAGCTCATGTCATTCTGTCAGAAAGCAGAAATGTAAGACAGTTCAGCAATGAGCTTACATCTACTGGAGGCTGCACTATGGTCACAGCAGCCAAATCACCTCTACATATAGAACTGCTTAAATATTACAGAACATAATAGTATATCATGGTAATATAAAGCATTTTAACAAAACCTGATTAACTACAGCAGGAAACTGCAAATAATAGTGGTAAAGACCATCAAGCAGGTACAGATTTGGAGTTCAGTGGGGAGAAAGTGTCCCTCACTTACTACTCGTGGAGATCACGGAGCTGAGACACACAGTTAAAAAGGGGTTTCAGAGAAGCAATAAAGAGTGGTCTTACAGGGATAAACCATCCCATCACAACTAGTGTCCTGGTTTGAGTGAGAACAGAACTCATTCTGTTCTGTAATTTTACTTTTCAGCTCAGTTCTTCTAACTGCACTGTCTGAAGTTAGCAGCCTGTTCTCACAGACAGTGTCTGCTTC
>WUAM01000059.1:154903-166209 GCA_024336885.1 Actenoides hombroni
AGCCCTGCTGACATTACATTTTAATTTCAGAATCAGTCACAAAAGAAATGAAAGAAAGAATATTTTAAAAAGGTAAGGTATGCATATGATGACATTTATCTTGTTTCAAGACAGTGATACCATGGAAGACATTTGTTATTAGGTGAACTATAAATATGTATTTGAGTTTATTATGAACTTAAAATTCAACCCATTTATTCTGTCTGGACACTAAAGCCACTGGGAGTCCTGCTAGAAAAGCCCAGACTAAATACCGAACAAATAAATGTCACCAGAGTTTATATAATTCCTAGCAATTCAAGATTTCTGGCAAGAATTTATCCTAAGAATCATCACTTTCGTTTTTAACACGATACAATGGCCTGCGGCACTGCTAACAGGAGGACCCTTGTGGAGTTTAGGTATTTTGAATGGAGGTTTTGCCTTGAAAAGGCACCTACTCCAGCACCTGAGAAAATAAGTGATCTTTTTCTAAGATCAACTATCTCCCTTGGTCTGTCCTTGGGCCCTTAATAATCAAATTAATTAGAAGTCTGACGTAAAGGATCACTGCTGGTTTTCTGGAGAGATCACTTAAATCCGCAATTATCCACTTAACTTCCTTACATCTAGCAAAGTGAATAAAGCAAACAGAAAGTTTGCCATTGATTTCAACTGAGATCCCTAGCTTGTATAATGGGACTTAGTTCTCAAATCTGGCATTTAAGTGGCTTAACTAGTTCTTAAATTATTTTGCAGAGAAAAGAGTCGGAGTTGGCGTACTTAGGTTCTATGGGTAACTTTGCTCTTGGCTGATAGGACTTTCTGCAAGTCATTCGACATTGCTTGTAAGGTTAACGGCCTTTGCTCTTAAAATTTACCTTCCAAAAGCACAGAATGTACAGGCTGTTAAGTTTTATTCTTTGATTTCCTATGTCAGGTGAATGCAGGTTTAGGACAAAACAGGAACACACTGAAACATGGTAGTCCACTGCCTCTTCCACTAGTCTGTAAGACTTTACAGCAGTTCTGCATTGTTTACTTCTACAGGGATTTGAACAAAAAAATAGGAATAAATATAACCGTGCTGAGAATGCTGATACTTAACTTCATGTAAAGTGTACATACACAGCACAACGTAAGGTATGGCTCCGGAAACAAACCACATGTTGTTTGGATCTATTGCCAATACCAAAGAGCAGCATGCAATTTATGAATGGCAGAGGCCAATGAATGGAAGAATATCTTCACATCTAGAAGCAAGTATCATTGTGCATAAAGCAGTTTTCAAATAAAACTAATTTCACATAGATAAGCAAAACACTTTTGTACAGAAGGGAAGGAACTGGAGAAAAGAACAACAGAATGAAAGGATAGCAATGCTCAAGTATGCAAATCTACTGTGAAATAATATTTCTTAAACCCATTAATGTATATTTCTCCTCTAAGGCAATTCAAATACAATTCTGCCTCTTATGTGGATAGTGTCATAAGGGCAGGTTTATTCTCATCTTGCAACAGCTCCATCGGAAAGTTTTATAAAGAGGCAAATATCTTTTTAAACAGTCTTAGCAATACAAAAATCACTCCAAACAGCCTCAAATAGAAGCCAGCTAGCCACAGAAAGTAAACCAATGACTAACAGGAATTTTTACAATATCCTCAAGACAGGTTAGATTCATATAGCTATCTTACTGAGCAGCTTTTAATACATGAAAAGTACTGAATGCTGCAACATTTTAAATACTAACATTTCAAACAAATTCTTTCAGAGGTTTCACTTTTTAAATCACACGTGATCTTTTGTATGGTGCCAAAAGTACACAGTGTGTGTAAGAACCTTTAACCAAAACACCAGAAAAAACATCATCCTATGAAGTAACCAAAAATCTAACTAAAAAGGTACTGGATAAAACCAAAATAATTTTCATATAAGATCTATTATTAATTCTGTTCTGGTAACATTTTACAAATGCAATACTTTTACTCTAGTTGCCACACAAATGAGACTCTTAGTAGTTGTGCAAGACTGAGTCAGCAAGATATTTATGTATCTTCATCACTGTATATATATAAAGAGTTACTGGAAGTCAATGAGATTAGCACCAGTCTAAGTTGCATAGCTGTGCAAGTACTTCAATGAATCCCGATTTAAACATTAAAAAAATTAAAATCCTGTCAGAGTTAGTATCTGTATTAATAATAGAATTTGTATACAGCTTTTACCTTAAAAAAAAAAAAAAAATGCTGCTTGCATCAGAATGTCAACGGAGATTTTAATATCCAGACCATCTTTATTTGTAATCATAGATAGTTTAGAACTACAGCCAGAAAAATAAACCAGTGTTTCAGGGGGAAAAATTCTCATCTGTAAGAACCAGTTTATATATTTACACTGCAACATGTGAGTAAAACCAGTCAGACATCAGCAAGGAATGAGGAAAAAGCAAACTGTCAACAAATTAATTTTGCTCAATTTATATATGCACAAAACCAGAATCCAACTACAGAATAATTTCACAACAACCCTCTTCTGTTATTAGACTACTTAAATTTGCACATTAACAGCAACGCTACCAAACTACCAGAAGATCCTCGAGAACCTGTGATGAATACATGTTTTGTATTCTTGAAAAAGGTTCATTTTCATCAGAGATCCCAATTAAGTAAAGTACAACTTTCTAAATCAAAAGATAGCTTGACAACCTAGTTTCACTTTATAATCAGCATTTCTTGACAGATCATAGTATAACGTGTTTCATCTGGTTTAGCACAACTCTCATGAAATACAGGTGACTTCCACTTGGACTAGAATTTTAATAAAAGGGAAAAATTAGATCTGTAATAGACAAATTCTTGTGTAAAAGAAGCAAATAATTATTTCATATTACTAGCTTTTATTGCAATGCTGCCTAGAAGAGAGACAGGATAAACATCAGGTTTTTTTGAGGCTGCAATAAATAATCCCAGTAATTAACAAATACAAAAAGAAATGGCTTGCAATTAAAGCAGTACTATCTGATGTAAAATATTTGTGCCCTGTATTCTCTAGGTTCTATTAAGAAAAAAATTAGAACCAAATTTGTATCAAATTCAGAGAACTTATTCAAGCAACCCCAGAAAAGGCAATGAGATTGACTGAAAAGAGCACTAATTTGTCCATATCCCAAGTAGAGCTTCTATGCATTTCCTACTCAGTGTAATTGTTTCTTAGTGAGAAATGCAGTGCCCTGAGACCAATATATGGCTCTGATGTTGCTGTAATGTATACGTGTATTTTCTGTTGCTTCAAGGATCTTTATACAGCATCACTCAAAAAAAAAACCCAACTAAAATTCCTGTTCATTTTATTTTCTTATTATGACACTTGACCTCCAAAAAATCTGTAGACAACTTGTAAAAGTTTAATTTTAAAATGTTCTTTGATCACAATGAGATACATCTTTCTTGCTGATTCTTAACCTTTTCCCTAGCCAGATCTTGGTTAATTTTTGCATTTTATGTAAAAAGCTCAATCAAGCGAAGGAACAAACACACCAAAAAAAACCCAGAACAGTCAAGTACTCTAAGGGCGTAAGAAGCAGAAATCCCCAGCAGAATGCTTTTTCTTACAAGGCTAAATTTTTAAATGAGGTACATCTCAGTGAGGAACCAATGTTTGCAAAAGCCTGATTTCCAAAACATTTCACTAAACTTATGAAAATTTAAGAAGCTGCCAAATAGAACACTATCTTAATAACAGGTGATACGATCTTAACAGGAGATATGACAAGGTGTTACATTTGCAGCTTTCAAGTCTTTCTTTAATTTGCCTCTACCTATTTTGAATTTTAAAAAAGCTATGAGAGGTTTAATATTAGTCCTATTATGCATCCTTTTTTACAGTTTCATCTATCACCACCAGTCTTAAAAGTATTTAAAATATTCATCTATTAAGAACATTGAGGTCATCTCCTGGGTGACCAGATTTACAATTACTTAATTTAAAAGTAAAGGATCTAAGAAGTGACTCTTCAATATGACAGGTTATATACAAAAAAAAGTTTATACAAGGTCATTTCACAAAGTTTTAGACAAATCAAATAGTTATTTTATTTCATTAATATCATATTAATGATCTGAGATTTATGTATGCTAGTTCTTCAAGCAGGTGATTTTCCACTCGTGAAAAACAAAGCCACTTACATACAGTTTTACCATACCTGAAGCACATTAACTTTTTACTTTTCCATCTCATAGTGTCTCCTATGGAACAAGCACTTAAAACATTATGCATTTTAAAAAAAACCCAAACATTTTTCTTACTAAAGTAGTATTCAGATGCTCTAAGCTTAGAGCGATTTCTGTTAAGAAACAGTGGAAGTTACAACAAGATAATACAGTGGCTAGTACTATATTTGAATAAAGAAATTTTCAGTCTGATCATGAGGGGAGTAAGGTTTTTGGACAGCCTTCTAATAGCAACTGTGGCGAAGTTAAGAAAAAAAGGTACATTTCAAAAACTATTGACTCTTTTGCTTCTGCCATACTGATACTAAGGACACTGTAACCCTGGGTATTATTGTAAAGAGTACAGTACCAACTCATAGACAAATTCACAAGAAGGGGACAAGTTGTCTTTTAGGAAAAAAAAATAATAATTAAGCAATGGTCCATTTTAAAAGCAATTTATATGTAGCTGCCTGGATGTAGACTGGGGTACAGATGTGTTAAACAGACTGTGGTAAGGTGGATCCTGGTACAGTGTTTTACTTTGGTCTAGTGTTTAGAGGACTTGGGAACCCCACTGCTGGTTCAAGAAATTAAAACCCTGCATTTTAAAAATTATGGAACCAGTAGTCACTCTCCCCCTTTCTGTTCTGAAGGAATTCTACAAATGAGAAAAAGGCAGATAAGATGGCAAACTCCTGGTCAAACAGCTCCATTTATATTACAGCATCTGCATGCTCCCCCAGGATGCAGTGAAGAGGCAAGAGCTCGCTCTGTGGACAGCTACAGCAGTACACCTAGGATTTCTCCATTTGAAATACTCCAGAGGTAAGCAATAACTAATGGATCAGAGGCAAATCACTGTCAAAATAAGGACTTCATCTGACTGTTCACAGCATGAAGCAAGTGGTCCTTCCTTCCTGACAAATTCTGGAGGTTATTGTCCTGAAACTTGGTATTTTAATGTACTTCTATATAACAGGTGCTATTACTTATCAAAAATTACCTAGCACTATACTAATGAAACACAGCTCTGCCTATAACAGAGAAATCCTGTAGGCTGACTCAACCCACTGAGTCTAACTATTGCCAGGCTTTGAGATCAATTATCCAGCATTATGAAAGGCAGGGGCTGCAAAAGCCATTAGAGAAAGGCAATTTCTGCATGAAGAGTAGTGAATTAGGGATGACATTTCAGCTCTTGCATTTGCCAGTTTATGCCCAGAAGATAACAGTAATTACATTTGGATTTTGTTTTGTTTCACTGCAGTTGGGCTCTGTTCTGTGTTCACTTTTATTGGTAGTAGGGAGACAGACAAGGGTGTTTTACAGATCTTTGATTTTCCTCTTGCCTACCTAGCAGGGATGTAAAAAAAAGCATTTTTGGATCTTAGACTACTAAGACCACTAACTTAGACTAATATGTTACCTCAACAGACTGATGGTGAGGGTTAGATTTGTGACAGAGTGGATATTAAAGAAACTCCATTTTCACATTTCCTACAATGACAAGAAAAAGACGAGAAATTTAGTAAGAGCATTTAACTTATGCCTTATTTTCAGCATGGGATAACAGTTTAAAGCATTTTAGCATATAACCCTAGCCTGACTCTGCGGCTAAATATCTACACCTGTGAAAAGTCAATGTTAGGAGTAACCCCAAAGAATATTAGTATTTAAAAATCATAGTTTCTACTTCAAGGGCTTGAGTCAAAGATCCTGAAGGTAAACAGGAAGCTATTTTCTCTGCATGCACTGGCTTTGTCCCTTAGTTATCACAAGATAAACTAAATGTTAATTTCCTGCACTGTTAACTCTGCCTGTTTATCACTTCACCTAAGGGAACAGAGCAATGTAGCTGGCCCTGTCTGTATCTTGTAATAAGCAGACAGCTGCCTCCTCCTTCAGTACACGTCTATTGGATATATTGCCTCAGAGTACTTTCAGAAACTTGTTTCAGATGCCCACTGCATAGACAGCTTCCCGCAATCCATTTCAGTAAGATTTCCAGTATGCTGAAACATGACTGAAAACTGGGAATGTTTACTTTTTTTTTTTTTTAAGCTTATTAAAAATTCAGTTGATGCAGTGTGAGGTAAATGCAGTACCAATAAGCTATCCCTGGACATAAAATGCATACTACTTCTGTCAGGGTAAGAAACTGCCATCCAACAGTGGATGCAAGCATAAAGATACCTATTCTGGAATTACATCAAGTATATTTCTATGATTTATCCTCATGAGAAATGGAATTAGACAAGACCTTTTATTTTTCTTTTTTTCCTTCCTTCTCTATTCACAACAAAGGTATCAGGGAAAGAAACAGTAGTTATTGCTACACTTTCTTCTTTACAAAGCACTCAAAAGAAAGATTCTGCTAAACTCCCACTGTCGAGCTAGTCACAGTCTTTATCCTGCTTCCTAGTCCAGACATTGAGAATTTCACTCCTTTTCCTGTATACAGAGGAGGGAATTAAAGTGGGTATATTCAACAACCCAGGCTTAGAATACTATTGCAGTTGCTGGAAGGAATGGTAGAATATATCCATGCAGGCTACAAACGAAGTTTTCAATTATATTTGGAAAAAACGCTCCCACAAACAAACAAAACTCCACATAAACATATAAAGATTACTCATTCTCTTCTCCTAATGCAAACTAAGATATCTTACCTGGTAGGCATCTAGCTGTTCATCAGTAAATATCGTTTGCTTATTACCCATCTTAAATGAGGAATTCTTCTATGTAAATGCATCCCATTAGAAGTAGACGAATTCCTCTGTATTGTAGGCATTTAGAGCACGTATACTCCGTGAATGTGCTGAAAAAATCCCAAAGCCTGCATTGAACTGGTTTTGACTGTACCCGTCCACTGAGGAAGGACACTGTACTGGGAAATCTTTGCAAAGGCTTGAGTCGAGTGCGCCAGGGAGGAAAGCGTTAAAATCTCAGGTAGGTGTCACCTAAAACCAGGGATGCCATTCTCCCCGTTCTTCAGATGCTTTTGAAAGAGGCATACAGAGGTTTAAAACATAAAACCCGAGGAGGCAGTGCTAGAAGAAATCAGGTCTTGATCGCCTCAGTGTCTCTCTCGCTTGTTCGCTCGGCAACTCCGGGCACTCCTGCTCGGGTTAGAGCAGCTTTGCGTCACTCGGTGGCACTCGGCAGCGCAGTCGTATTGCACACACACACACACAAGAAATCTAGGAAAACGGATGAGCTGAGTAAACGTTTCTGCAGCTAGTCTCGCACTGATAAAAAAAGCAGCATATCCTAGTCAGCGCTTGGGTCTGACCTGTACCGTGCTGCCAGTGGAAGCTCACATGTCCAGAGTGTCCCCATATCACCGGGGGTCACGGAGGCCGCACGGTGAACGCTTATGTCTGCACTGTGGCTACAGCCAGACCTGAGTTCCCTGCCAGAGGTGTCCAACTCCCACATACAACACTGAACGCAAATATTCCTTCTAACATTAAATAGGTAATTTTAGAAAATGAGAAAGGTTAAAATAGTTTGGACACCGACTCCGTCAGCTCAAGCAAGCACAGTTGAAAAGGAAAAAAAAAAATCGTTATCACAGCCCAAAGCAAAGGCAGAAAGTACCACTAGAGGGCTCACAGGGTACTTTCTAAAGTAATACAACTCCAATCCCGTATTTCCAGGAAAATTAAAATAAATTAATAAATAAATAAACACGTAAGAGAGATGCAGGCAGACAAAATTAATGAACTCAAACAGAAGTATATTTTCTAACATCTGCAGAAGGATACTAGGAAGAAGGCTGAGTGAGGAAAGGATGGGAACAGAGGAAAGACCTGTTATGATGAAGTGTCTTTGGATTGCTTACTTCCCGTTTCTGCACACGGGAACAGGAGCGGGCTTACAAATACTTCAAAAAATTCCTACTTTACTTACAGATCTGTCAATGGCCATTATTTCCTCATCAAGGCAGAACATTTAATAAAAACACCTGGAGAATTATCTTCTGCTTTGTCCCTAGAGCTTCTAATGATCCTGACTTTTTAAAAAAGAGGATTCCACTACTGATTGTTGAGGCTTCCACTATACTAGCTAGCTCTTCTCAAGCATGCTATAGGGGTTCCTGTACTTTGCTGCATAATTATCTTACTATACTAGCTGGGTAAAATGTTAAAATGGTATCATGCACAAACTCTTTTTCACTCCTATTTGTTTGTATGTATCAAAGATCAGATAATTTTCCAGTTTGCTTTTTTCACTTCTGTCTGTTTGAATTTATCAAAGATCAGTTTTATTTGCCAGCTGGGTGTTAAGCAATGCTTACTCCCAGCACAAGTTACTGCAATAAATCAATACTTTTCCGTGTGCACAGCAAGAGATGACCTTAATGCTATCAGTACCAGCCTTTCATCACATTTTACTGTCTTCAAATTCTCAAAAATGTTTGCCAAAGCAAGTGATTTTAAGCTGTTTAGCAACGCATAGCATGTATCTTGCGATCAGTTGCAAATAAAGTTATACTGAGGAGGACAGTATATATACAACAGCCTTGCCATTGTATTGTCCAGAGTACATTGTTAAGTAGCCACTGTTTTAATCTGCTTTAAAAGTTCAGTTCATAGAGCAGAAAATATACTATCAACCATGTACACCGGATTTAATATTTGATAGCAAGATGGCTGTCAGCTGCAATAGCCTAACACCC
Source organism: Actenoides hombroni (assembly GCA_024336885.1). Lineage (NCBI taxonomy): Eukaryota > Metazoa > Chordata > Aves > Coraciiformes > Alcedinidae > Actenoides > Actenoides hombroni. The sequence goes on from WUAM01000059.1 coordinate 163,776, forward strand.
ATCTAGGGCTGCAATCTGACCCCAGCGTCAAGAACTTGTTTCCACAGCCTCAGCTCAGGGAGTGGGACAAATCACACTAGCACTCCTCACCATCTTCAGTGCAAAGTCCCCTGCTCTGGACTGTTGCTACCCATGGCTGCTACATCATCAGGTGACTTTGCTCTGATTCATTACTAGAGGTGCAAGTTTAATAACAGACAGGTCACACTACCTTAAATTGCCTCTGTAAATTATGCAGTGAGAATTTGACTGTGGTTTAAGCATGAAAGCTCTTATTCCTCATCAAAGGAGGATCAAGCTACTATGGTCAGAGATCACTTTACCTGTTAACAAGAGGATCTGCAGAGAGTTTTAACAATCAAGCTGCATATCTGCTGCTTTTACTGCTCGAGCTAGTTTGCTACAACCTTTAATTGGGGAAAAAAGAACCTGCAAAATTTATGCCCGTTACACCAAATATTCCAACAATTTCTCTCCCACACAGATGCTTCCTTGCAGAGCAGCTCTTCATAAAGATTCACTGTTAGCAAAAAGAACAGTTTTGATCCAGAAGTCTGTATATCTATTCTCTTGCTACTTTCTACAAGTTTAGGGCTCCCTTCTACTGAAAGCGTAACAATGATCACCACTTGCAATGATTACAAGGGAAAGTTCTAACCTACACCAATCCTGCAGAAATTCCCCCCAGAGTCTCTGAGGCTTGTTTTATTTATCTGAATGCTATTCACAATTCTGTTTGCTCACAGGAAAATGGGGAATAATAATGTTCACCTACAACAGGTGCTGTGGACCTAAATTAATCAAAACGTTTGTGAGTCCCTTAAATAAAGAAGCTATAGAGCTACACAACATTACCACTGTAAAATGCTACACCAACTGTCACAACTTATCTCTTCTTTAATAGTTATTGCAAACTATTTAAAAAAAACTCCAAACTGTAAATACACAGTTACAAAATCAAAATCCTAAAATAAGTGAAGATGAGTTTGATGTTATTGCAGTGGATAGGAAAATTGCTTTTTCAACACATGACCAACAGGAGGATGCTCAGACCCCACTACATTTGCCTGAAGTGCTGTAGCCTATGAAAGAAAGCTTCATGGGACTGAACCCGTCTTAGGAATAAATAAACAGACCTTGTGAAAGATGCAAAACTCACAGCCCTCAAAACAATAACAGATGCAGAATATCTGACTAAATTGCACTTGTTATCATGAGCAGGAATTTTGTACTCTGTGCAGAGTTCTTAATGCTACAGAAAACAAACAGAAAGGAAGAACTTGTGCCAGTTTTTTTAATGATAATATCTAGCTACCTTAATAAGATAAACTGTCTTAGAAGAGGTTTCTATTTCATCAAGCCTAATTTATCCATAATAAAGCCAGTAAAAAATACAAATATTTTATTTTTTCAAGATGCTTTACAGAAGATAATGCTTTGCCTTAGGGACGAAATAGTTAAAAAAAAAAAAAAGAGACAAGTACGTAAAAAATTGAGGTAAATCCAAGTTTTAAACTGCCCCTATTTTAGCAGTTGGGGTTTTTTTTGACACTTTAAAGTGCATGGGGTGTTTTTCCTCTCTGCTGCACCAAATACCTGACACACTTAGTTAATGACGGCTATTTTCTTCCTGTAAACGACCCAGTTATAGAAGCGGAGATTTTATAGAAGCATCCAAAGCTTCAAAACTGGAGGCCGCTTCCCAAACTGCCTTTGTTTGTCGCTACGCAGATGCCGTAACGGTACCTCCTCGGGCACTTCACCGTGGGCTCCCTGGCACTCCCGCTCGGGCTCCGTCCTCTGGCGGCACCGGTACGAGGCCGCCCCAGCACCTCACGCACCGCAAAGCGCGATGGTTCCCCGGCAGCATCTCCGCCGAGTGACCCGGGGCGATCGGGTGGGGTCCGGCCAGGCCGGTGGCCGCCGGGCGCTCCCTGACCCACCTCCGCGGAGCGTGGCAGCGAGCGCACTGCCCGCAGCGGGCCGCCGAGAACGGGCGGATGAAAGGGGGAAATTTTTCCCTCCACACAGGGCCGGAACAGCACCGCCAGGGTGCAAGCGGAGTGGGACATCCCCGCTACCGGGGAGGGGATAAGGAAGAAGGCTTAGAGCGCTCAGCCCGCGGTAACAACACCGCCGCCCGCTCCCCGCTAGCGCTGCCGCAGTCTCCCCGCGGGCGGGGCCTCATAGGGCGCGGGGCGGGGCATGGTGCTTGCCGAGCGCCGGTTCCGGTCTCGAGGCGGGCGCGGCTGTTCTCGGGCCTCGGCGAGGCGCTGAGCCTGGGAGCATCATGGCTGCGGCCTCGTGGATGCCGACGGTAAGCAAGGGGAGACGGGCCCCTTCCCCGCGACGCCTCGGGGCGGGCTGCCGCCCGGGGCGCGCCTGTAACCTTGGCCGCGGCGCGGCCCCGGGGGCGCTTGGGGCGGTGCGGCGG
>WUAM01000059.1:177875-200999 GCA_024336885.1 Actenoides hombroni
CTCTTTGCAGACGAGCTTCAGAATCCTGATTGCATCTCAAGTGGTGAAACCAGACTTGAATTTGTGCTTTTAACATTACTGGTTACATCTGCCTTTTCAAAACATACCTGGAAAGATCATGAAGATTGCAGTTAAAGAGGATTAGCAGTTAGCCATGCTGGTTCAATTATCTTGGACAGGAGCATAAGAAGCTGCTTTGTAATTAAAAGTAACAAGCATGCTTAAATGAAGTGATGTCAGCTTTTTGTGAGTGGTCTGTTTGCAGCTATCTTACTGTGTGTAGGAGCCAGTAAAAAAAAAAGTAAATCTAAACTTACAAGTGAATAAAGAGGTGCTCCTGTAAAGTTCACCTTTACTGCTCTGGAAATGAAATCCTCCATCTGCAGGTCAGTAATTCTATGAAAGATAACATAGTGCAAGTTTTGTGACATCGTGACTTGTTTACTAGTTACTTACAATGTTATGATTATATGCTTACAATGGAGAGAATCCTTAAATTGAAAAAAAGCATAATACAGTTAAAAATTACAAGATCCTAAAATAACCTTGACTGCTTCTCATGCTTGCTATTTCTGCCTTTCCTCCCTTCCCCCCAGGCCATTTAAGACCTTTGTGTGTGTCATGTAAGGGGAAAAACGAATGATTTTAAATTATCTCCCAGACTGCTTTAATCTAGCTAGGTTGGACAAGCAATGTTGCCCACTTCTGTTGGGGTTTTTTTATTGGGTTTTTTATTACTTTATTATCTTCATGCTGCCAGACAGGAGTTGTACTTGATGAAAAAATTTAACTCTTCATTTTTCTATCTCTTAACTAAATTAAGCAAACTTAAAGAATTGTTAACATGTAGCATTAAGAGCTATATGTGTTTGTTTTTTCTAAAGGAAACCCCCACAGAAAAAAAACCCACACCATCACCATGCCACCCCTCCCCCAAAAATCAAACAAACAAAAAATAACAAAAAAACCCCAGCCAAAACAACAAACCCAACTACAAAACCCACTACTGAATTACTCTAAATTAGCTGCCTTTGTGCAGAGCCTTCATGTATGAATTTTGCTTCTGAAGGACAAACTTCTTACTGAAAACTTAAATACTTAACAATTAACTACACTATTATGTGGCCAAGGGATTTTGGAGAGCTTTGGCCAAAAGCACTTTCTTCCTGTAGTTAAGATAAAGTCATGCTGAAATCTGATAACATACCTGATGTTCATGAAGTTTTCTTTACCTGCTTCCGTCTGCATAGTCCTTACTGATGAAGGCTATACAGGATGAAGAAAAGCTCAAACTTGGTATATTCCTTTTCACTCCTATTTAGTATTCATACACAACATGTAAGAACAACATATAGAACTGTTCAGAAACAAGACTAAGCCTATAAAACATTTTAGTAATACTATGTTTTCTTTCTTTTAGGTCTTGACAAAAGACTTGGGAGGTAATGCCAAGTGTTCAGAATTCACAGAGGAGATCTGCCGCAGAGTACGCGACACAGAATAAACTTGTCTCATACTACTTGTAGTAACTCTGAAAGGACACATCGCACAAAGTACATTATATGTAACCTGATATCCATATGCATATAGTTTGCTTGTCTCTAAGAGAGCAAACTTTTTAGTTAGGGCCCTTCCATTAATAAATTAGTCCAAATGGCTACAAATTATGCTTGTGCCTGCTTTCAGTGGACTTTTCTAAGTGCTTTGTGTTATTTATTTTTTTTTTCTATCTGGTGAACATTTTTATGTAAGTGAATTATTTTATTGCTACTGCAACTGTTTACCGTTTTCCATTTCAGCTAGAGGTTTTTCTTTCCACAAAGAAAAAATATGCAAATAAACCAGTAACAGAATTAGTGAAATGTAAAAGCACCTTAATGGTTAAAACCTGCTTTATTGATCTTACTGGAATTTAAAAGATAGGTTTTCAGCCTAACAGTAGCACAAGACAACCTTTATAAACAGAAACGGGTATAAAATAATTTAAAATAGCAATTTAATCTTAAAAGCAATGAAAAAACCACTTCAGCTACTCTGGTGATTCATGAAATATAGCCTTGCTCTCCAAGGACACAAAGAAATACAAAATTTTAGAGATTTAATCTATTTCTGTGTTTTAAAAAAGCCCACAACCATTAACCAGCAAGGGGTGAGAATTAATGTTGAAGTAAAATTATTTTTCAAATCTGTACACAAAATAATTCTTACAAGTTTTTCTCTCTGAAACACACTTTATAACAGCATTGTGAAGAGAGTAAATTATACAAAACTACTTCTGCCATGTATTGTGAGAGAAATACATTAACTTGGCAAATTTACACTAAATATTTCATGACTTCTGCTAGAATGCTTTTTGTGTTTGTACTTCTATGCATAATCCATTCAGTGTGTCTTACTGTATGGACTAGTAATTTTATTGTAGAAACTCTGAATGTAAGGGACTAGTCCTAAAGGGATTAAGACAGATCGAAGGTTTGGCTCTGGTGCCTGTGTTCCAGAAATACATTTCATCCCTATTCAGGGGGATCTGAGACTATTTTTTCCCTGCTTACTAAGCTTAATGGGTGCAAAAGCAACTCTTTACCCTCCCTTCTTCATCACATACAGATCATGGTCTGAGTCCTTCTGATCTGTATGTCTTAAGGTATGTTTCCATTAGTACACCTTACAGAAAAATGGGTATTTTAAAACTCATGACTGTAGCACAGGATTATCCCTACTCCCAGAACCAGGTTTCTTAAAGCTTAATTCTAATAGATATTACTTCACCTAGTTACTTTCCATTAAGACTGTTCAGGCTGATTGTTTTAGAAGTAAACCCAATTCTGAGTAACTTCCAGGGTCACTCTAAAGTAAGCATCCCAGCTTTTTTTATACAGTCTAATGACATCATGGAAGAGGGACAATGAGCTTTATACTCCTCATGCACTCTGCTTTTGATAAAAAGGGCAACATTTCTTTCTGCATTTTACAAGCTGCTACTTCCTTGTTTCCTATAGCTTAATATTGTTAAAGAACTTCTGAATTACCATTGCGCACAAAATGGGGAAAAATAAACTTTTCAAAGTCGTAACGCTTGTTTTATTTTTATAATCCTAGGCTGCTGTCTTAGCTGTTGATCTTCTTGTTGGTACTTGCAGTAGATCTTAAGTCTGTAAGATGTGTTAAGATTGATAATGGAACTCCTATGGAAACAATACCCTGCTCTGCACATTTTTTTTTTTATCAAGAACAGCGGCTATAGCCTGCCTGTCTTAGCTGTTACAACTCTCTGCCAAAGATCACTCACTAACAGGAAACCCTTGAGACAATTTTTTATCAAGTATGTCCTCCACATAACAGAATTTATATTTCATGTATTTGGGGGAAAAAGAAATGCAGCTCCCATTTGTCAGAATCAGTACAATAGGAATATTGAAACATGCAGATACACACTGACAAAAATTGCTTCTAAATACTTTTGCTTATAAAAAAAAGGACTTAAAAACAATTTGAAATCTAAGTAGCACTTTAATGTGAGAGCTCCATTATTTGCTGCTTTCATGTCTTGCAGTTTTATAGAGCTATTCCCACAACTTTTTTGATTATTTATTTTAGGGGAAATAGTAATTCTTGTATTTTGACATGGATTTAAGAAATGACGAGCTGCTGTTTTCACAGAAGTATGAATTCTACCTGCTGTAAAAATGGAGGAGGAGTGTCTAGGTTCTGAAATGTGCTAGTGAACAAAAAGGAGCTCTTCTTGGATGGAGAAAAAACAGTCCTTCTGAATTTTAATAATTATCACTGGAGGGGTATAATAGTTTCACTAAGCAGTACTGCTAACCACTACTTTACTAAAATGTATCATGAGCTACAGGCAACATCCCCTAGAATAAAAAAAACTAAAAGGAAGTCCACTGCATAAAACATTTTTTTCTTTTAGTCTAGAGGAATGAAATAGTTACACCTGCTTTACACAACATAAGAGGATGTTTTTAATCACTGTGGATGCTTCTGTAAAAAGAGGACAAACAGTTCAGGTGAGTATCACGAACAACTACATTGACACAGAATTTTCTAGTGTTTCAGTTCAGTAGACCACAAAACCAAAACAAGCATAAATCTTCATTAATGTTTTTTGATTAGGCAATACTTTCTTTAGCTCACATATCTTTCTTAATGCTTGGATGAAAGACTTCTTATTCTTCATAGAAGGAGTCTATTTCATTTCTGTATTTCTCAAGCACGGTGAGCCGTTTTAACTTCATTGTTGGACCTTAAAAGAGGGAGTTAGTCAATGGCAGAAATAGGAACAAAAATTCCTACTCAGTTTGAGCTCTAGTTCCTAAGATTTTATATTGAAGAGCCTGTTTAGAAAAACATCTCCCATGCTGTAAGTGTATACCTGCTAAAGGTGAGAAGCAAGCATAGTAAGGTTGCCTCTGCATAAGCATAAGGACTTCAAAGGGAGCTGCAGACAGGAGGATGATAACTGACTACTACTTTTTTCATTAAAAAGTAATTAAAAGGATGTTTTTTAAAGATTTTAAATAATTCCCAGTTTATTCAAAGAGCCTGGTAATTTGCTTGAGGCCTTGTTGTCAGGCTTTCACTGTCTTGCTTCTCTCAACAAATTTTCAGTGTTATTACTGCAAGCTACTAATACTGTAAAGCACAAGCAATTAACCAGAATTGTTTAATTGCCCAAAGGAATCTGAAATTTAACTATAAAGCTGTACTTGTAAATAAGCACAGATTGATACATATGTACACAACAAAACCTCCAGTTTTTGTATTGTTTAATACATAGTGTGAATAGGTTTTTCCTTTCCCTCTAGTGGCTGTACCCAGAATTTAGCAAACAAAACTGTATTGGAATACTCTTAGATCAGCAACCTCTTTACTGTGTGTATACCTCAACATAAATCAGTAAATCTTACCTAGTTCTCCCCCAGAAATGGAAAAATCTCTTGGCAGGACTATCCATTTTTTAATACAATGAACCCTATTAGTAGCATTCATATTGACTTTGTTGATTCCCTCCTGAATGGCTTGGTAGATCGCCTGGTCTCTTGTAGCTACAATCTCTGATACTTTAGTGGCTTTACTACCAGTCTTCTGGCAGAAGTCTCTAGCTTGCTCAGTGAGAATGTCGGTGGGATCAGATGTATCTGGGTCCAGCACACTCTAAAATATCAAATGAAGTGAATCATCAAATGCTCACTCTTAAAAGGCATTACATTTTCTCTGATTAGGTCCTCCTTGGACAGTAAGAATCAAGAGGGCTCAACATCGACACCCACTCTGTAAGCCTTAAAAAGCAGAAACAACTACAGGTGATATTACTTCTTTCAACTTGGCCACCAAATGCAGATATTTTTCACTTTTGTGTAGATGACATGAACAAACTTAAAATCCATCTGTAGACCTTGAATTTCTATCACATTTTCCAAATTACTCCTTAGTTACAGTGGAACATTCAGCTCATCATTAAATTAAAATGCCATGGTGTCATTTAAACAGCTTAAGAGAGAAGCATTCTTTGAAGTTAGACTTCTTAAATTAATATTTCTATTGTACCTGTAGATAATAGCAGTCGTAGAGGTAAACAACTTGAGAAAAAATGAAGGGCTGTTCACTATATAATGTACACAGCACATAAAGTGCAATTGTTTTAGAAAAAAAGATTTCTCAACTGAAGCACCTACCACAGCAAAGTGAATAATTATTTTGTTCTCCAGTCATCCTTCTTGTGTTATATGAAAAGAACAAATTGTTCAGAAATGTTTCTTTTGCAAAGTTTCTGTTAGAAACTGGTATTGCCTTTAACAGAAACACTAGTTAGCTTTGCTCGTCTGTAAGAATAAAAGCTATTATTCTGCTCCATTACAGAGACTTCTCACTCTTTTAACATTTCTTAATTTTAAAATTGCATTTACTTTTTAAATAAATAAATAAATAAAAAAAAATTATTCTATATATACGAGAAACAGCAGTAAACATGTAGATGTTTAACCCATCATCTAACCGTAAGAAGTTTAGCCCATCAGGATTTGGTCTGTAGCTGCTTTTTTTAATTTTTTCCCCACTGATGTCCTCCTATTTAATTTTGGGTCTTTCTACAAACAGTTCAAAATTCTCATTTTGTTAGATGCAGGTGTTTAATTTCCCTGAAATCAGTATTAAAACTGGCTTACCTTTAGGGTTAGCAACATTGACAGAAACTTCTTTTTATCTCCAATCACCATAGCATTACTAATAATGGGAAGTTCTTTTTTAACAGCATCTTCAATTGGAATTGGAGGCACATTTTCACCTCCAGTTGTAACAATTAAATCTAGGCAAAAAAGAACAGCTATTAGTTGAACTCAGATTCTGAAGATCAGGTCAATCTCTGGATCGATCCACTTTTCTTATTCTGACATAAAGAATAAGAAATGTTTTCAAAGACAACAAAGCCTATTAATTAATTAGCTTCAAAATAAAAACACTAATATTTTTCAAATATGTACTCAAGTTCTCAGTTTTCCCTCAGTATAACATAATTTGCTCCAGATAAATTTTACATAAGCCATTAATAGGTTAGTTATTCTCAAGGCACTGCTGCATAATCTGGAATTTTACTGTAAGCAATCATCTCTTCCAAATTAGCATAAGACTTACTCTATTTTACTGTTGCTGTCTCACCAAAAAAGCAAGTTCATTGTTAACATTGTGATTAAAACCAATTCTTAAAGCCACCGAGAGGGGTCAGACAAAAATAAGTTACTACTACAGGAAGGCTCCATAAAAAAAACATGGAAAGCAGGGAGAGAGGAGGGTGAGGGAGAAGCCAAGAGAGGAAGTTTGCAGTGTAAGTAGGGATTCCTGCCCCACTTTTGACATGAGGGGATTATAAAGGCAGACTGGGGTCTTAATATTTTTAAGGTTTGTAAACAATGGCAGTGACACCTTATTCTACTGATAAAGGAATGTGCATTTTTATTTTAATGCCTTCATTCTGAAGTATGCTGTTTATATTCATTGGAATTATTAAAAGTTGGAGTATCATTCTAGTTCCAACTCCTTGCTTTCATTACACTGGTAACTTCTCACTGTCCTCAAGTAATAGTCTGCAGCATTTCAGTACATGCTTCAAGAAATGACACAGACAAATGGTATACCAGTCCTTTGTATAGTAATGCAGCTGACTATGTATTAAGGATTGGATAGGTATCTGATTCCCTGTCAGCATCAACTCGAAGAACTGCAATCAGGGGAACATATCACTCTTTCAGCATTCACAGATTTGGGACCTACCATCTCTACTGCTCCATGATTAGAAACGCTCCATGATGCTCCTATGATGAGAAATAATTCCCAGTCTATACTCAACCTTCTGGTATGGAATAGGGAATGATCTCATCACTATAAAAGTTATTCCTCTCCCTAGTCAACACACTGCACACATGTGAGGAAGCACAAGTAGTATTTATAGAATGAGAGACTGCTGTCAAACCAGATACATTTTGTATTCATTCAAACATGTCAAGGTCTACTTTTTCCTTTCGTTCCACCCTCATTCTGCCTTAGTCCTCTCTTTGTCTTAGATTCTCTACCAATCTCTCCAGCACTTAAGTTTTTCGTTGTCTAAGAGGACAGCTTTTTCCCAGCTGATCCAGACAACTGTAGGAATTGTAACAACTTTTTCCACACCTCTACAAATACTCCCCCCTGTATAGACTTCTCTAGGTACATCTTTGGACTTTACAGCTAATGAGTCCTAAAACTCGTTAAGACCCACAGAACCAAAGGAAGAAGTCCTGTTTCAGTCACTAGAAGAAAAGCTTCTCTACTACCTTTGATTAGATTTTACCTTACTGAACATGAATTTAGAACTTCAATGAAACTGGACAGACAGTTATTTTAGCCCAGATGGTCTACCTACACTTTACCTTAGAGTAATTGTTATTAGTTTAGCAAACAAGGAAGATAAAAGTGAAGCACTTACAATACCAGGAGGTGCTAACTGCTATGCTACAGGAAAATGAATCAGTCAAGAAAGCAAGTTAAAATCAAGATAGCTGCATTTGGTCCAGGCTATTAATAGTATCTACTTAAGTTCTGATTCCTAAGATTTGTCATCTCATGACAAATTCACTCATCCATGTTATCTCCCTAGTGATTCATCATATATTCTAAGATGACAGTTACTCAATTTTCAGATCTTCTTCAATTACATCTCAACTATGACCAATCCCACTCTGTGAATATTACTGTGAAAAAAAAAGCCTTCCAAGTAAGCAAGGAGCCAGTCTTCCTCTCCTGAGGTTTCAATAATACCTAGGTTTATTGCTTTAGCTTTAACTTTCCCTTCTCAAGCTTCAATACTGGTCTCTGTGAACACACCACCTAAGGCATCAGAGGAAACTAGCTCTGACCTACAGCAACAACTTTTATATAACAGAGGCTTATTTCTCACTACTGTCTAAACATTCTAATGTGCAATTTAAGACAATTTAGCAAGATTCAAAGGGAGACTGGACAGCTTAATGATCATTAGAATCAGAGACAACACATTAAACCTGCATTATTATTTTATATTTTTAGTTGTAATTAATACTGAATAAAGGTCTGGGAGATAAAAAGCCTCACTGTAGGAATTAAATTAATTCCACTTATTGCAGACTATAAGGAAACCTTTCCTCAACAGGGTACAGAGTTTCCTCACAGGGAAGTTTATTTTACCTTCCTATTAGGTCAATGCTGCTGGTCTTAGAGGAAAGATACTTCTTTAGATGGGCCACATCTAACATGTGACTGAACAGTGCTGAACAGTTACCATAAACATGGAGCAAGGTTTTGCTTATTACCTTTAATTCTTCCAGTGACATACAGAAAGCCATCCTTGTCTAGTTTTCCTAGGTCTCCAGAATGCAACCACCCATCCTCATCAAAGGCTTCTTTTGTTTTGTCTTCCATATTTAAATAACCCATGAAAACAGTCCTTCCCCAGAAACAGATTTCTCCATTGCCTTCCACATCTTCATCCACCAATTTCACTTTGCAGCCAGGTGCTGGTTTACCACAGCTATCAGAAAGGAGCAGAAAAAAAACACAAGGAGCATAGAAATATTGAACATAATACTGACAAAACATCTAATACACTAAATCCCTGAGCCTAGCAAAATACTAGTGACTGTAAATACCACCCTGTTGTAACTGTTTGAAAGCTATGGAATATTAATTCACTAGGGCAGACATGTTAAGAGTATCTAAGCACTTTTCAGATATTTATCTTGCCCTGTGCTTTCTGGTTTTTTTCGCCCTCTGTATCTTCAGGCAAAAACCACTTTGCTATTTGAGGTCATGCATTTGAAAGTTATCCTGGTCTGTGCCTGGGCTAAGATCTATGTCAGATTTAGTAACTGTGTTTTGCATACAATGCTGTAGATCACTTTGAGTGGTCTTGATGTGGCATGCTATGGAGATAATTTATTCAACTTCTGACCCGGAAGTTATTTTGCCTCCCAAAGTCACAATAGAGTGACAATGCCTTGAGAGAAAAATAAAATAAGCTACAATATATTTGCTGCACTTAGCCAATACTCTTCTCATAGATGTAAACAAAACATACCATATATAAAAAAATAAAAATTTACCTGTGCTGCCTGTAAACATAAGGCCCAGATAAGCAATGTGGGCCTGTGGTCTCACTCATCCCATAGGCCTCATACAATGTGATGTTCAGACCCAAGAAGAAATACAGCGTTTCTGTATTGAGAGGAGCAGCACCAGAAAAGTGCTTCTGACAGGAAGAGAAGCCCAGTGCATTGCGTATTTTTGCAAGCACTAAGTAGTCTGCTAACCTTGTCCAGAACTGCTTCAACTCACTGCTGAGTACAAAACACACAAGAGAAGGAGACAGTAAGTTAGAGCTATGTATGAAATTTCCAAAACAAGGTCAGTCACAAATTTTGTTTAGACATGTATTTGCCAATTGGTTTTGGTTGTTGACAGAAGTTACATCAGTAAGAACAGGTTATATATTCATCCTTTTTTCATTTATTCAGTGTCCTTCATTGCTAGCGAACTCAAACTCTTAAGGTGTCTAAGTACTACAAATACATAAAGAATCTATACTAAGGTGTTGTATAAAACAAAGCTCTTGTATTCCTGATTCTTTATCAGTTAATGTATCTCTGAGAATCTACACTACTAAACCCTGAAATTTGCAGAACCTATCTGAGAAGCTGAATGGTATCATTGCATGGTCTTTTGGAATACCATTTTCTGTAAGCAATTTCACACTTGCTTTAAAGAACTCTGGAACAGGAAATAATTGTGAATTAATTTAATATTTTAATTTATATAGCATTCTTTACCTGGGAGAAAAACACCAATGTTATTCAGAACAGAGATAAAATACTTAAGAGAATTCATGGGGGTTGTCTGAGTTTCTGTATGGAGATGGGATATATTCTTACTCACAAGATGCATACCCCAAACTGTCATGAGACAGTCTGTTTGGGCCATCCCCCAAAACTTCCCCCCCTCTCACACATCTCCTACAAATTCATACCCTTTCCTCACACCAGTAACTAGCACTTGCAGAGTCTCATGGTGCACTGCATCAGGGAACTTTCACAGCAAACAATTTGCAGGGCCGTGTTACAAGGCCAAATTTTACCTATTTACACTTCAATGTCTCACTGATGCTTCACAGTTTATTACAAGCAGATAACTGCTTTCAGGTTCACTCACTTAAATCTCACTCACAATACATACCTGCTTGAGAAATTTAGATTTCTCTCTAAGCTAAGTGACATAGCCCATGACAGCACTTTCTTCTTCAGAAATCCTGACTGAGCAGAAGCATCCTTTAATTTCTCCATGATTTTCTCCCATACTCGGGGAACTCCCATGTGAGATGTTGGTTGCACTTCTTTTAGTGTGTTGATCAAGCTGCCCTGTTAGAATCATTAAATCATTTCAAAACATTGCAAAAAGATCACATCAGTGATAAGGAAGTTTAGTGATGCAGTCTGCATCTTGCAATACTAGCATGTAAAACATCACTATACATGTAGGATATAACAAAGGACTGCTGAACCTCCCTCTGTCAGACATATACACTAACGTGCCAGCTCTGACATTTCAGGGGAGGTATGTATAGAAGAAGGAAAATACACAGGTGGGTTAGTTCCTTCTGCTTCCCTTTCCTCAAAACATTGCTTATACTTCTTTTACTTTAGATGTTTACTTTTATGCCTTACAAGAACCTTAGGGATCTGGATTATATATTTTAATTGGAGTCTAGAGCACTGGATCACGTCTTATGGATCTTATTTTTCCATAATTCTTACAGTAACAGACTCTCAATCTTTATCCTCTTCAAAGACCTTATTTTCTCCTTGGAATGTTTTCTAGGAGGAATAAGTACAAGCTTAATTAGGTACAATATAAGACAGATACCTTCAGAGCATCTGGCTCAGCAAAGTAAACTTGCTCGCCCCATTTAATTCCAGTCCACAGGTCATATATCTGTGCAGCTATGTGGCTAAGTGGGAGATAACTGACTATAGACTCCTGTTGGACCTCTGCAGGTTGCATATCTCCTGCTCTGCTGCAATGTGCTGATGTCCAAGTTATCTGTTTAAATAAATAAAAAAACACATTAGGTATGGTGGGTTTTTTCTTTTTTTTTCTTTTCTTTCCCTTGAAGACAAACTAAGGATCCTCAGGCTATGCTAATGTAACTATGAAGAATCTGTGCTCACAGAAAGAATCTGTGCACACAGGTGAAGACACTGCGATCTTTGACAACATACTAGACTGTCAATACCCTGGGAGAAACTCAAGACAAACTTAGCAGCAACATAAACTTACAGATAACATAAGCAAATGTAGTCTGTTCTGCTGTCGGACTGAGCTATAAACATTACCAGCTCTCCACGCTCCAGTGACACACTGAGCAGGGCCGCCGCGGGTTGGATGGACAAGAAGTAAATTGATCTGCCCCTTCTTCTGCAACTCTCCTACTGTGCCTGCTTTTATCAAGCTGGCACTTTTCACCAGTGCTATATCTATATGTTTACCTGAGAAAGAACAATAAATACTCAGCGATCAGTGAGCTCAAAAGACAGTTTTGTATTGGCAACAAGCTCATTGTCTTGTATGGATCATCATCTGGCTAAGCACTAATGAGGAAGACAGCAGCTGTATTCTGCTCCTCTGGAAGCCTCTGGGATAGTCACCGCAGGGTTCACAAGTGACACACAAAACTCCCCCTCTCCCTGCCCCTGCCCATAAGCAGCACTGCGTATGTATTATTGAAGATGTGCTGCTTGACTGCTTAGTGAAGCTGGATGATGCTTCCCCCCTTCTTCCTAATTCCCAATTTGCCTCAAAAGATGCAGTTGAAGGGTGTTCAATATGCATATCTTCCTTATCACAATATAGCATATGGAATGCACATGTGATGGTATGAAGGGGGAGGAAAAAGATACATATGCACAGAAAAAAAAAAAACATAAGAAAATGGGTAGAGCAGGACAGAAATCAGATTATTCAAGATGGCAGGGAAGAGTTACAAATCACACGCAACACCTGTTGCCACAGTGTGTTCCTGCCAGTTCTTTCCAATAAGTTAGAAGGTAAGAGTATATGTTTGGTCTAAGGAAATAGATTCTCAAGGTTTTTAAGGAGCAGCATCCTGTCAAGGCCAGGCCACTTCAAGTTTAGATGGCAACACTAGACAAGACGCTACGGGAGACATACACAGTAGGTAGAAGGGGATGTCTTTGAGATGTGGCCACATTGTTTCTCCTTCTTATCCTTCAAGCCTCACAGCACACAGGTGCACACACAGCAGATCCATGGGGGTGCATATATGACTGACTCAGCATTGGTTTTGCACTCAGACAGTGGCAAACATCTTTTGACTAAAGAAGGCAGCAGCACAGCTACAGGCATGTTTTCCACTGTTCATCAACATAAAAATAGACTGTTTGTGATCAGCATCCAGAAATAGTCTGGCAGCTAACTTGGAAATGACACCAGACTCCTTTGAGATAGAAGAGTGTCCTGGTTTGAGTGAGAACAGAACTAATTCTATACAATGATTTTACTTTTCAAGCTCAGTTCTTTTAACTAACTGTACTTCCTGAAATTAGCAGCATGTTTTTCCCAGGCAGTGTCTGCTTCTAGTAATGGTAACACCCAATGTTTAGATTTAGTACCAAGGATTGGTGTGCAGACCAAGGCCACTGCTGGGTCCTGTGTACCACATTGGGGGGGTGCAGAAAGGTGAAAGACTGCACCTGCAGGGAGGAGCGGACAGGACAGGTGACCCTAAACTGACCAACGAGGGATTCCATCCCATGAACATCATATTCGGTATAAAGCTGAGGGATCAGAAGGGTCAAGCTCTCAGCTCAGCATTGCTTCCGCCTTCTTCCTCACTTCTTCAATGGCCAGCATCTGAGGAGGACTCTGTTCTGCCTCCAATCCTGATCTGTGTATTCTTGAATCTGGTACCAGAATCCAGCCCCTGAACACAGCTCCCGTCTGCCACTGGGCCCAGTCTGGGACTTTCCCCATGCCTGCTCCACAGCATCAGTGGTGATGGTGGCATCAGGGGGGTTGGGTTCAATACTGGTTTTGTCTATATTTGTATAAATTCCATTTTTATTATTTTCATTAAAGCTGTTTGAGTTTCCTTTTCTAATCACTAAGGATCTCTCTCTTCTTCCCTTTCTCCTCCCCTCTGGGGAGGGAGGGGGGTTAACAGAGAGCACCTGTCTAGCGGGCTGCCCTGACCCTAAACTGTAACAAAGAGAGTAGGATTTGCAATGTCAGATCAGTCTTTTTGTCTACCAAGTCCACTATGTTCTGCTTCCAGATACTACTGTACTAATTCCCTACATCTGGGTGAATTGCTTCTCACAGTGAGCATATCTGCAATAGCGTCTGCCTTAAAAAGAGAAGCCACAACTTAGAAAAGCCCTCTTGCAGATTGTCTGTGCATTCAGGAAGGCTCCCTACCCCATTCCACTCCCGCTCAGCCACCTTAAATAAATAAATAAACAAACCCCAAAGCAGCTACACTGTAGATCTTTACTAACTGACCTCCATGGAAAGTTCTTTTTGCAAATGACTTTGCTTTTCTCTTTCACTTGAAAATTTTCTGTTTGCAGCCATGCAGATAGGGCTATTGTACCAGTACTATACACTAGAGTTGTATTATCCTCCAGTGATAGATGTAGACTCCCAAGTCTAGAAATACAATAATGCCAAAGTAAAAAAAAATAAAACCACCACACATCCACCCCCACTTTTAATAAAATCTGCAAAAGCAATCCATCAGGCTGTTTTGATAATGGGTGACTGATTATCTACAATTTATTTGTTTTAAGATGATGTGTCACATGACCTGAGAGACTTTATGGCAATCTGTGAATTATATTTATGAATATATGCATTGTATCTCACAAAAAAACCAGTGAATAAAAAAATTCATAAACTGTTCAACCTCGTAAAATGCTAGTTTGAATGGATTACCTTGCTTATACTTTACCAGAAACAGCTGACTGCGGTTTCAAAATTGCTTTGTAGTACATTATCCACGTTTCAAAACCAAAAGAATCACAAAGCTCTGGTATGTACCAGTCATTTCAAAACACAGGAATAAATACCATCACACTTTGCTATTTTTATGTTAAAGGAAGAGCCTAAAGTACATACATTGTCATGACTCAGCATGGCTCCTTTTGGCTTCCCAGTTGTTCCGGATGTGTATATTAGTACACAGCATTGATTTGGCTTTTGAGAATTAATAATATCATCCAAAGTAGTATCAGATACAGCATCTCCCAGCTCCAGAAACTCTTCCATCTAGGAGATGTAACAGAAAATACATGATATCAAATAGCTGCTTACAAGTGGGAAAGATGCAGTACCTTATCGGTCTCAAAACCAGCAGAAACTTCAGTGCCTTGCTCTGAACAGTGCAATAATATTCTTTCTCCAAGATGGACACTATGGACAAGTCATGGAGGCTAAAATTCTGTTACTATTTCACACTGTTAGAATGTCTTTGAGTATTATTTAAAGGAATTCATATATACTGCTTTTAAATAAGAGTACACTTGTGACATTCCATCTATAACTCCTTGTCCTCTATATAAATACAAATATAAATAATATAAATATAAAGCAATTGGACAAAAGCTTCTTTGCAAAAAACATCATTATCTAGATGTGTGAATGTTTGCCCAAATTATCTGCTCTGTTATAGCAAACAGAGCATATGATGCTGCTTACAACTTCCATTCAAATTTGGCTCAATCTAGAATGAGCTAAACCTTTTATGATGCTGGACTTTTGTGCCATGCAAACTGGCCCAGGAGAATGCTGAATGTGATCCTCTATATTATATTGCTTGCTCCCAGATACTTCTATTGCATGCACCTGATACATTGCTAAGTGTACCACTGATTTCAGTGCTAACTGAAAGCTATGGTATAACAAAATGTTTTAAGTCAATAATCAAACCATCAGATAGTTCACAGTGTGCTACAAGAACTGTGTTATTCAAATGCAAGATGCAGCACCTCATTCTTCAGCGATTTCTTGGAGATCACTGGGCCAAGGCCAATTTCATGAGTGGCAATAAGGCCAAATGCCGGGTCCTGCACTTGGGCCACAACAACCCTCAGCAGCGCTACAGGCTGGGGGAGGAGTGGCTGGAGAGCTGCCAGGCAGAGAATGACCCGGGGCTGTTGACTGACAGCTGCCTGAACACAAGCCAGCAGTGTGCCCAGGGGGCCAAGAAGGCCAAGGGCATCCTGGCCTGTATCAGGAATAGTGTGGTGAGCAGGAGCAGGGAGGTGATCATTCCTCTGTACGCAGCTGTGGTGAGGTCACACCTTGAATACTGTGTCCAGTTTTGGGCGCCTCTCTACAATAAGGATGTTGAGGTGCTGGAGAGGGTACAGAGGCGGCTTACAGGGCTAATAAAGGGTTTGGAGCATGTGTCTTATGAGGAGAGGCTGAGGAATCTGGGGCTGTTTAGCCTTGAGAAGAGAAGGATGAGAGGAGACCTTACTGCCCTCTACAACTAACTGAAGGGAAAGGGAGCAAGGTGGGAGTTGGTCTGTTCTCCCTGGTAACAAGTGATAAAACAAGAGGAAATGGCCTGAAGTTGAACCAGGGGAGGTTCAGGCTGGATATTAAGAAACATTTCTTTCCAGAAAGGGTTGTCAGGCATTGGAATGACCTGCCCAGGGAGGTGGTGGAGTCATCATCCCTGGAAGTGTTTAAGAGCTGATTAGATGATGTGCTCAGGGACATGGTTTAGTGGTTTTGATAGGGCTGGGAATAAGGTTGGACTTGATGATCTTGAAAGTCTCTTCCAGCCGAAACTATTCTACAATTCTATGATTCTATGACCATATAGCAGTGATGATGCAAAGGACAGCGGAGGTAAAAAAGGAGAGTCTGTGCTTGAGGGGGAGTTCACTGCTTCCTTCAGACCTTTGTGATTGCCAGTGTGCAACTAAGGTTACAACAGTTAGCCTGGCAAGCCTACCCTAAGGATTCTTCATCAGTTTTACACTTTCTTCTAATAAGCCACATTTCCAAAAAGAGGGGCAATACAATGCACAGCTCTGTGGCAAGTAGAGGGTTTGTCACATTCTATCCTTTCCCACAGAATGTGGCTGCATCAAGTTTCCTAGCACCTGGAAAGTCTGGTGTTAAAGATGTAATTGCTTCTATACAACTTAGCAGTTGTTCCTGATTTCCTGACCTTACTGCCTTCTCATACAAGAATGTGTTAATCACTGTGAAACTGTTGCCTAGGCTTTATTTACTGAACAGTACCTGCAACAGGTAGCGTTCCCATTCCACAGAGTGTGAAAGGTAGAAACAGTCACAGACACTACTGACTTTGCATTTGCCTTCTGAACATGCACTGGTCAGTGAACTAGGGCTCTGCCCTTTCTGCAGCAATCGGTCATTAGATGTTAGCTGTCAATTTGCAATACAAATCCCTTTTATCGAATGCCATGGGGTTTGGGGGGTTTGCTTTACATCAAAGCTGATAAATCATCATTTGGTGAGTTGATCTCTGATTTTTCCTTTAGATGACAAACTATGGCAACTATCAGATGCTTTCCCTGCCACCCTTCTCCACTGAGAAAATGTGTCCAACATGACATGTGAACAAGGGCATTTTCAAACACACTTAAACCCAAATGCCTGAGAAATAACTGAATGCTGTTCCAGAATGAATTGCTAGCACTTATTCTTTTTCCTAAGGAATATAAATAGTAAGATGTATCTTTGTATTAATTTTTTTATTGTATGGAGATGCAAGGTGTACTCTATACCGGTATGTACAGTATTGTAACAGTAACCATTTATTAAGTTTTATGCTATTCAACATAGCAAAAGAAGATATGATCAAAACCAGTGCAGAAGACTTTTTTCTTGTGTACCTAGTAACCTTGCAGATTAGCAAAGCTGCAAATATTTTAAATATTTCTATACTGTTCATTCTTTACTAATGTATTTCATTTCCCCCCTTTCCTAAAAATCTGATAATCTGAAGTCCACTTAAAATACTGATTTTTGTATTCTCAATAAACTATTTTCAATTATATTTTCAAAATACACTGGAATAACATGTTTACAAAAATCCATTCTGCTTCAGGTCCTCCTCTTTCTTAATTTAAAGGCTCAACTTCTACCACTCAAATTTCTGATACTGGTTTTGTCCTTTTCTGTGCTTTATTTTTGTCATGTCACACACAGACCCTACATATACTAAGAATATGTGCTCCTTTGGGTAGTCTGTAGTTTTTTCTCTTCACTTGTTGGCTATCACCAGAAATATTTGGTGCAAACAAAATGCAACTATGATCTGTAAAAGTGGAAGCATTTTCATGTTCTTGGATCCAATGTAACTAGCCACAGTTCAGTTTTCACTAGTAGCAGTGGACAACTTTAATTTTTAACTCTTTGGTAGTACATATTCTCACCTGAAGCTTAGAGGTGCTTTTGTTAATCCAGTCAAGTAAAATGCCAGGAAGACATAAGACAGACAGTTAAGCAAGGTAGATCTAATTTTAAATGTCAAATACGAAGTCACAGGCAAACTAAACAGAAAAAGCTGATGCTTTTGAATGTGTTTTCTAGAACGCAGCAATGCATTCCAAATGGCAGATATTCCACAGACCAAACATAGCAGAAATTAATCAAATAATTAATACCCCATGAATTATATCTCTGTTCTAGCATTCCCATACCGTATATACATTTGGATGGCTCTCTGGAATGGAGTCCTTATATAGCACAACAGCCTTTAAGTGTGGCAAGCGATTCCAGATCTGTTGAATTTTTTAAAACAAATTTATTATTTCTTATTCATATAATAATGGAGAGGCTACACAATCTTCTCTAGAAAATCTATGTTCAGTTGAAAGATTTAAAAGAGAATAAACCAAGACCAGAAATGGCTCCTCAGACTCTGTTCTCACAACACACCCAAGGAGTGGTGTAGGTCAAGCTGGAAGCTGACCCTAGTTTCTGTGGTTCCCAATAAAGACAGAGGAAGTCCCTCAGCAAAAACTCTTGTTGAAACTGCTAAAAAATGTTCTGCCTTCTTAAAGAAAAAAAAAGAAAAGGAAGACATATGCACATTTTAAGGATAAATAGAAATATAAGGCTGCAGGTTTACAGGCAGACAGCAATGGCTGTTGCTTTCAGTAGGTTTTTCTCTGCTTTGCATGGCCTGCAGAGAGCATTCATTTCACTCAACATTGTGGTACTCAGTGCCTCAGAGATGCCTTTGAATTAATCACATTTTCTACTGACTTGATCAATCTGTGCTACTACAAAAGCAGTGGCTTGATGGCAGCCATTATGTAAATATTAGTAGGATAACAACTGAAATGTTACGGTACTATTTCAGTCTTGGGTTCTGTCAGAAAAATAAAGTTTAAAAAAAACCTTCAGCTGGATAACATAGTGCTGGCCAGAGCAGTCATTTTTTTCTACATGGAAATGTGTATGAATCAAATCCCTTGAGTTCTTCAGCTTATATTCTCTCCACTTTCATGACAGCATGGCCTGGTATTTAGTCAGTGATGCTGCAAGAAGGCTTGTGTGATTGAATGTTTTTCCAGAATACTTATGAAAATTTCTCTTCCTCCAAATTGCATATAAAACAAAACTACAAACTACAATGTAATATAAGCAGGAAAAGATGACATTTTGGAAAGAGGAAATTCTGAACACTTAACATTCCTTAGTATTTAAATGACAGGCCTTTACAGACTTGCATTCTCTAATCCCTTCCATTAAAGTTGTCTGTGCTTTTCCAAACAGAATCAGTTGGTGACATTATAAACACAGGATCAAAATCTGTTTGTTTTGTTTTTTTTTCCAGGTAAGTTGGCAGTGAACCAGACAGTGAGCTCTTTGCTGGAGAGAATCAGAACTGCTCATATGTGAGCTTCAGCCACTACAGACACCAGAGCTCCAAGCTACCCAACAGCTCAAATACCAAATACCAGATTTCTGAATAAGAACACTCCCATGAAAGGTTTCATGATACAGATCATGAGTATGGTATTTGGGACAAATACAGCATCAAGAAATAGGAAAATTATGGCTTTTAAGTAACCATTCAGCCACCTTGTACCTGCATTATCTTGTCCAGTTGTTTCTGATTTTCCACAACCATGATATTGGTTTTGCTGTCATGAGCAATGTAGTGGCAGGCCTCAGGAGAATTGGTTGTATATATTCCTGTGACAATTCCTCTGTATCAAAAGTGTATGCATATATAAGAATATATATTTTTATACATAGACACACACATATACATGCACTTAGTATCAAAAAAGAATTATAATCAAAGATCAGATGAATGCTGAAAGAGTATGAAGATGTGAAAGTAAACAGCAGCACAGCTGTCATGGTTGTTTCAAGCATTCATACATGAATACCTCTGATATAAGCACATTGCCAGAACTAATCTCTGAACTCTATTCAGTAGATGTGGTAGGCTAGGGTTCAGGACAGAAGAAATCAGGTTCGTTAATATTTTTTGGTCACTTCACCTACTTTAACATATCTTGCCGTAGACAAATATCATTAATACAAAACTGGGAGTCTCATCTGTTTCTCACATCTTCCAGTGATACAATACAGTACAATAGCTTCTGTATGACTGTGACAGTTTAAGCCCACAGCAAACAGGATCAGTTTATAAGTGTCTGGACTATTTCAGATTACTGAAAGCTATGAAGCTCCAGCAGGTCACTGAACATGCCCATCAGCTGCAGCACAACTTCCAAGATTCAACATCAAATACTGATTTTCTACATTTCCAGATCTAGCGAAACAGAAATCCCCAAATCCCCCACAAATCAAACAAACAAACAAAATCTTACCCAGCAAAAACAGCTCCAACAGCTGAGATGAACCATTCTGGAGAATTAAATCCAAGGATTGCTACGCTGTGGAATCGTTCAAGGCCAACCTTAAAAGTAACAAGCATAACTTATTGAGGAAGTGTCTTCCGGATGATCAGATAGTGAGGTGGATTGTGAACTAGTTGAAGGATAGAAGGCAGAGAGCTGTGGTCAACTGGACAGAGTCTAGTTGAATGTCTGTATCTAGTGGAGTCCCTCAAGGGTCGGTACTGGGACCAGTACTACTCAATATATTCATCAGTGACTGGGATGAGGGAATAGAGTGCACTGTCAGCAAGTTCTCTGCAGACACAAAACTGGGAGGAGTGGCTGACACACCAGCAGGCTGTGCTGCCAGAGAGACCTAGACAGGCTGGAGAGTTGGGTGGGGAGAAAGTTAATGAAATATAACAAGGGCAAGTGTAGAAAGCAGTGCAGGGGCAAAAGACCTACGGGTCCTGGTGGACAGCAGGATGACCATGAGCCAGCAATGTGCCCTTGTGGCCAGGAAGGTCAATGGCATCCTGGGATGTATTAGAAGAGGTGTGGTTAGGGAAGTTCTCCTCCCCCTCTCCTCTTCCCTGCTGAGGCCACATCTAGAATACTGTGTCCAGTTCTGGGCCCTTCAGTTCAAGAAGGACAGGGAACTGCTTAAAGGATTCCAGCACAGAGCCACAGAGATGATTAAGGGAGTGGAACATCTCCCTGACAAGGAAAGGCTGAGGGAGCTGGGTCTCTTTAGCTTGGAGAAGAAGAGACTGAGGGGTGACCTCATTAATGTCTATAAATATGTAAAGGGTAAGAATCAGGCTCTTCTCTCTTATGTCTAATGATAGGACAAGGGGCAATGGGTGCAAGCTGGAACATGGGAGGTTCTATGTAAATGTAAGGAGAAACTTTTTCACAGTGAGGGTGACAGAGCCCTGGAACAGGTTGCCCAGGGTGGTTGTGAAGTCTCCTTCTCTCGAGACATTCAAACCCCACCTGGACGTGTTCCTGTGTGACCTAATCTAGATGATCATTCTCTGGAAGGGGAGTTGGACTAGATCTTTCAAGGTCCCTTCCAACCCCTAACATTCTGTGATTCTGTTATATAACATAAGCACACTGGAGAGTCTAGCATGCAACATACACACAGATATAAACCATGGAAAGTTTTGATTTATTTACTTTGGTATTAACAAGACATTTGCACACATGTGTTGATATCCATAGCAAAACAGTATTTAGCAGCAATTAACATTACTGCTACTATCTGCCATAGCAATTGCCACTACCTTTTCCTGTCTAGTTGAGCTCTGCTATCCAGAAAGGTCTCAAAACCAGATCTTTTCAAAGCAAACACGAGCATAATGAGTACTAATCTCACTTTATGTTTCAAATGTTTTAGAATTTATTTTTATCCCACCGAATTCATGGCAGTGCTGCTTTCACCTGTTTATCTTTTCTTAAAATCTTAAAGATCTTAAATCTTAAAGCCATAGGCTGAGCTTTCTACCCATGCCCCAGCAAGACAGTGTAACACAGCAGCTCTTCACTTGCAGTCAAGTTCTCTTGACAGCAGTGTTAACTCTCTGACCAAAACCAATTTTCATCATTATTACCTCGATAAAGAATATGACTGCTAATCTTCAATTAATGGGAAAAGCCTTTTGGGGTTGGGTTGGTTTTTTTGTTTGTTTGGGGTTTTAGTTTGTTTGTTTTGGTTTGTTGTTTTGTTTGATTGGGGGTTTTGTTTGTTTGTTTTGTTTGTTTTTAAAAAGAGAAAAGGAAGAAAAAGGAATTGGCTTTGTTTTCTGCACCTACCTTCAAGAAGCTCTTGGCTGCTTTCCTGGAGAGACAATAATACTCTGAAAAAGTTATCTTCTCCCACTTTCCATCCTTCTTGCTGGCCAAAGCATTAAGGGATCCATACTTTTCTAGGCTCTCCCTGAACATCTGATGAACTGTTATGGGAGTCTGCGGACACGAGTTATCTATTCTCAGTCTGACTCTGCCATCAGCAAAGGAAGTCCACAGTGACTCTGGAAAGTAAGGCATTATCATCAAGGTTTTCTATAATTGAAAAATACCATGTGACCGCATACCAAAAGACAAGAGGATTGAATAAAGGCTGCAAGACTAAACACAACTCTGGCACTTCCCATCTTTTGAGAGAAGGGCTTTCTAATTTTATAATTATCAAATATGCCATATAGAAAGGGAAATCTTTATTTCTTACACTTCATTCTGCATTTTGAATAAAAGTGTCACCATATAGAATTATACTAATCTTCCATGTGTTATAGGCAAGAGAGCTTTAGAACACATGTGCAGCCTCCCTCAAGTCAGGCATGCAATCTGCACAGATAAACAGAGGCAAAGCAAGCTATTATAAGCTCACAAATGTAGATAAAACCTAACAAAACACCAAAATCTGCTTTCTCTTGCAGCAAAAAAAAGTTTCCTTTCTTATCTGTGCGGAAAAGCTTATTCATAATCAGCTGATAAAGTACAACTACTAAACTGAAAAAAGACCAAAATCAGCGTAGCTTGCTGCCAGTATTCTGTAACACTATTTCTGAAGATTTCACTGCTCCATGCTGTATCCTAGCATGTGCAGAACATCTGGGTAAAAAAAAAAAAAAAAGAAAAAAAAAAAAAAAAGAAATAGAAATAAAAAAACCCCCTTTCTAAACCC
>WUAM01000059.1:201099-224421 GCA_024336885.1 Actenoides hombroni
TGTGGAGTCTCCTTCTCTGGAGGCATTCAAAACTCGCCTGGACATGTTCCTCTGTGATCTGATATAGGTGATCCTGCACTAGCAGGGGGGTTAGACTAGATGATCTTTCAAGATCCTTTCCAACCCCTAACATTCTGTGATTCTGTGATTCTGTGAGACACTGGAAAAGGTTGCCCAGAGAAGTTGTAGACATCTCATCCCTGTAAGTGTTTAAGACCAGGCTGGATAAGGCCCTGAGCAACCTCATCTAGTAAGACATGTCCCTGCCTGTTGCAGGGGGTTTGGAACTAGCTTATCTTTAAGGTCCCTTCCAACTCAAGCCCTTCTATGATTCATATTCCTGACTCACACTCTTGCATTTGTTCTCTCGACAAATATAAAGCAATAATGACAGCAATAAATACAAATAAAGCTGCTTAATCTCCATGTACCTTCATTTTTTCATGCGTAAATTGCATGTAATGATTTTCAAAATACAGGTGTGGAGCTTTGCTTAGGTCAGTGAAGGAAGGGCATCATAAACCCAGACAGTTTAGAAAACAAGTAGTTATGAAGGATCCTACGTAACAGAGAGTGTAAACAGTAGCACCCGACAAGTATTTTATGAGTAGTGAAGGCAAAGCAGGTATTTCTGCACTTAACTGCAATCCTGGTGTGAAAGGGATCAGAGATAAGGCCTGCTAAGAGACAGAAGCTAGTGTTAATCCAAATGCTTATTTTCTGCACTGACACACCAAAGCCCAGAAGTAAAACTCTGTATGACGTTCTGGCTTCTAAACCAAAGGATGGCAGGGATTGCAGGTTTGGTTAGGCACAGGTGAGTGGGTGACTGCTCTGCTGAAAACAAAATCATACCATACACATCTAATTACCACATTCTAGTCCACCTATTAAAAGAAAATCTTGAACAAAGAATATCTCTCTTCAATGGAATTAAAAATATTAGCGACATTCCTACATTTCAGAAGTTGCATAATTACTACCTTTTTACTGCAGACTTACAGTAGATACCAGAACAGCTTCCACAAAAGAGAGGGAAAAATCAATCAAATCATTGCAATATCTATACAGATACCAAAATATGTACTTTGAAACTGGGCCTTCTTTTGCTTTTCCTTATGCAGTTTTTTTCTGTGTTAAAAAGGCATCTTTGATTCATACAAAAAGAGTAAGAACAGAATCACTTTCAGAGATTCAGTGAATCATCTTAATAGTACACAATATATATCACAAAGGAATATAAACTTGAATTCCCAGTCTATGTCTGTTCTTGCATGTATTTGCAGGTAGAACTTAAATCAAAAAGAAGTTCCTAAATCTAGATAGTAAGCCGAATAATTCTAAAGATCTAACTATTCTGTCACATAGAATTTGTAAAAACAGCATTACATGAACAATATATTCTGCTGTCAGTTTGCAGAGGGATTTTTAATAGAAGGCTTGTTATTCTCAAAAACAGCTTGGGAAGGAATACCTGGCTAAATTCCAAATGAATTGAGTATAAACTTTGGGAAAAGCTCTGCTTCACCAGCATCTGAAAGCTAAAGTGCAATCTCCAGGCTGGAAATGAACTCAGTACCACATGAAACCAAAGTGGAAATCAGAATAAAGATCCTTTAAATACACTGTTAGCATTGGTACATTACACATCCTATAGGATTACAGAGACCATAAGAAAAAAAGAAAAAGTTCAAAGTCCTTAATGCCACTGAAAATTCCCTATGTGCAAGCAAAGAAGAGTATTTGTTCATTTCCTCTTTCTTCCAGCAACTCCTGCTACCTGCATTATAGTTTGTACTCAAAATGCTTTTTTATTCACTAATATGTGACCTCGGCTCATGTCCTTCACACGAATTCACTGAAGGGCAGAGATGGTGAGAAAACAATTGCTCCTAAAGAAGACTATTTTGTCAGATAACACAAAAAGAGCAGAAATTTTATTCAGATAGGTATTCTTGACTGCCAGTCTTTGAGCCTCTTCAAGTGTTCCCCCCCATATCATTCTCCTCCAAACCCAATTCCATGATCAGACTAATTTTTCCACAAGTCACTGTCTTTGCTGCTGAAGGAAAAGATGGTTCAGAGTAGCCTCATACATATAGTGTACAGCAGGATGACTTTGTCTTAAAAACTGCAGTTTTTAGGTGTGCAGTTGTCCCGCTAAAGTGTACAGTTCCAGCAAGAAAGCTTACAGAAGAAAAAAGTATAATTTTTTTTACCACTTTAAAAGCACTTTCAAAGATTTCAGCTGATCTTTTACAATACAATCCCAGACTTATGAACAATATACATGTGAATACTGATTAAAAGTATGTCTGCTATTCAAATATTTTCTACCAAGTCTGAAATAATACACAAACACATTACAATTCCTGGATTTTTATCAGCCAATTGTTATTCGTTTCCCGCATGTATAACTGAACAGCTGTGACATAGTACAGGCTGTCTGTCCTAGCCCAGATACCAAAAGTTATTTTACACAGGCAAAGAACTAGCAAGTCCATGTATTTTTTGCAGGAATAATCATTCTGGCTGAAATGCTAGACCTCTGCGATGTATGAAGGAGACTGTGTACTAGTTGGGGAAAAAAACAACGAAACAAAAAACCAAACCAAACAAAGCAAAACAAAACAACACATCTGAAAAAAGCACACCCAAAATCAAAAACCACCCACTAATTCTACAATTTACAGCTAATATATGAATGAAAGCTTCTCTCTGTTCATTAACCGGACCTACAAGGATCCTGGTAACTGCCAGAATGGATTTGGGAATGTAAATGAATTCTGATATTTATGGAAGAACAACTCTTAAGAACTATATAAAAGGCATAGGAACTAGGGTCACCTTTCAGACAGGAAAACAGGCAGGCTGATGGTGGAATGGCCCTCCTGCATGACCCAAACAAATCCAAGTAATATTCCGTGGATGTGCCCGGAGAAACTGAACTAAAACAGTAATTTAACTTCTGCGTGAAACTTATTCAGATTTAACTCACAAAACAGTATCTTGATTATATACCAGTTCCTGCAAAACATCACTATGTTCTAATGAGAGAAGATGTTCAGCATTTTGCTGGAGGCGTTTGACGGACACTCACCATCCCAGATTCCACAGCTGTGGTGCCATCACATTCTGCTGACAACACAAATACATCATTCCTCCTCTCATGCATTATTTTTCAGTTCTCTTCAAAATGTCTATGGTCCTGAAAGCTTAACTGCATTTTAGTAAAAGCTGGAGCTGAGAACACACAGGTTGGAGCCTGAGAACTTGGCACCAGCGTTAAACTTTCCCTCGTGCCAACAAACAGATTAAAAGAAGTGCAGAACTTCCGAATTTCAAGTGAACCTGAAGGCATCAGCCAGAATATATATAGTGATTCTTTTAAAAAACACAGAAACCAGCTTCCTATTGCTTGCCTTGCCACAGCTGGGGAGGAAGAGGGTATTCTGCTATATTATCAACTTTCCACAATAAACATGTAACTTAAAAAAAGATATTTATTCAGTCTTTTCTGTTTGAGAGTTTAAAATAGCCAAAACATGCACAAATATTTTAGTTCATGAAAACTTGTACCTTTTCCATTGGATGAAAAGAAAACATTTATGAATTACAACAAAATATACTGCTCTTCAGATCAGGATAGTACTACCAATGTGAATCAGAGAAATAAGATGCTCTCCAAAGAAAGCCTCTGCAAACTGACGTGAAGGGAGTGGTGCATCAAGAGTACAAAATAAGCTTCATAACAATCTTGACGCTTCTAAAACTGATTACGATGCACTAAAACGGAAACATGTGGAGGGTGTAATCAGGAGGAAACATCAATACAGAAACATCGCCCAGGCATGCTTAGTTTGGCTAAGAATTGAAATTGGTGAGTGCTGTGAAGATCCAAAAGAAGAACCAAGGATATCATGGGCAACTTACTGGCACTGGACATGAAACAGGATGATGTACTCAGTGCCTTCTTCACCTTGGCCTTTACTGGCAAGATAAGGGTTCCTGGGTTTCTGTGCTTTGTGGCACATGAGAATTTTTACCTACAACAGCAGAGGAAGATTCAAGTAGGGGCGACTTACACAAACTGGACACATAAAAAAAATGCTGATGGGCCCAGATGGCATGGTTCAGTGTGTCCACAGAGATGACAGGCCAAAGTCATGGCAAGGCTATTCTCCATTGCCTTTGAAAAAGCATGAGAGATCTGGTAAAGTCCCTGTGACAGGAAAAAGGCAAATGTCACAGCTGTCTTCAAAAAGGGGAAGACACAGAATTTGAATCCCTGAAGGCCAATCAGACTCGCATCAGTCCATGGAAAGGCTATAGAATGAGCTTTAAGGCTCATTTCCGATGAGCAGAAAGCTGGACTTATTGCCCTCCAGTGGTCTCTTCCAACATATTTTGCAATTCCATTGGTGGAAAACCATCATGAATGAGTTCTCTTTTAATTTTACACTGGTTTTAAGACAATATAATGCTTGCTGCCAACAGTAAGGTTAGTCTGGATTTACATAGGGATGAGAAAATGCAAAATCTGTCCTGGTTCCACAGGAATAAGCTTCTATACATTGATGGAAAAGAATGGGGAAAAAATTCCAGAACAATCTGTGGTCCTCATTAGAGAAATTTACTCCCGTGATTGCAGAAAATATCAATTATAAAATGAGAAAGACAGGTTTGCACAATGAGAAAACATCAGAATTGCCTTCTTTTCTCTTTACATACAAAGCATACCCACTGCAATTAGACACGGAGTTTTCATCTACAAGAAGATTTTTTTGGAGAAGTTTTTGACATGCAGTCTTCACTTTACCACTCACCATCTGCATAGCTGTGTGATGTTTCCAAGTCAAACACTGCTTCTCATTTAAATGGATAACAAGTAGTGTCACAGATTCCCAAAGCCAAATAAAAGATGAAGGCTAAATTAAATTGTAAGCTCCTGATTCATCAACTTGAAAACATAATCTAGACACAAATAAAGGAACTGCTTAATTAAAATGGATGGGGTGTGACTTGCGTTTGCAGGAAAATTATGATGGAACAGCTGGAATGGCTTCTACCCTCAGCTGTTCATCTCGCCTTTCTTCCAGAGGCTGTGGTCACCTCTGCATGAGTGGCTAGATGGTATTGCATTCCTTCGTGAGCACTGTGGTTTACAACCCAGCATATTACTCTAAAGTGCAGGCAGCTGCAACCTCTGGGAGAGAAGCAGGGCAGATAGCTGACAGCAGTAACCAGCGTCCCAGATCAATTCTTAGAAAAATAGGTCAGAGCCTTCATGAGCACACAAGCAAGTATTCTGCAGAATCACAGCCTCAGTAATAATCTACATAAACAGTGTGTCTCAAATAGTTCAATAAATTACCCTGGAAATTCGAAAACAGGAGTTAATTATCACCTTTATCCAGCCAAATTTATTTCTTGCTTACTGAAAAACAAGCAAGTGGCTAGCAGTTCAAATTTGGGAAATAAATCTATTGTGTATCAAAGAATTGCCTTTATATATACACATACATGTATATATCTATACACATGTATGAAGTCTGCATGTGAGATTCCTCCATGGATCTGTTATTTTTTCAAAATCCACTTGCAGTCATTGTTCCAATTGTCTCATAGAACAAATATTCTGTGTTTAAATGAGCAAATTTAGATACCAATGGCAACCTCACCAAGGCAACAGGGAGCTTCCTCAGGGCTGCAAACCTTCCAAGGAACCTCAGAAAGTTCTGCTAGTAGACCTCCTTTAAGCCACATGGTAGCAGAACTAGGTTAATTTACCACCATGACTGGTTTAAAATTGCAGTAGCGTGCACATGCTACAATGCAACACAGAACTGACCAAAGCACAGATATTCCTTTACAGCCTCCAGCTATTACACAGCATGCCAAATCCTCAGTAGCTGACAGCTGGTTAAGTAGGCTGTGATGCCAAAGGTAAAACAAGAATTAGTATGATTTTCCATGGGATCCATCTATTTTTCACTTTTATGGTCTCAAATACAGACAAAAAAAATGGGTGAAATTATTTTATTCATGTAAGTTTAGAAAAAGCTTCTGAAAATTTTTCAGTTGCCTTGACTCACTTCAGCTGAATTTTATATTTGGCTGTCTCTCTTTATCCCAGCCCTGAAAAAAAATTTAAGTCATAACCTGCTAGAATAGACAAAAATTACATTAAAAAAAAAAAAAGTCTAAAAAGAACTTAAATTGCCAAGGATCATCTTTTACATACTTACCTATTGGTTCTATGCCTTCATCTTGGGTCTCCTCCAAATGAGGCAACGCATCTCTGCAGACAGTCTGTGCATCTGTAAAGGTTCTAAAAGAAAATGTACCTATTAAAAAGTTATCCAGGAGTGATAGCAGGATCAACACACAATATACAAGGGAAAACAAAAATACAGCTTGCAAGAACTTAGAAATATAAACAGGCAAAAATAGAACACGCAGAAGAACAAAGAATCTTCTGCCTCTGTTGCCAACTCCACTACAATCAGATTAAGCAGAGAAGTGCCTTCACTCTAAGGATGACAGACTTACACAGTGGACTTTTGGTTTCGACATCCAGATGGAGATGCTAACTTTGAATCTCAACAGAGAGGCCATCAATCATGCAAGTATAAAGCATGAGTTATCAATCTTAACACTGATCATACTGCCACTCTACTAGTATCACAAGACCTTGTAAACTGTCATTGTTGATACCTGTTGAAGCTGTGAAATTAGGGGGTTTTGTTGTTATTTGTTTGGTTTCTTTTTCAGGAAAAGAAGGGGATTTAATTCCTATAATCATAATAAACTTCCTCAAAAACTTCACCAAAGCAAGAAATTATCATCACATCGATGAAAATAACCTTTCATGGTTTAAATTAACTATATGAGGTTTAAAGCACAGATAATATAAACTCAAAACCAGAAAGTCTGTAATGTAACAGACTGCAAAGGATATATAAGCAAAACATCTAAACAGTAACTAAGCATTCAGAAATGAGTGACTGCATAAAGCAATGCATTGCAGATTATGCACAAAGCGGAACATGTAGGTTTTTTTAGTTTAGCTGACTTCATTTAATAGAACAAGGGGTGGGGATTTAGAGGCCAAGAACGAATTAGAATTACCTTTATTCCCTTCAACAGGTACAACAGAAGGGTTCTGAGTGAGGCTCAGGAAAGTCCTTCCCCTCCACAGTGTAATAAATTAACTCAAAATGTAGAAAAAGTCAGTCCAAACAACACCCTTCCCAGCTTTCAAATAAATCAGAAGCAACTTCAAAAGCAGTCTTTTACACAACAGTATCAGGTAGCAATGAGCAGAAAATCATCCTCTCTCATTAACAATTACATTTTGTGCAATAGCTATATGTGGGATGCTTCTAGAATTTATTGTTGTTATTCACAATTAAATTATACTTTAAGAAAGCCTTAACTGAGCTGGATCCTTTTCACAAGAATTTAACAGATTTTCTGTAATTTTTCACCCATCAGAACTGAAGAATGACAGTTCATTTCCTCCCTGGCTACCACGATCCTGCAGATCTCCATGTCTCGGAGCAGAGGTCCAGGTCACAAAAGCAGCTGAAGGAAAATGAGGAGTCATCACTAGTCTTGCCTGCAAGGATATTTCCTCTCTTGTTAGGAGACAAAACATGAAAGGGGTTGTCTAATAAGCAGATGGGCTCTGAAAATAGTCATTGGCTTGGTGAAGGTGGACGTTAATGAGAAACTGAGCAATTTAAATATAAAGGGGGCATTATGCTGCATTTTGAGAGACAAGCCCCTGCTTGACATATGGGAAAACGGCGACTTAATGAAGTGGGATTGCAAGGGCAGAATAACAGACCAGGAAGACATATTTGGAAATAAATACAAAACACAGGTAATAACTTAAAAATGTGTTTGGTCTGCCATCTCAAAGCACTTAATAGTTCACAATATTTTCCCTATTTCAAAGGAAAACCTGCATTTGATGTTTAAAAATCTAGTGTGCTCTTTTGCTTTAAGTATCTTTAGAATACCAAAGCTTTTTAGATAAAACCCACAAAACCAAGGTCTTAGTCAAACTGAATGTTACTTTCTTGCCAAAAAACAAACAGCAAAAAAAACCCCAAAAGAAAACAGATCTGATTAGTAATGTATCAAAAGAGCCTTCAGTGAGGCTCCTCAAATTAATAATCTTCATCAATGACTTGTTCCAGTTTAAAATACCTTCAATTAGCTTTATTCTCATCTGACTGTTAGAGGACATTCATTCAATTTACACCATGTTCCCTTAATAGACAAATAATCAGCCTACAAGTCTGAACACCTGGACTTGCTCTGGTAATGCTTCAATATGCAAATATCATGAGGACCATTATGCATCTGATATCTTCAGGAGTGTTGAAGTTAGTAATGCTGCATGCAAAGTAGTTACCTGTCTCTATGGACTAAGCAGTCAATTTGAGAGTTGAGGGGGTTTTGCCCTGAAAGTACAAGTAAGAAATCTTCTCTTCCATTAACAATTTATGTGTATAGTCAGAACCCTCCCTTCTGAGCAAAAGAATATGTTTTTAATGTAACTACTTTAAGCTTTTGTTCAGAGTTATTCCTTTAAAAATCAAATAAAGATTCAAGAATTGTTATGCTATCTGGAATTGTTCAAGCAAGACTGAATCAAGCAGAATTCAGTGGGGCTACTTGATCAAGAGCTTACTGAGTATAGTGCAGCAGGGAGAAAATGCACTGCAGAATTACAGTTTGGTGGCAAAGTGCCCCAACACAACCAAAACACTTTGGAAATCTGGACTTTGGCTGCCAAATTTATTATTAAGGCCAAGGTTCTGCACAAATTTAATGTTATTAGTGCAGGGACAGCACATTTCAAAATCCAAATACCAGTTTAAAAGTGGATTTTCTACATCTGATTTTTGCATTTTAAAAAGTTTGCAGTTCCAAAGGTAACACACAAAAATGTCTACAAAGCACACACGTAGGATTTAACAGAAGAGGTCCCTTGAGCAAGCCAATTTGAACAAACTGAGTTCATGTTACAGAACACTGACCAGCTACAACTAAACAAAGCTTACTTCTGCATAACTACATTAGCAGGAGAGGTTTCTGAATGACAGTCTTCCTGATGTAATGTGGAATTTAAGTTCAAGGTACCATTCTATCAGACACAGCCTCACCTGCTGCACCAAGTTCAACACGTGCACTCACCCATTCACCCGAGACAGAAGCACAGCATGCTCAGGCTGACTGCCTTATCCAGAGGTTTGAGGCAAATCCTAACATAGCACGACTCGCTTGCAGTGCCAGTTAGATGTTGTATCATATTGAACCTGTTCTCACACATCTGGACAACCTAAACCGTAAGAATGTGAACATTCTCTATACTGGATTAAGAAAGGGAAAGTTTTATTTCCGTCTTTGTTTCCAAGATCTTAACAGCTCTAGTGAGATTTATCTTTGCAATCTAGTGGAGGTACTGCATGTGTGACTGATATCATAATGGTAAAATAGTGACTGATGTCACTGACAGGCCTTACTACTGGTGATGATTCACCAGAAGCAAAGCGTCCAATCTAAATTTGCTGACATAGCAGCTACTTTCTTAAACTAAGTGTATTTGATGGAAACCCATGAATACAGTACCCTTTCTTGTTGTAACTACCGAAACTAAATGTAACAGCTGTATCTCACCACCTTTATCATTATAAAAAGGTAGTGCTCTTTTTGCTGAACATCAGAAAAATTGTTTTTTTCTGTTACCATAATGATACCAAGTTCCTGATTAATAGCACTACTTACTGTGATACATACTTCCATGTTTTTTTAGTTTCAAGGGACTTTAGAACTGGCTTTTTTCTTCCACAGGTTTTTTTTCCTTCTCTGGTAATTCGAATTTCTGATTACATCTCATTCTAGGTCAAATACAGTCAGATATTTGCTGCGCTCTAAATTCTCTCCTCATAGTAAAATCTTGTGAAAATACTAAAAATAAAACTGAAGTGAATCTATAAAGTCAGTCTTTAATATGATAATGAACTAATTATTTCTACGAAGAAAGTGTTGTGCAGAAATTCTCACTTTAATAAGCCTCACAGAATACACTGACTGTCCTGTATAATTAAGCTCAAATATTTTATCTCAAATTTAAAACTTGTGAACTTCACATTGTATATTTCAATCTATTCTGGCCTTAATTCTGCAGTGATTTCTAAGATCACAAATTGCACCAACGGAATATGAACACTGTTATGAAGCAGTCACATTACCATGAGATTTAGGGGGCAGTTATTAATGAAACAGATTATGTAGAGTGGCAAATAAAAAGACATCTCATTCCTTTTGTACACCTATTCCTTATCACTATCATTCAACTCCTGTAGCTTTGTCAATGTTTAATTTTTATCAGTTGGCTGACTACCAGGGGTTATTAGAATTTAAAAAAATAAACCAGCTTTTTAAAAACTTGCAAAAATAAGCAAGTTGTCAAATAACTACATATGTATAATGTTAATACATTATTCAGCACAAGAATACTCCTTTACATTTCAATATATTTATTCATAACCCTTTATACATGTTTAGCAAGTTAAAGTACTTGAAGTCTGGATATCCCATTCATAACTGCTCACACAAAAAACTTAAAAACATTTTTTTTTTTGCAATTCAAACAGTCAGTAGTTCAGCCTATGCATTCATTCAGAGTCCATTATCTTAGCAGCCAGACCTACACTGTGTGCATTCATGATGAAGCTATCATCTTCTCCTCCCCTTCCTGGTATTTCTAACATACAGGCTTCTTTCATTACACAGCTTCTCCACTCTCACCTTGTTCCTGAATGATGTTATACCATATGTGTGGGCTCACCATTTAGTGAAATTATTTTTATTAGTTAAGTTTATTCTGGTTTAATGTATGGGAAATGGTCACTGTTGAAGATACTGCATTCCTACTATATATTATCAGATAAATTGAGATTAATGTGGTGCCTAATTTTAGAAAACCAATATGTTCAAGGCGCAAAGCTATGGCTGTGGTCAGAAATATTACTGCAGATCCTGTCTGCTTAACTTCCAAAGCTTTATTATAAATAATTGCACGATTTTTGTTCTTTTTTTTCCTTCAAAATAAATTACCCTGCAGATGGTGTACAATAGAGAACAAAGGCAATAATAAGGGAATGCTCAGTTACAGTGTCTGCTGAGTACATACAAAGTCTCTGTCATGTACATGCTTTTTCCAGAGAGCAATCCGTTTACCTTCTCATGGGAATGCTCTCATAGCACTGCTTCCAGACTCAGTGACTCTCAGGAAGGTTCACTTGTGTTTAAACCACACTGCGATGATCCAAAGCAGTGCAGCTCCTTCATCTGCTTTGCTGTTCCTCTCTGTATATCATCTACAAGATCACCCACCAGACAGACTACTTTCAAGTGGCAGTAAGCATGTTACTACATAGCTCTTACAACACAGTCTCCACCTTGTAATTATACCTTCTCTTCTTGATTTTGTCCAAAGAAATATTTTGTAACAAGTAGGTGTTTACCTACATGAGCAAGGTGTGCAAATCCTCATTTGCACAAGTATTTATTTCCTCAAACACTTTTGATGAATTTCATTTCCTTACACATCAACCTTATAAAACACACAGGCTCAACTGGAAAATAGGCACTTGTTCCAAGGCAGAACTTCTTCATAAATTTGATTTTAATCTCTCTCTGCTGGCTACTCCTGAGGATTACTTGGTCAGTTTCATCTCTAAACTCAGACAGCTTGGATGTTTGACCATTTAATTAATCCATAATAAAGCAGATTTTTTAAAAAAAATCATTCTTCCAAACACTGTGCATCTTTTACTGCTTCATTCTTTGTGACAACCCTCCTAAATGCACATCTCCCTTCTAACAGGGGGAATTATTTTTGTTTTCCTAAGCTTTTGTTACATGTTCTCCAGGACTATTTTTTTTTTCCTAAGCTTTTGTTACATGTTCTCCAAGACTATTTTTTTTTCCTAAGCTTTTGTTACATGTTCTCCAGGACAACTCAGCTATACACATTCCACCAGCCTTAATCTATATTAGAGCTGCTCTTGGCAGTATGTTATGGGTCTACACCTGCACATTCCAAAGTACTTTTCATTGGGTGTTGGGCATTTTCCACAGCTCACTGGGGCATTTGAATTCAAGATGGAATCGTTAAGTAATCATCTGACAATTCTTCTGGCAGCAAAAAGCAATGGCTTGAATTACCTACGGGTACCTCTGAAAACTGTAATGATTCTGGCACTTGGCCTTGAAACCTCAGAAACTAAATATCTTCATCTGGATCCCAGTCACGAGTAATCTTTTCCCGATTCCCCACGCGCCCTGCAAGTGGTGAATCCAATATTCTAAAACAGAGCTCTGGGAAGAGGCTGTAGGAGGGAGTGCAAGACAATAAATTTAGAATCACTCATTTGTCCTAGAGTTCTAGACAAAGACAAAAGTCACTTTCACTTAAATCAACATAGGAACATAGTTCCAGAGCTTTGATAGCTCAGCAGCTAAACAGCTATCTGTGAACAGCACATAAACAGCCAAATAGCAAATAGTGCCTCTCCAGGCTCTGAGGAGCTGCAAATTCTTACCTTAGACACTTTGAAGACATTTTCTATGGCATAAGTTAAAAAAAACCCCACCACAGTGGTGACACACACTAGTTCTTCACACCCTAATTTTGTATTACATGTAAAATTCCTCCTATATGAAGAAGCAAGGGAAAGAGTCACAAGAGGTCCTCATGGTCCTTTACAGAGACATTGCTGTCTACTGTAACTAGTTTGTCTTATTTACTAATTACTCTTCTATTCAAATCAGGGCAATATTACAATACATTCCTTATTTGTTCATTTAAAAATTCCCTTTGTTCTCAAAGAGTAGGTTAGATTTAGGTTTTAATCGGTTTTTTTGTCCTCATGAGACTTAAAAAGGGGGCCACAAATCAGCCCAGATATGTTCCTACTCTTGCAGAAAGGGTCAGCTGCTTCAACTATGTTTGCTTTTTGTAGTGCACAAGAAACCAGTCACTCTCAAATTAATCATATAACTTCTTCCCACAGAAAGGTGTATTTAACAGCGACACAAATAATTAAGAACAAAGTAGTAAAGTTGATAGCTGGGACCTATTTTGCCATATAACACAGTCAGCACACACTTTCTAGTAAAGTCTCTCTCTTCACTTGTAAAAATAAAACTGATTTTTTTTTTTTTTTTCCTTAGGACTACATATCCTCAAAAATCAGCCCATTTACTTTGGTGAGCAGACTAGCTTTACAGATAGCTGAGAACTATGTGGGTGAATGGGAAGGAATGAACAACGTATGCAGATTTTTTCTGTTCCTCCCAAAAAAAAGAGAAAAAAAAAGAAAAAAAAAAAGAAAAACAGGGCTCTATTCAGCAGCTGGGAGTGCACTGCAACCCTTCATTGACCTTGGTACAGATTTTCTGGCTCTGTTCTTCCCTGCACAGCAAAAACACAAACCTGAAGCCGAAATCTTCCAGTAGCTGCCTCTGCATGGCTATTTGCAGGGAGTGAAGCAAAGTTAGGTCACACAGAACCCATTATTTCATCTCTTCCTCTTTTTTTTAGGTCACAGCGATTCAATTTCAGCCTTACAAAAGGTCTTTCCTCCCCCCCCTTCCATTGTGCTAGAATTTTATTTTCTTTGTCTAGTCCTTTCTACCTGGAATCCTACTTCCAGCATACAAAAAAGGTATGTAAAATTTGCTACCAAACTCCAAACAACACTAGGTAAGCAACACTATTTAACAGGACAACATGCACTGACTTCTTAAAAAAACTAACAAAGTATTTATGCCAAGGACTTTGAAAGCAGCAAAAGTATTTGGAGCTCTAGTCTCTGTGGTATTCTTTCAATAGCAATTCAGAAACAAACCCAAATGCTGAACATCTTTCTAGTACAGGAAGCTTAAATTCCACGTATGCAGTGTGTACAAGCCACTATATATTTTTTAAATTATCTTCTAGCTTTTTATTAAATAACAAAAACATGGAAACTTTTTTTTTTTTGCTTAAGCGTGTCACAAATGGAAGCATGCATGGACTAAAATAGAGGCATTATTACTACTTCAGCAAAATCCTAACTTTTATGAGCCAGTGTGTACATATATACCTATATAGGTCACAACTCAAATACTGTTATAGAATCTTTAAACAGATTAAACAAAAAAAAGTGACAGTTCTAGTATTAACTGCATTAGAACTTTAGAAACAGCAACAAAACATTAAAAAGTTTTCATGGTTTCCTTAAACTTTTTTCTTTCCCAAAAATGTTAAGTCTACAGTTTGCTCCTAATTATGCTTATCCAGGATTACGAAGTCCAGAACAGAATAATCCGTTATAATAAAAATGATCCCAACCAACCATTTACCCAAAAAGGTCAAGCAAATCTTCCAAGTGACAATATGTACAAGTTGTTACCTAAACAAAAGTGAAGTTAGATTTAACTCAACAGAAAAGTAAGTATCTCCCTGATACAATAGTTCAGTATCTGGAAATGGATCATTAGTACTCAGCAAAAGTGACAAACTTAAAATCATCAGAAGTAAAAACATTTCCTGTGATGTATGTTATTCTTTTAAGGAAAGAGGTATTTCCAAAAACTCTAGATATGGGGAGCTTTCTCTAACAGCAGATACCATTCCAGTGACAGAGCAACAGGAACAAGAAAGTATTTTTCCCTTTCATGCTGCCTAGGACAGAAAGCAGACAACAGCCAGGAGGGTTAACTTACATGTAAAAAGGTAATATAAACCCTAAACCAAACTCTTCCAAAATTAAATTCCCCACTCCTGTCTCTAAAATATGAGTGACCTGGTTAAGTTCTGTTGCCTTTCATGGGAAGATGATGTTCAGCCACAAAGGCCAATTATCACCTAAGGATTATTCCCCAAATTCAGGAAGGAAGAGATATCTACTTCCACAGCTGCAGCTAGGGTATTCTTGAAAGCCTATTCAAAGTAGATTCCATGCACTGTAGTATATGCAAAGCAACTGGTACTGAACTTCCAGCATCTTCAGTGCTGCTCTTACCATCAGAGACACATGAAGGCATGGTGCAGGAGCACTGGGTTTTTTATTTGTTTTTTCCTTGACTACCTGAAGGTTGCTATTTTTTGGTATTTGAGTATGTCTGTAATCTCACCACAGAGTTGAAAAGCCATTAATCATTTCATTTACTGAAGCATAAGAATCTAGCAGTTTACCAGTACTTTTGCTAGCATTGCATGTTCTCGCTAAGCTGTGAGCAGCTGAGCCACAGAGCCAAGCACATCTCTTGTCCAAGCTGCTACACACAGACCTCTGCTGAGCCCACCTCTGGGGCTAAGAGCCTCTGGGCTATCAAATGAACACTATACAACCAGATATACACAAATAGGATACAAACAACATATTCCATACTCAATGATGCTATTAATGCCAAACTAGAAGTTAGGATAGGAGAATGAATCCATTTAGAATCTTCATTACAGTTTCCTCTCATTCTACCTCAAGAAATACACCTTATTCTGCATTAGACCACAGACACCATTAGGCAGACAAGGTTCTCGTGAATCTGTGCACTAGTAGAAGACAAGCTTAAGTTGTGAAAAATTGATAAATCAGTTTGTTAAAATAAATAATCGAGCTACTTTACCCATTTTCAAAGCTTTCTGAAATATTCATTGCTTTTTCATCTTGTAATTTTTTCATAAGAGCCTCTCCACTGTTAGGCATGTTGACAAACCCTCTAAAGCAGGTCCCAAATAGGCTCAAGAGCTGTGCGGGTCAGGCATAAATAAGCTACTTGGACAACTGAAGAAACCAACAGCAATTGGCTATTTCTTAAAAAAAACAACACGTAATAAAAGAGGAGGAGACTACAGCTAAAAAAGCTATTTCTTTCTGATTTTAACATGCTTGAAATGTCGCAGTGCCTGTGAGCTGCTTACTGTTAAACTTTCCTTTTAATTCAGTTTTCTTTAATTATCCATGAGAAGAATTTTAATGAGTCTACAATGCTTTAAGATGCAAATCTATTCTTTCACCACAATTTTCTACAAATTCTTTCACAGAAGTTGAAGCAATTCTGATTTTATTAATTGTAGGTTCAAGAAAAGAACATTCAATGAAGTTATTTTCTTCAAGAAAACACCAGTTAATTAAATT
The DNA here is from genome assembly GCA_024336885.1 of Actenoides hombroni. Classification (NCBI taxonomy): domain Eukaryota; kingdom Metazoa; phylum Chordata; class Aves; order Coraciiformes; family Alcedinidae; genus Actenoides; species Actenoides hombroni. Next base: position 217,308 of record WUAM01000059.1, read on the forward strand.
AGGAAATGCCTTCATGTCAATTATACCTATGCAATTCATTACTAAAACAGCCTAGCACCTCCTCCAGCATTACAACTACACCAGCACTTCATCAGCTTCACCAAACCAGGCTTATCATACACTACAGAAGTTTCTACACATAACTAAACAAATTAAGTCTCAGGATGTAAGAAAGCCTAGTGTACCTACTTAGGCTACTTCTATACTAGTGAACAAAAAAGATCCAGGGAATGGCTCAAGCCACCCACTGTTGGCACCTTCCCCGGGATGGTTTTGGTCTGTGTGAACTGGCATTTCTCTAATCCAGGGAATAACCCAGGCCAGGGGCTGTTACTGGGAGACAATGTTAATGACTCCCTGTCTGGAGGGTTAAGAAAGGGATGCAAGCCAGAGAACGTGTTGGAGAGTGGTTTATTTAGTGGTAAAAACGCAGCCATCATTATTAGCAAAATACGAGACTAGTAAACATCAAATTTTATAGGAAGATGGGAATTTTATTTCAGAGTATCTTGTACCACATCCAAATGCCTGATTGTATGTTCAGCAATTTGAAATGAAAGGAAAAGAAAGAAGACTTCGCAGTGGGATTGTAAGGGGTCTATTCTCACAACAGAAAGTTGCTTTGAGAGTATCTGAACACAGAACAGGGGATGTTTCAATGGTAAGAACATGTCATCTTGCACAGCTAAAATTAATTTTTGTCAGGATTGATTTAGTTCCTTCATTTTGTGATAATTCTCCAAATTCCCACTTTGTTCTGATGGTTCTTTTCAGAAAGCCAATAGGTATCTTCCATGGGCTTGCATCTAGCTTTCCAGAAATATTGTAAAGAAAAACCAGGATTAGTCTGTTGCAAGAGATCTCTTGGGTTTTTTTCTTCTTCTGGAATGTTTTACATGCTATGGTATATAAAGGAAGTCAATCAGACAACCACTAATTACCTTGCTTGGGTTGCATTTTGGGCGTTGAGTGACTAGGTAAAAAGCTGTCTCATGGAAGGAAAATGGCTGTTAATTCTCTAAAACTTGTACTTTCAGTGAATAAACAGAAAGCCTCAAGCATACATCTAGACTTTACATTCTGTGTTTAGAAAGGACTTTTTTGATTTTCATATAACCTTTCTTACTAACTGCTGGTTAGAAAATTATTTTGATGTAATCAAGGATTCTTTGATGCTAAATCACTCCCCCAGTAACAGAAGTGGCTGCAGGGTAGTCAGGCTGCAAAGCAAAGGAATTTATATGGGGGGCCTAGTGGAAAAGAGTTGCTTTTGGACTTTGTATTGTTTGACTAATAGAAAACTCACATGATTGTGCTAAACTGTAAGTTTCCTGCAATTGTCAGCTACAAACTGTCCTGACATTTTCTAAATGAGCTTATGAATGTCATGCTGTAAGAAACAGTTCTACATGGAATTTGCCTTTGTAGTTCTGGTACAATATTTTTATGTACTCTTCAAGTTTCAAGTAATAAGTAAGTTACTAGCCTCACTTGTTAGGGTTTAAGAGTTCAGTAAGGAATGCTCTTCACCTTCAAATGATTTTTATATGCTGCAGTTTACATGATGCTGTGGTGCTCTTATGCCTGTATCTACCTGCATGCAACTTGCACAAGACTGCACTAGATGTAGACAGAATTCTCGCAGTGTGATGGGCTGCTTTTTCCACCTTAAGGTTAAGATTTCTGAGCATTGACAGGCTCACAAAGCTATGAAGAAAATGAAGAGACAAATAAAGCTCACATACTGTTCACGTTCTTTGCTCCAAAATTATGATTGGCATCTTTCAGGAATTAGCGACTGATATTTGGAATTGAAGACACTGACACTACAAACTTGCACTGTCAACAAGATCCCAACAGAAGTATTATAGAGACCAAAACAAAGCAATTCTGTTACTAAGGTCAATAACCAACCGAACCGCAACGCACAGATCAGACTTGGCGTGGGTGGAGTACATGGCACCCCTTCATCTTTGGAACAGGATGTTTCAGGTTTCATTCACAATGCCACTATGGCAACATGAAACTGCCCATAGCTCTGTACTCAAACATTCTTGCCTTACAAGTAAAGAAATGGGGATGTTTCCCCCATAAAAACTGTATTTATTTAAAATTAATAATGAAGTGTATTCATTCTGGATGCTCCTTGCTGTTCGTCCCAATTAGTTTAAGCAGATCTTTGATTCATGTAACAAAACAACTCTGTCTGATTTGGTCTTTTTTTTTTTGCCTTGTTAATTTGTGCCTCTGGTGAGAAACATCTTAGTGCAAGACAATGTTTTTTGGTAAAAGCATGATGTTAAACTAGTTATTCTAGACTTACAGCAATGAGTATAGACCCCACCCCCCCAAAAAAAACCTTCAACCCACAACAACTACCAGCCAAACACCTACTAACTTTTACAGTTTCTATTTCAAAGGCTTGGTTACATTTATTTACAAAAATGGCACGACTTCCAATCTTTTTTTGATTGTTTCAAATCAGCCCTCTTAAAGGTTGCCAGTTTTTCCAACTTACTAGTAGTTGCAGCCCTCTGTCTGCTCTGTTCCTGAATGGCTGTTAACTGCATTTACTGTGGTTAGATACAGCTTTCACACACAATACATGCATACTGTTGGGGTTTTTTTTCCAGTTTCTCATAAAATACAAAAGATTTAATTATGGCCTCTAAAACATTTTTACTAAAACAAGGACTCCACAGTTACTCTTAAACACGAGTAGGTGTCAGAGTTTAAGCAAAATTCTAAATCCAAACATGACTTCAAACATTACTGTGGCTAAGCCTCCATTAAGTCTTAGTAAGCAAATTAGTCTCAACACATACATTAAAGATCAACAAATTTATGCCAGCTGCAGCCAAGGAGGAGATGCTGAGGGCAGATTCCATAACAAAAAGCCCCAGGCAAGTAACATATTTTTAAACTCACATATGCTTTTTTACTAATTCGTTTCTAATGAAGGAATTCAGCTTAGAAAAAAGGACAACTTTTACCCCTAGCTGTGTCTCCCCATGCTTGCAGAACCAAATCATATTATACTCAATCATTATCCATACTCAAATCCACATCTCTAGGCAAAACCAAGGCTACCTCACGTACATTCATCAGCTGAAGGAACAGCAAACATTTTGCTATCCACAAGCAAAACCAGCTCCATGTATTAATACTTCATGAAACTTCCCATAGCAATCTCTCTGTAAACATGTTTTCTCTCATTGACCATGCCACAGGAACATGAATTTCATTTTGCCTTTCTGAACAATGCATTCTGCTTTCTAGAGAATTGTTCCACAACAACAGAGAAAAACACAGATTAGTTTGTGCAGCTCTGGAGTCTGAGGGCCAATAACAAAAGCATCTTAGATTTGCATGTAACTACCAGTTTTGTACTAATTAAGGAAGAGAAACATGAGGAAAAAAAGAAAAGTAGCTATGAATGCACATCTACAGAAAAAGGCAGCTGTTTCTGAGCAACTGGAGAGCAGCAGACATGCTGTCAGGTCAAAACAACAGTTGGCCTGAAGACAGGCACATCTAGAAACAATTCTGCTGATTCTTTCCAAGGAAAACATCAGTTTAGACTCAAATTATGTAGCTTGCATTTTCACATTTACCTATAGATGTTCATTCATCCTATCACATTTGCAGTCAAATTTTCTATAGGCCCAAACCACTCAGAGATGCCTTTAACCAATCAAAACTGTACTATGAAAGCAGGTCTTTCTTACTCCTTCTGTATTACTAGCATTTAAAATTAATTCCTACAAATTGTTGCAAATTTAATTAAAACTTACCTCAAAGAAATCCTCTAAAGATACTAGACACTCACTATACACTGCCCTAGAAAAGCTCAAAACAAATGCCATCATTTAAATTTTCTAGCAGATACAGATCTTTTACATTCCATCATAGGCAAAAAGATAGTCCTAAGAGCTTGTTTCTGTACCATCCATCCTTTTCAGATATTAACTATGGAGAAAAAGTTCCAGTACCATTAAAGGTACATTACATGAGACTGTTAGACTTTAACTAGCCTTTTAACAGTCTGTTTTAAATAAGACTAAAAAAACATAGGTCAAAAATATTATTTAAATGGTGTTTTTCTAACAATTTTGTAGAAATTGGGATACACGTTCAGGTTTGGACACTAAAAGAATCCAGCTTAACACCACAGAAAGTCTGTTGTGATTCTTATTCACCTTTTGGAGGGACTACTGAAGCTCTTACTACCCAGAGAGGTTGTGGAGTCCCCTTCCCTAGAGGCTTTAAAGACCTGCCTGAATCAGTTCCTGTGTGGCCTGCCCTGGGTGTCCCTGCACTGACAGGGGGTTGGACGCCGTGATCTCCAGAGGTCCCTTCCAAGCCCTACCATTCTATGATTCTTTATGCAAATTTAGTGTGATTGAAAATAGACGCTAGCTTCAAGTCATCAGATTTCTGATTTTTTTTTTTCAGGGGTGTTTCTAGCAGAAGTTACTCTTGGAACTTCTTTCGCAAAAATGGAGAGTGCTGCAATTCAGCAGAGCATACTCTTACCTGTGCCTCCAGGATGCTGCTTCTAACAGCAGCTTCCATTTAGAATGCAGTATTAATGAGAAACTGTAATACAGCCAGATAAAATACAGAAATGCAAAGAGTACTCTAGATTCTATGAATATTTCATACAGCAGAGATTAAAAGATAACTGCATAATTCTTGAAGCATATGAAGTTGCTGTATACTACCAAGGCCAGGTGGAAGGCAGTGTTATGATTTTTGTTTTGTGCTAACAGTGGGAATACCTACTCCAGAACCCAAGGCAGACTCCTTTGGTGGTTAAATGAAACAGGCATTAGGATTTAGTTATTCCTCACTCCCAGTCCAGTCCTGTCTACTTTCAGAGAACAAAAATTCTCTGCTTGTCCTCCTATTTACCCCTACATGCAAATTCGATACTGTGCAAGTAAAAAGTAACTGTGGCAGGGGGTGAAAGGAAGACAAAGTATAATAAAGGACATCAGCTGTTCATCTGTGAAATGGGTAAAGCAACTGCTGGTTAGGAACAGCCACAGACTTAAAGAGGCAAGGTGTGTAGCAAGAAAAAAAACAAAACAGAATTGAGCACATACACACTTCATCACCAGGTTGATTGAGTAAAGGAACCACCACTCTAATTGATGAGAAATGTCTGCATGTCTAAAGGCTGTATTACATTTATTACTAATTATATATAACAAATTAGAGTAAAATCAGCTGCTGACGATTCCAACTCTGTTGCATAAATTGCTATTGATAGATAGGAAATGTTCTGCTTCAGACAGCTAAAGAAGTACGGTATTCCCCTCAGGTATCAGGATGACTGCAGTTCTCAGACTAGAGAGATGCAGGAGGTGCAGATAATGATGGAAAGAACACTGATGGACTGATATCATCCCCATGCTTCTTATCCAAAACAACAAACCTTACTACTTCTTTTCCCAATAGTTCTTTGAATAGGGAGTTTTGTTGTACCAATTGAACCAAAAATGGAGAAAACAAATACTGAATACTAAAGATAAATATAACCTGACAGCTTCCTCTAATAACATGAAAGTAAACAAAGCAGAAAACTCAATCCTGTTAAGCAAAGATCCATGCCAGCAAAGTTTTTGGCTGTTACTAGTAGTAACAACTGTTACTAGTAAGAAAACACCCACAAGTCTGAGATAGTATTATATTTGCCAGTATCTACATACACCTACATGAGAGCTTCTACTCACAGAAATTATATACTGTCTCTTTATAGCATACTATAAATTGATCTTTGAAATTCATTTCTCAGTGAAATTCACTATGTGCTTTGAAAGCCTCAGATGTGCTGAAGGATTCAGCTACTGCAAAGCTTTTGAGAAATTTGTCACTTCTTAAACAGGAATGTTATCTTTAGGATTACAGAATTATAGTTCATTTGTCTTTAAGGTGAAGACCATTACTAGAATAAACTATTTTTTTCCCCTTTCAAAAAAGGTTATATAGTTCTCAGCCTATTTCACAATTGCAAAACAGAGATTTATACATTTGGCTGATGATACTTATGCTTAGAGAAAACAACAGTTACCAAGGCTGATTTCTTTGTTATGCTTTTGATCTGTTCCTTTCATTGACATTCTGAGTTATTTCCTGTAGGTCAGCTCCCCCTCCTTTAGTAAATTTATATGCTTAATCTAAACTGGAATATACCAAGAACAGATGACATTAATTAAATCTTCTGACAGTATTTACCTGAAATAGTAAAAAGTTCATTCTAATGGCACTAGTACTTTAAACTATTGAAAAATTTTCATTCAAAACCCACATTGCCTTCTTTTTTTCCCCTCCATTTTCCACTGTTATACAATACAACAAGGTTCTTTTCTTCAGTCATCTTTTCACCTGTACTGTGGTTGACAGAGTGCAGCAGCCTTTAGTTATCATTACCACAGGAGATATTCTTGTTATTATGTAACTGTTTCTATGAATAAAGAACTGTTTCCTAAAATAAGAAAAAAGCTTGTAAGCATTTCTACTTGAGTTTGAACTGTTCTCATTTCCTACAGCTTTTTCATGTTTTTTGTGATTTTCAACATCAATTTGTATTCTTCTATTAAAATATGCTTTTACTTAGCTCCCACACTAGTACCAGTTATCTCCTTTCCCCTAAGCAGTGAATAATCAGAGACCTTGGGTTACCTGCAGAAAGATGAAAACTAACCTGGGCTTCTGGCCCCCTCAGAGCAGGTTGTCTTGAGGAAAGGGTGAGCAATGAACACAGAGCACGAGTGCACCATAAACTCAATTGAAAAAACCCCACCCAAAACATTAAGGAACGAGGTGTCAGAAATCCAGTCTCTTAACCAACAAGAACATCTAGCGTGCAACCAGTATTCGCTTTCTAGGAGTGGGGAAGTTTGTACGAGGGCGTTCGTCAGGCCAGAAACCTGAAGGGAATTAATGAGTCTCACAGGACAGAAGGAAAAAAGTGCAACTGCCTCCAAAGAAGAAAGATGCTGTAAAATTACGCTTCAGTAACCAAGCCCCAATATACCTGAGGAGAGAAACCACCCCTAACTAGCCGTCTCCCTCAGGAGGCCGGGGGGGGGGGGAGGGCGCGGCCTGC
>WUAM01000059.1:224521-254688 GCA_024336885.1 Actenoides hombroni
AATAAACTGCAGGATCAGATTCTCAGAATTCCTTCTTGATAAATTTAGTGATGAGTGTTTTAGCTTTATTTTCCAAGCTCTGAAAATATTTCAACTGCTCCCATATGATATAGGAGAGCACTCAGTAGTATTAATATTTACACGTAAGTACTCTACGAATAATTAGAATATTTATTAGTGCAAAACAAACAGTGCTTACTTGCAAGTATTTCCAAGTAAGTGATGTGTATAGTATTGCTAGGTTTTTTTGCTTATAATATTGCTAATTTCTGTAACCACAAGTTTCTTCAAGAACCAGTCTTTGGATTTAGGCCTTTTTCTTTTGCCTGGATAATACTAATGATTTATAGTAAAGTATTGGGAGGGAAAAATACCTTCCTTTCCCCTTCGATACTTCACATTAAAATTCTCTTTTTGTTTTTTATTTCAGTAGTGTGGGATTCCAATAGAATTCCAAAAGAGGCAAGCAGAACATGTGTTGCTTAAACCTCATTCGTTAACTCTCTTTCAATAGAACTGCATTTGATTTGATGATACTCTGTCTTTTGAATTTAGTGTTCCCAGTCCTGCTAAATATGTTTTTATGTATGTTTTCATGTAACTAAAATTAGGCAATACTGAGAACCTTTTATTTTAAAAATCTTCCATTACCCCCTTAATTCTAAGCATATCTCTGAGCACTTTGAAAGCAATGGGAATTCAGGAGTACTTAATACCTATATTATCTCACCAAAAGTTAATGAATTGTTAATTGAATGAAGATCACTGAAGGTCAAATTACTTCAGAAACACTATATTTATTTACAAATAATTTTCAAATTCTAATTGTTCAGAAAAGAATCTCATCTGTAAACTGGTTAGCTGGAAAACCTTCAATGCATCTTTGTAATGGCTTTGTTGTTGTTTATTGAGAGGGACTAATTAACTTTGATTATTGCACTAATATTATGGCACTTTGACAGTCCCTCAGATTTATGACTCTGGGAAAATAAACAAATGAAATGCAGGTGCTGGAGCAGAAAGAATAAGTTATTACTGAACTTTAATTACTTGGAGTGTGTAACCAGGAGAGAATTAGTTGATGAATTACAAGATGCTTAAAATTTACATCAAATTGTAAGCATTTTTGAAAACAAACACACAAACCTGCTCCAAAGTCAGTTACTGAAAACAAAGAGACAAAGATTAATTTGATTGATTGATACTAATATTAAAATATCAATGTAAAATACTAATTTTTAGCTTATAAGTGTAACTATGGAGTAGGAAGTTAATTGAATATTCTTTTCTAAAAATTAAAGATTTTAAGAAAAATATCAACAACTTCTGTCTATGGTTCAGATGAATTCTCAGTATGTAGCTGCAACTGTCCTGCTATACAGGACATCAAAGCATCCACGGTATTTTGCCTCCCTTCTCCCTAGAGAAAGCAAAATTATTGAAGGGAAAACAGTTTGCTTTTCAGTTTGGAACCAATTTTTTAAAAAATAACCACTGTTTAGGATGCAGCCTTACAAAGCCTCATGTTCACATTACTCAGGTAGTATTTTTGGGGACAGTAAGTGCCACCTACTTGTTTTGTTTTCTTGTGAATTTTTGAGATGTAAGTCTCTGAGCTGCAGTATAAATAATGTCTTACTTCAGTATTTTGAGTGTTGACAATTTGGTAAATATGTTCCTGCTCTTCAACTAAATGTCCAAACCCCCATTTTCTTCTAATTTGCATGAACTATACTTTTATAACTAAAAAAAATCTTTTGCATATTGAAATCTAGTGTATTTGCATGTTGTAAGTGTGCCATGTTGGTAATAAAATTTGTATTTCTGTAGTAAAATGTATATTACCAAAAGCAATGTGTATCCTTTGCTGGCTTTTCTGTGGGACAGTATTCTTTAGTACTCAAGGTTTAAATATTGGACAAAGAATATTTCCCTCTTCATTCTTTTTGTTGTCTGATGAAAAAGAGATTTCTGCTTGTTTTGCAAGAAGCTAAAATAATTTAAAATGAAGAAACAACTCGTGACAAATCTTGATAAAGTTATCTAATTAATGATTTTTATTAACTTAAGCCTGAAATATATATATATATAAAAATAATTCTTAAAAAAAAACCAGACCTGAGCACCACCAAACCACAACAAAACAAAAAATCCCCCAAATCAAGCCTACTGTAATGCAGCATTTAAAAATGAAGTACAGCATATGGAACAGTACTTAGAAAAACTGTCAAGCTTGATACCTTAGTGGGTCTATTTGTGAAATCCTTGTCTGGAATGCTATAAACTGAGTGTCTGCAGAAAGACAGGTTTTCTTTGGGACTGTTGTACTTTAAAATGAATTGTTAGGTAAAACCTCCGCTTTCAATCTGCTGTTAGTAAGAGCTGGAAATCAAGTTTATAAAGAGAAAATGGGACAGCTAAATGGCTTGGAAAAATCTAATTGTTAAGACATAGAGAAAACAGGAGTATTAATGAAAGAAAATAAGATTTATTTATTTTATTTTTTCCAGTTTAGCTGCCATTATGTTTAAAAAAACCCATTTCTAAACTGATTTTAGTTGTCTGTTGGAGACAAATCTAGAAAACCTTTTTTTTAACAATTTATGTCTTAAGAGCCGTTTTATAGTTTGAGCCATTTGAGTAGGAATTAACCATACAAACTTGCTAATTACTTTAGATAACTGACATTTGTTTGCAACCTGCAGTGTTCCATTTATTTTCTTTCTAAACTGCAATAGATTTTTGCTAATATGCAAATAGAGGATAATTGCCATATGTAAAGTGTTGTGACAAGTTTTAATGTGACTGGTCTAACTAGTGTTTCAAATATAATTTTTGTGGAGAGGTATAGTTTTTTATATTGATACCATCTAATGTTTTATATACGTACTTATATAGAAAGAGAAAAAGGAAGGGAAAGTATGTAAAAGGAGATAAAAAGAGAGATCAGTATAGCTTTACATTTGATAGCTCAAAAATGGATGTTTTTCATGCATGATGATGTTCAATATCAATTTAAAAGTGTTTGATAATTTCTTGCTCGGAAAAGAGGAAATTAGAATTCTAGAGTTATGATTCATTTTAATCAGAAAAAAATTGTCAAACATAAATCTCTCTGTGAGTAGTGAAAAGGCCTGAAAGCAGCCAAGAAAAAATATCAATACTTTGCAAAGGAGGAATGATTGTTCCAATTCGTAGCTTAATTGACTTTAAGGCTTAATGAAAAAACACTACAGAGCTGTTTGTACACATAGTTGCTCTGACGAACATTGAAATCTATGCTCCAGGAAGAGAAGCTAGGTAATTTATTTTACATTATTATTGATATAATTTTTTAATTGAGTGTGAGCAGAATGTTTGGGTAAGACTGCGTAGCTCCAGATGTTAGCTGTATTCTCAAGAATATACTTAAGAATATGAATGAATAAAATATTTCATAAATCACAGCTTTTCTTGCCAAGAAGCTCTCATTTATTTATTCCTGTCAAATAGTCTTTGAAGTAGATATTAAAAGATAAATTGTAAGTTTAATATTTGATAAAAAGTATGTTTCTTTAGTAATTATTCATCAGTGTTAAGCCTGCAGCTACATCAAAGATTAGATTAAACTGTAAAAAGAAAATTCAACTTTGCTTTATATGTAGAAACGTATAAGGTAGAGATATGACAAGAGAAGAGATAATGGCTGTGAAGAAAACCAGCAAAATAAACGTGACTCCTTGCTGTATTCCTTTCCCCCAAAGTATTCTTCACCTAAGGAATGATTTATATTCTTGCTGATTAAGTAACTGAATGAAATTAGAAACCTAATAAGTGAGTCTTTGTATTCCATTTGTAATGTTGTAAAACACAAAAAGACAAGAAGCAAACTGGGCACATTTACACAGAACATGGGCAACAGTTTTCATGTGTCCACTGTGTGTGGTTCCTCCTCAAGGAAGGGGGACTGGTCTCCCATGTAGTGTTTCATCTCCACTGGTGTCCTTGGTTTACGACTTTGTGTGTATGTGTGTGGAATACAGAATAGCTCTGTAAAATATTCTACTGTCTTAGTCTCTTGATGCTAATGGATGCTAATCTTGATACAGAAGATAAAATTTCCCTTTCTGTCTTTTCGATGTTAATTTTGTGAGCTTCTTCTGTAAATTGGTCAGACTATTAATACATTTCTATACCAAGACAATGTAAGACTACATTAGAACCAGCACAATAAATTTTTCTTATGTGAATGATTCAGAGAGGACATCGCATCATAATGAGTGGCAGATTTTCATTTATGGCTGGGGGGGGCTGCCCCCCGACGCTCGCCCACGCGGCCTGCGCGGCCTCCACAGCTCGCCCCAGGCTCGCCCCAGCCTCCCCCAAGCCGCGCCTGCCGCTCCCCACAGCCCCCCGTACGGCCCAGAGGGGCCCCGCACCGGCCCCCCGGAAAAGGCTCCTCCCCCCTGCGCGTACCGGCAGTGACGTCATGCGCGGGACTTCTAGACCGTTCCAGGACCGTGACGTAGGGAGGCGTCATTCCAGAAGATTCGGCCGGTGCCCATATAAAACCCGCGGAAGAGGCGGGGCGACGGTGATCGGCCGGCAGGCTGCGGGAGCGGGGCGGCTGTGGCGGTGAGAGCGGCACGGTGGGTCTGGCCCAGTGAGCCCCTGCGGGATAGCGGGCGGGTGTCCGGCCCGCTCTGGGGTGCGCATCCCTGGCGGCTACCTGAGGGGAGTAACGCGCTGTGTCCTCCCGTAGAGCACCATGGTGAAGGAGACGGAGTACTACGATATCCTGCAGGTGAAACCCACTGCCTCCTCCGAGGAGATCAAACGCGCCTATCGCAAGTTGGCGCTGAAATATCACCCCGACAAGAACCCAAGCGAGGGCGAGCGGGTACGTGGGGGCTGGAACTGGGCTGGGGTCGGGGCCCGTGGGCCGCCCGTCCACCCGCGGTGAGACGGCGGCGCTCCCGGCGGCACCTGCGGCGCTCCTGGGGCCGGGCAGGCCCCTCGGGAGGGGTGGGGCAGCGCGGAGTCGCGGCGGACTGGGCCTGGGGCCCGGGCCCTGCCTGCCCCGGCCTGGCTTAATGCAGGCGCCGCTGGGCCTCAACGTGGGCGACTCCGCCGGGTGAACCGCGGGGCCTGCGCAGAGCCGCATCCGTGGGGCAGCGTGTGTTTTCCACATACCGGCCCTTGTTCGTGGACAAAGGCAGAAAGTGCGCCCTTACTCGTATTTTAAAATGCCCCTTTGTTTAAAGGACGGATATAATACCTTTATTGCAGAGCAGTGCAATTAAATGAAGGCTCCCGTTCTTCGAAGTCTGTAAAAGATATCTGAAGCTGGTAACAGGCCTAATGGCCTAGCTGTGGAAGAAGGGGCTGTGCTAGTTTCTCTTCTTGAGTGTAGTTCCTAATGGCTTCCACACAGTTGCCAGTTGGGAGGTCGTTCTTATAGAGATGCTGGTTAAAACAGGCAAAGCTGAAAGGATTTCTAGTGTCCTGATGGCTGTCGTGCTGTGTCAGATGCAAAGGCCAGTGGTGGATACAGCCACTAGCACTATTGTGTGTGCTGGGGTTGCACTGGATGGATTTGTGTTCTGGAACAGCATGAGTTTTCTTCAGAGAAAATACTAATGCAGATATACAAGGTAACTATCTGGAGAAAATGGGGCTGCATGTGGGTGGACTGTTCAAGACCATTTTACATGCTATTAGCAGAGACTTGCTCAACTCCACATTACCTAGGAGGATGAATGAGCACTATAATTGGAAAACTATGGAAAACTTGAATAATAGGATTATTTATCAAAAATCTGGTCTGATAATAACATTAACACAGGAATAGAAGATCCATATTTGCTTACTTAGTATGCTAATTTACAAAATTCAAGTTAGTTAAATAGTAACATAGTCAAAGGCAATCTTTTTTGCTTTTGTTTTTGGCCTGCATTTTTACTTGCACCACTTTACCTGGTGATAAGGAAATCATGTTTAAAATGGAAGTAGTAATTTAAGTAATAGCAAATTCTGCTTAGAAATTAAGTCATCTTAGAAATAGGAAAATCTTGATAACTATTTTAAAAAATCCCTTTGTTTTTGATAAAGTAGATGCTTTGATTTTTATCTATGTCCTTCTATTTGTGGTAAGTTAGCAACACCAGTGTCTGGTCACTAAAATACCTGTTCAGGTCTAGCTGCATGTAGCAACTTAGCTGGCATGAAGGATCCCTGTGTAGCTTTCGAATGACTAGCACTGCCATCATCATTGAGCACATGGGGATTCCCAAGACTTGAGGGCTAGTATTGTTTCCCTTTCTAAATGGACTTGTAGAGTCGTATAAATGTTTGCAACTACCACAGTCATCCAAGTGTAGTTTGCATATGCTTGTAAGTGGGTTTTGACTCTGACTTAATCCCCCTTGTAACATGGGAGGAGGGGGGAGAGGGAGAAAATGGGTGGTTTACCTGGACAAAAGTGTACTCTTAGAGTCTATTATACATTTGTTTAGGGAGTTTCCCTATGGAAAAAGAGAAATGCTATAGTGGCTCAATCTGGAGTTGCGTATGAGAGGGTTACTTTTCCTCTTGGTCATAGTTGTTCAGAGCTTCTTTTTTCTTTTTAGTTTAAACTCATATCCCAGGCATATGAAGTTCTGTCGGACCCAAAGAAAAGGGACCTCTATGACCAGGGTGGGGAGCAGGCTATTAAAGAAGGAGGCCTGAGTGGCGGCAGCTTCTCTTCACCCATGGACATCTTTGACATGTTCTTTGGTGGTGGAGGCCGAATGAATAGAGAGAGAAGAGGTACACAGTTCTAAACAAGTTCTAGAAACTCTAACCATGCACTTAAGCACAAAACACCCGTGCTATGGTACTGCTGTTCTGCTAAGTGCACGTAGCGTGGATATTACTTACTGCAACAACAGATCAAGTAAACTATGATTTTTTTTTATATTTATTTTTTTAGGTATCTAGCATTAAGATTCTAATAAAGTAGATAACATGACATAGCCTTAGCAATATTTCTGATGAATTGTGTTCATTTTTTATTAAAATGGGCGTGGGTAATTGGTAGGGGTGGGCAAACATTGGTAGGTTAGAGCAGTTGAATCAGACCTGTTTTAAGTTACCTTCTTTCCAGAGCTGTGCCTCACTTGCTCGTATGCTTTGAGCAACTTGCTTCAAAGGACACCATCAACTTAACCTTCAGTAATGTTAAATCCCATTAAAACATTTGGGAGAAATTATGTGAAACTGAGTACAGGGTGCTGCCAAAAGCACAGTATGATTTTTGTCTGTTTCCATGCCCAGTGTCTGTTGAAGAGGCAAGTAGTAACTTGCTGTAAAATCTTACGAAATTATGCTATGAAGTGGCATGGAAGCTTATAGGTAGGCACAATAGCAACTTCTAAATTGACCTGTTTTGAAGCTGGTAGTGTCCTTGCATCTTGCTGCCTCAGTTAAGCTTGTAAAATTAGGGGTAGGGTGGCTTTAATGATGCTTTCCTTAATTACAGCTGAACTTTATGTTCTGACATAAGTGGGGGCAGCTCAGTGGAAGCTGATGGAACTGCATATGCATCTAAGGGGGCTGAGCTGTGTTCAAAATTTGGAATGAACTTTCTTCAGTGGGACTGTGCATGTATCAACAAGTATAGAAGCCTTTAAATAAACATTTGTCCTTATAACAGCTGAACCAGAATTAATATTTTTTTTGTTTTATTTAAAGGCAAAAATGTTGTGCACCAGTTAGGTGTATCTCTTGAAGATTTATATAATGGTATTACAAGGAAACTGGCACTGCAGAAGAATGTTATTTGTGGAAAGTGTGAAGGTAAAAAAACCAATTAGTGGTTTCAAACCCCTCTTACTCCAGGGTTCTTTTTTGTTGTTTTGGTTTTTGGTTCTTTTTTTAAGAACACTGTGGGGAGGGAGGCTGGAATAAAGTGAGAGGGTTTTATTTTTAATTTTTATTTTTCTCTCTCCTTTCCCTTCCCTCCCTCCCTTGAAAGTTCACCAGGGTATTTAGTTCTTATTTATGCTTATCCAAGAATGAGGCTTTCTTAAACATTTGGTATAAAGTTACTGTTCTAGTGGCTGACCTAAACTCCCTGTGAATTACAGTTAAGGGTACCTAAATTTACAGTATCTTAATTTGGAACTTTAATAAATGTCTGCTTCGTTAAACTTCTATTTTAATTGCCATGGGTAGAAGTCTGCCTTGCATTATACAACTCATTTTGCAGCTCTTAAGTATCCATAGTGACTGGTCATCTTTGAGGTAAATCTTAATGAGGTCTTGTATCTTAGTACTCTATTAAATGTTTAGCTAGCAGATTCTTTCTGAAGTATTAATGGAATGTGTAGGTATTGAAGTCAGTATGTTGATAGTTCCCTGAAAACCAAGCTGTACTGGGAGGTGGGGCAGAGGCTAGAAAATAAGCTGTGCATAGAGAACTTGACTTTATTTTGTTTGTGGAAGCGTCTTAACTTGTGGGGCATGTTTTGTGATAGAATCTAAATCCCAGTTACATTGGAAATATGTTACTGAATTACTCCTGAGTTGCCCTAAACGTGCTTTTGAAGTCAATGAGTTCCAGCCTGTCTAGAGTAGAGTTAACTTTTTTTGGGGTTTGAGACCAAGATCAGATTTAACTTTTTTTTTGTCAAAGGTTATGGCGGAAAGAGAGGGGCAATAGAGAAGTGCCCTGTGTGTAAAGGAAGAGGAATGCAAGTTATAGTTCAGCAGATTGGACCCGGCATGGTACAACAAATCCAAACTGTGTGTCCAGAATGCAAAGGCCAAGGTGAAAGAATAAATCCGAAGGACAGGTGTGACAACTGCAATGGCTGTAAGGTTGTAAGAGAGAAAAAGATCATAGAAGTTCATGTTGATAAAGGTAAAAATTGTTTTTTTTATGTCCCTAATCATAGTCCATATAGTTCTGTGGAGAATAAATAGGTTTCTTTTTTCCAGGTATGAAGGATGGTCAGAAGATAGTATTTCATGGAGAAGGTGACCAGGAGCCTGATCTGGAGCCTGGTGACGTTATAATTGTTCTTGATCAAAAGGATCACAGTGTCTTTCAGAGGCGAGGGCATGACTTAATTACAAAAATGAGAATTCAGCTCTCAGAGGCTCTGTGTGGTTTCAGAAAGACCATTGAAACTCTGGATAACAGAGTTCTTGTCATATCATCTAGGCCAGGTAAGCCTCAAGTTCTCATGCTATATAAACTGCTTGCCTGTTTCATTGTGCCTTGACTGGTATCTTGTGGGGGTTTGGCTTGTGTTTTGCTTTTTTTAACTAGTTGATGCAACTGAGTCAAGCCACACTTGCAGTTATTTAATTTAGTTGGTTCTTTGTCATTCTTGTCACTCCTAAAATGTTAGATGCAGAATTACGGCTAAAGCTGTCAAAAGCTTCTTAATAAAGTTCAGCCTCAGATGGTGGATAGCCAGGAAAATAAAGAGGCCAGAAATTTCAACTCTGCTAGACTGTGTTAATTGAGCGTGAAGCATTAATTGTGCTATGAGAAGCTGATTCTCTTGTATTAGAGGAAATAGCCTAAATGGCCTTACTTCTGTATAGCGTGACTTTAGTACGTTTCAGTCTGCAGCCTTTTCTGTGAGTTGTGTAGCAGTCTGCCTCAGATGCTTGGGAAGTGTTTGTGCATAACTCTGGTTTTCGTGGCTATGAAACAGCTGTCACATAAGCTTACTTAAAGCTCTTGCCTCTGTGCAGGTGAAGTGATAAAGCACGGTGACCTGAAGTGTATCTACAATGAAGGGATGCCTGTCTACAAATCTCCAATGGATAAAGGCAGCTTAATTATACAGTTTTTGGTAAGTTGACTGCCTTTCTGTAGCAAAGATAGACACTGGCATCAGGAGCAACTAATTGTTAAATATATATGTATAAAATTGTAGGTCCAGTTTCCAGAGCACTACTGGCTCCCAAGGGAGAAACTGTGTCTGCTGGAGGCTCTGCTTCCTCCACGAGAAGATGTTATGATTACAGATGAGATGGATCAGGTAGACCTTGAAGATTTTGATCCAAATGAGCAAACCTACCGTAACAGTGGGGGAGAAGCGTATGAAGAAGATGAGGAGGGTCCAAGAACGGGAGTACAATGTCAGACATCTTAAAGCAAGGTGGAACGGATGTCATCCAAAATGTAAATTTTCACAATGAAAACTGCATGGCTGTAATAAGCCACTGCTTGTGGGTTTTGTGTTCAGCAAATTGAGTTGCTGCGCTGTCAGTATCACTTTTTTGTAACTAATTTATATTGTGTTCTTGTAGTCTTTATATATAAAGCAAGCGTCACACAGCTGAGTACCAACTGAGTTGGTATACATTCTCCTTTGCTGTGAAGGTTCTCAATTTACTTCACCTTTGCTATTTATATAAGACTTTGGCAATATTGATAGAGACTAAGTGGAGTGTCTTATGTAAATACTTTCATACTGGAAAATTAATTTCATAGAATAAAACATAGCAGAAATAACTTCTAATAAATAGAACTCTTCACATGTTACTGTGCTTTCCTTGTACTTTCTAAGCCCCTCTAGAATCCCCTTTATTTTAAGTAGTTTTCTCTAAGCTCAGACTCCTGTCATCTAGGCTAGGTTGTTCTCAATATTCAACTTTGTGGTAGTACCTGTCTGACTTTTATATTTCAAAAGCATTTTGTGTATGCCCCACTCACTGCATAATAGTACTCCTCCCTCTGTTCTTCTGTTATACTAGAGTAGCATTTCTTCAGTTGCTTGGCTCTTTGTAAGTGCAACTTAGGGTTGTAAGTTACCCTTCTACTGTCTAGAGTGTACTCCACATACATCTACTTCACATACAGGCAAATACTTCCAAATAAAATTTTGATCTCTCAGAAGTTCAAGTTCTGTATCTCAGTGTTCCCTAGAAAAGGTTTTTACTTCCTCCTACATGTTATGTACTTGAGCCTTAACTATGCTGAATAAACTGACAGCAGATGTGTTGAATATACTGCTGCTGCTTTATACCATGCCAAGATACCATAGCAGAATGATCACATTAAAGCTTTTTTCTTTTTATCTGTTTGTTTGTATTAAATCAGGATTGGAAACAACTCCCAGCCTTTACTGAAATTAAGCCATGATGAATGAGCTATATGTCACCATACAACTGCCAGAACAGGTGTTTAACTTAAGTGACCCTATTGCACACACAACAGCATCAAGATGAGATCAGGCTTTCATTTCCCCCACAAATAACACATTGCCTCTCACTGGGGCTTTTGTTAAAATAAGCTGCTGTTAGACTTGGTCACTGCTTTCCATCTCCCATCTATTTATGAATAAAGGCAGGGGAGATTAACTGAGCAGTTATTTCACCCATGACTACATCCTTCCAAAAATACATTTTTCCAAGGATTAGACAACTTCCTTGCATCTCTAGCTTTTATTTTAAAAAAAGTAAAGGTTTCTCTCATGCTTAACAAAATTAAAGTTACATATAAACATACCTGCTTTTATCATACTAAAAAAATTACATAGAAGGACAGTAGTAGTCCTAAAACCTGCCACAAGAGTTAACCAAAGGGCTGCGTCAAGACATTTAAACTGGACAATCATAAATATGAATTTCTTGGTCGTCTCCAACAGATACAATTTTGGATCCATTTCCATTGTATTTCACTCCCCAAACCTGCAAATATGGCATACAGAAGGTTAGGAACACGAGACAAGAAAAAGTGTCTTCTCAGCAGTCATATTTTTGACTGCAAAAAGCAGAAGAAAGGATTACTTAAGATCACCTTACTGGGACTGTTCCAGTTACAGCTTCTGCTCTACTGGCAAATGAGACTGATGAACCAGTCATCTAGTAGCCTGACAACTTCCTCATTCTGCTCCTACTGACAATGGATTACGCGCTCTTAACGATACTTGAAAAATGCTGAAAAGTACACGCCCCAGTTTGCATCTAAGATTTTCACTTTTGCTCATCCTGTCTTCCTTTCTGAAAAGAGTGTTTTACAGTGTACTTTGAGGAAAGCAAGAGAGGAATTATTTTTCATGCAGACTGAAGAAGAATGATCTAGCTTATCCTTAGGCTAATTAAGAGAGCCATTTACTTCGCAGTGCACAGTTTAGAAAAATTCAATCTTCTGAATTACGACAGTTACACAAACTCCTAAGTGACCCCCATCTCCATCATCAGACTGACATCAGGAAAAGCGAAGGCTACCGAGTGTAGTAAAATGAGAATGCAGAAATGGTTTATTTGCAACAACATTTTTTAGGGCACCCCACAAACCCTTTTTCATTAAAAAAAAAAAAAAAAAAAAAAAAAAGCCTTTACTCACAACAGCTAAAGTAACACAGGAAATCAAGTACTGGAAAACAACACTTTGTACTTCACTACTACAAACCCCATAGCTGTAGATAATTGAAAAGAAAGGTTTTCAGCAAAAAAGTACTATGGAAGAAGGAGCCCAAATCAGAATTTTATTTGTCAAATCTTCCTCTATAATCCATAAAAAACCCCATTGTTTTATTTAACACCTCTAACATTTGGAAAAAGAATAACTTGGTAGATTGCTATCTTCCTCATCCCTCACAGGTAGCTATCACTAAGCAAAAAAAATTAAAAAAAACCTGGGGTATGACAGACATTTGAGAAGGAAATAGTCCCAAGCTTCAAGGGTGCTTTTGAGCATCCTTTTAGATAATTCCATCCTTTTAAATAAGTATTTACCCCCTTACGCATGCACACGCTGTGTGATAGAAATAAGTAAGACCACAGACAAAAAACAGTTGCTAAGAATCCTTTTGGCCACTCAGTATTGCCCTTATTTGGACATGAAAAATGTAATTACTTGGTAGAGATCAACCTATGTGCTTAGAGTATCAATCAGTACAATATTATGTGCCAAATAATCATGAACAACTTTTAAGATTTCATTACAGCAAGCTGAAGTTCAACCTTGAAGCTACAGCGCTAAGTGGATGCACAAATAGGCACAACTACATAACTAAAGTTCTCCTGTGAACAGTGACCTAGAAAAAGCAATGCAAGACATACCTGATCTTGGTGGTCAAAGAAAGTATGAACACAGGTTCTTGTTCCAGCTTCCCAGACTTTTACACTTTTGTCAGATGAACTGAAGGAAAAAGAGTATTGAGCAATGTTTAAATTAATAGATTGACTACAGTGCAAAGCTGTGAAGATCTCACATGGTAGACATAAGAAACCCTCTTTCACCCATCAAATACAGGGATGAAGTAGCAAAGGAGTGCATCTTCTGCCAGATTCCAGTAACCTTTAAAATACTTTTGCTGTTCCAATATCTACAACATGAAAACAAAGACTCCCATTTTAGCCAGAAAATTTTCTGAAGGAAGTTCTTTGGATACAAAAGAAACTCCTGTTACATACACTTGGTCCCCCAGCTGCCTGAGCTGTTAACGTTAGTTCAACTGGACTAATATACTACTATGGTAAGTTACACTTTCTAATTCAACAATTTTTCAGCTATTTAGAGCCAAATTGTCCTTCTCTTAGGTTTAGATGTTCTTCACTTGTAGGCAGCTACACTGCAGAAGGATGACCTGCACTATAAAATAGTATTCACTACAACTGGTATCACATCACAGATTGGCTCTCGAGTCTTTAATTGTAATGTACATTACTGCATTATAGATTGCATTGCAATCTGTGCACATTTACTTTTTATGATCCATCTCCCTTTGTAATTTTTTTTTTTTTTCAGTAGGCATAAACAAGTTAAAAATTCTCAATACCTGGAAACAAAATGGGTATCATCAGGACAAAATGCTACGTTTAATACCCAGGATCCATGACCACTTAATGTGCCAGCCAAGTTTGCATGTTGCCTGTGGAAAGAACAAATTTTAACTTTTGGTTTGTGAATTCCAGGGACTAGCTAGTACAGTCAGGAATGGTTCTGTGCAAGGTCATGCAAGGTGACTTCTGGACATCTGTTCATCCAAGCTGAACTGGTGGTAAAACAGATTCTGGTTTTCCATTTCAAATGGTTAACATAAAACCAAGTCACTAAGTAGTGTCCACACCGGTGGACAAAACAGTTTCACCACAAAGGTGGCAAAATAATGCAGACCTAGGGAGTGAAGATCACTGAAGAAGCTCCTTTTCCTCCCCAGGGTCTTCCAGGTTTTTGAACAATGCAGCAGAAATAGCTCAAAGTATAATTTCTTGGGTATGGAACAGATGTTTAAGATGGGTAAACACAAACACGCAGGACAGATAGACAAAACAGCCTGTTGCCTACAGGGCTAATACAAGGAAAGTAATCTGTTTTCAACTTAAGGCTGTCATCCACCTATGTGCTTTTTCAAACCTATCTAAGGGTGTAGTATTTATTATGTAAGATTACTACTTCCTACATAAAGAAGTCACCAAAAGCTGAAGGGAGTTAAGAGAGCAGAGGGTTTGATATATTTTTTACAGTATCATTCTCTCTGAATAGTTATTTTCCTGTTAGTGTGTCTTGCAAAATACCAACTTACACATCGTAGATTTTGATATAGCCGTCATCTGAAGCAGTTACAAGTAATTGAGAGTCTGGGGAAAATGTCAGTGAACGAATAGGCATCGCATGACCTGAAATTCAAAGTTATATATGGCTTAGAATGTAGCCATTCCTCTTACTAATGATAGTGCTTAAGAAGCTACACCAGCACAGCATTCCTGTTAAAAACAGCAACCTCTGAATACTATTTCTCTCTATGCCTCTGCAGGCTTCTTTACACCACACAAAATGGAAACTGGCAGTAATTCTGAACTTTGAAATATTAAGGCCATGTCCACTGCAACACAAAAGTATATTATTTTTTCAGCTGTGCATCTTTATTAGAAATTATGCCACATTTTCTAATATGATTTCATATTAAGTGGCTGGGGTTTTTTTAATTAACTATACAAGTGGACAGAAACTGCATGAAGATTAAAAGCCGACCTATCTGTTATAAAAATGCATGTCTTCTACAACATAAAATGCTCGGTTATTTTTTAAAACAGGAGTAAATTGCTGTAAAACTGATACTACAGCAAAAAGAAAAATGGCATGCATGTTAGCTTAAATTAGTTAAGCATTACTGACTGTATCTTTTGAGATAGGCATTTATGATGCAAGCTTGAGTTTACAGTTTGCCTCTAGTATTTTAAGTGGCTTACGTTACAGCCCACTAAATAACTAAATACTGTCTGATGGACGGAAACATCAGCTCATTTATTCCATGGCTGTCATATCTTTTCCTTTTGTTGAAGAATGAGGTGGAACTTGGGTACTGCAAAACCACAAACGATTACCTTCCAGCGTATGCAGAAGTTTTCCAGTTGCAATATCAAAAATATTGATAATGCCATCTATCGCTCCACTGGCTAAGTATTTTCCATCTGGACTCTGTAACAAAACACAGGAAGTATGCATTTAACAGCTGTATGTATTTATACTACCTACAGTCCTGACATGCTCTTGGCAACTTCTCGCAAATACTATTTATGCAAGATACCTGGGCTCCAAAAATCCAGAAGACCTCAGCTGACATATTCACAATATATGTACAAGCCAGTTCAAAGCATATTTTCCATATATGCAGAGGGAACGTCACACAGTTTATATTTGGAACTATCAAAGTAAGGCTATAATTTAGTATTACATGGAGATAAACAGATGGAAACAAAAATATCTGATTTACAGCAATAGCAATTTCACATGAGAGATTATCAATTCTGCTTCTTACATATGCAATGCTAAGGATGAACTTTCCTCTGGTGTCCAGAGAATATTCTTTCTTTCCGGTTTCAACACCAAAAATATTTACTTTTCCCACATGACTTCCTGTTGCAAGGTACTGGGAATCAGGGGAAAAAGCCACAGTCCAAGCATCAACTGTATTAAAAAGAGAAAAACAGTTAGCTGAATACTCTTTCTGCTTCTTCTTCAACAATGTCAGTTCTGTATGCATCTGTTTTCACATTTAGCCCCCTAATTGCTCTTAATACGCTAAACTCTACTACATCCTCTTAAAAAAAGTGTACAAGCTCAGGAAAGCTAACTTCCTTCTCAGTAATAAATGGTTCAAGTTATGCTCCATCAATTTCCATTTAGTGAAATATTAGCTCAAGGTCTTATTAGAAAATGTAATTTATTAGACCCTCCTGTAACAATACATTTAATTTAAGACTGCATGAATTAAGTCTAAATTCTTCATTTTCTCCTGGTCCCAAAAGATATTAAACCAGTAAAGTAAGGCAACACTAGCATCTATCAAAGCACAGAAGATGTAGGTGTACAAATGTAACACAGATCAATATTCCTTGCAATGGAATTAAAAATAATCATGCCTTTTTATAGCAGTATAATGTATTTATCTGACACAATGTAATTCAGAGGTTTTTTCTATAAGCTTAATATTAATTACCCAAAACACCATTAGATTGTTCTTAAATTAGGAATTGCCAATGGACCGGTGAAATACTTAGAATTAAGTCTTAGGCCCTGAATTCCAACTTGGAGGATGTAACATCGATCCAGACTTCAGTTTTACTGTGTTCTGACTTGCTCACTCAGGACTGGATGTACTGCATAAGCAAGCATCACATATACAGCTCAAATGTAGGGCAGTGCTTACAAAGAAAGTTCAGACTTCCTTTGTAAATCAATTTGAGTAAGCATTTGAATTATTTTTTAAAATATCCTTTTATCAATATATCTGTAAGAGCAATCTGGTTTCCAGTCTGCCTTATGCATCAAGCAAAAAGCATATCTGAGTGTATCTGAGAAAGCATAAGTAGTGCAAAATAAGTAAATGTGAAATTGTCTGACACTACTTTATGTTGAGTTCATAAAATCATTAAGATTTTTGCAAACACAGATTTAGAAAAAAAGTCCTAGTCATCTTGGATACCATAATTATACACTGTATGGTATTTACTGAGTAAGTACACTTCTTAGCCAGAGACATCTTAATACCGCTGTCTTACCAGGACCAGCATCTATTGACTTGATTTGTTTGCCAGTTTCTAAATCCCAAAGGCGAATATGGGCATCTAGGGAGCTGGATGCTGCAATGGAGCCTGTGTGGCTGATATCCACAGACACCACACCCAGCTGGTGACCCTCCAAAGTCCATTGTAGATCCAATTTTTCATCGTTCCTTTTGTTCAAGGGAAAGAAAAGACTAGTTACGAAGAGGGTACTTGACTGATCTCCAACCTCAGGCAGAACAAACAAACACGACAACCCACACTCCTCCGTTTTTGTTCAACAAAAAGGGGAATCCAATTTCACCCAAGAAATTTGAAGACAGCTATGCAAAAATGGCTCTCTGTACTTAAGGGCAAGAAGCAACACATCAATCATTTACCATATTTCTGCAAAGCATGTACTTCATCTTCAGTTTGTATGTGGTGCCACTGAAATGTGCGTTACACATCAAACGCTGGTATGGCACGTACACAGCACACTGGTAATCTGGCAGCACAGCGTGAAATGCAATGGCCAACATTTTTATAATCACCACAACAAAGTCACTCATGTCATCCAAGTGAAGCACATACTTAATGCTGCTTTGGCTAAGAGACAGAACAATTTCTTTGCAAAAGCACACTTCAGTCTCATTTGTATGAGGGTTGGCTTTTTTAGTAAAAAAGGAAGATGTCATTTCCACTTTTCTTCTATTAACATTATTCCTTACACTGTACACATGCTCCCAAGGCATTTTCTCATGAAAGCTGCATTTCTAATTCCTTCGTTTAGAGTAATGTCAAGTTGCACTATTCTCTGGCAGATGACATGTAATATTTGATGTGCATTTTCTAAAGGATTCACATTCTTTGAAAATTAATGCACATCAGAATGCTGACACCCCAAGAGAAATCACACACCAGTGAAGATAAGCTTGCTCAAGAGACCAGTTCTGTGTGCCAGGCTACCCCTTCCCTGATGTAACTTCTAGCATCCCTGCAGATTATGGAAATTCAAGACTGCTGTTATCTCCATACTGACTACTTTCAAGGCTTAAAACTGGTTAACAGAGAGCACTTCACTTACCACTTCCAGACCTTCACTAGATCATCCAGAGAACCAGAGATCACTGTTTCAGAACCATCTTTTTTATTTTTTCCCCAGGCAACTGACCAAATGGCATCATCATGAGCTAAAAGAGAATGTAAGCATAGAATTTAAAAATTAAGTGGTTTCTTTTGATGGGAGACAAGTAACAGTTTTGGTAATGCTGAAATTGCTGACTGTAACACTGGCAATAAAGCCCTTGCTTCTCAGGTCTGTCTGTGCTCTGAGAGCCTTGTCACTGTTTTCATTGTTTCAAAACACATTATGTATCTTGTTCAACAAGGTCACTGTTGAAAAAACAGCATAGCTATTATTAAGTTACTCAGATTTATACTTAATATAAACATTATGCAGGTCACCTCACAGGTATATCCGCCATTATCAATTTTACATCATCCAAGGAGACCAATATTATTTAATACATGTTAGTGTTTTCTCACCTTGCTCTTGCTTGAAGAGAATACCATACTAGAAAGAAAAAATAATTAACATTATATATGAGCAGTCTAATAAAAGATCAAGCTAGTGATTAGTTGAATTAACATTGTGTTTTTATTTACCTGCGTGGTCATGTCTTTACAGAAGCAATCTTAACAGGAATGCTCTGAAAAAAAGAAAACCCAGTATGGAATCATCAGAGTTGGAAGGGACTTCTAGAGATCATCTAGCCCAAGTCCCCACATCAAAGCAGGTTTGCCTAGAGCACGTTACACCTGATTGCATCCAGGTGGGTTTTGAAAGTCTTCAGAGAAGGAAACTGCACATCTCCCTGGGCAGCCTGTTCCACTGCTCTGTCACCCTCACAGGAAATAAGTTTTTCCTCATGTTTAGACGAAATTTCCAGCTTGTACCTGGTGCCTCCTGTACTGTCACTGGGCATTACTGAAAAGAGTCTGGCTCCATCATCCTTTCACCCACCCTTTAAATATTTATAGACACTGATAAGACCTCCTCTCAGTCTTCTTTTGAAATAGTCCCAGTTCTCTCATCCTTTCCACGTAAGAGAGATGCTCCAGACCCCCAGACACCTTAGTTGCTCTCCACTTTTGTTGCCCTGCAGCAGTTCCGTGTCTAAGGTTAAGCAATGACTCTGCCTCAGAAACGCTGCTGTGGAAGGACGGGAGGAAGGCCTAAGGGAAGGAAACCCCGCCGACCTGACACCCTCTCCTCGCGCAGCGAGAAGCACCCACCCACCACGCAAGGGCCCGGCACCCCCGCCATGGCCTCCCCTCGGCCGCCTTCGCCCTCCCTCGCGGTGCCGTGCCGTGCCGTGCCGTACCGTGCCGAGTCGGATGCAGAAGCCTTCGGACCGCCGACAGCCCGTCACCGCCACAGCTGCCGTCGCACGGTGATGACGTCTACTACCACCGAGATGGCGGCCAGAGCGCCTCGCCCCAAAGCCCCTTTCTCCGCCACAGTAGCGAGGACTCCGGCCTCGCGCTCCCTACTGCCGCCCCGTGGCCAAGATGTCTCCCGTCTCCCTCACGGCCGCGGCGGCAGCGCGCGCGCGGCCCGCCGGCGGGAACAGCGGGCGCCGCCTCCCATCGGCCTCGTCCGTAGCGCCTCAGCTGTGCCGCGGGAGTAGTGGGGGGGAACCCTCCGGCCTGCACGGGCCGTCCCCACGAGCCCCCGTGGCAGCGCGTGCCCCTCCCGGGCCGCCCGGCGGTCCCACCGCGCGGCCCGGCGGCCCAGCTCCTCCGCCGCCCGGGCCCGCGGAGTCGAGGCCGCGGGCTCCGCGCTCAGGTGCCGGGGTCCGGCTGCGCCCCTTCCCAGCCCTTCGTCTGGTCGCGCTCACTTAGAGAACGAAACCCTCGCGGGGGGGGACCGGTCGCTGCGGTTGTAGCTGTCCAGAGGCGGTCAACGGCTTTTGTGTGTGATACGAAAAATAGTAACACTCTGTGGCATTGCGACGGCAGTACTAATGTAAGCGGTGGGAAAGGAGAAGGACTGAGGATTCCAGCCCGCCGGCTCCGCGCTGGTGTGCGCCCCGGGCTGGAGACTGCGGCTGGCTGCCGTTGGCCGAGAGATGCGGAGCGGTGATGCCAACCAGTCAGGGGGGACCCAGCACAAAATTCACTCCCCTTGAGCTGTTGGGTCGCTTTGTAAGCAGCTGGCTCCCAGGATCCTGGAGTTCCAGTAAAAGTTGAGCAGTGCTGCCCGTTTCCCAAACCACAGCGCAGGAGCTGCCTTAATTTCCTTGGAGTGAGAGGAAGTTTCCCTACTACTCATCTGTTTCAGAAAAAAAAAAAAAAAAAGGTACGACATTTTTGGAAGCCGAGTTTTTTCAAGATTCTGTCTCTGCTTGAGTTAGAAGTGGAAAAAAATGTCAGAATTGCAGTTCGGGAGAATAAATCAGATTCCCCGAGGCTTAAAATTAAAGACAAAGGATCAGTGGCCTTTCACATCCTTTAATCGGTCTTTCTGTGTGCACAAAGCTCTTTGAGATCAATAGAGCTTGTCTGAGTAAGCAAAACAACAACCCAAACAGGTATTAGGAATGTGTCTTAACACAGCTCTGCAGTCAAGAATGAAAATCTGGGTAAAACTCTTACATATAATTACAGGATTCTTAGTTCTCTGATTATTTAGCTTTGAGAGGATTTTAAGGCATATACTGCTTTAATACGTTGAATTTCAGAAATTCTTATTTTCTTACTAGTAATGATGCAATGGTGAGCATTTCCAAAAGTTAAGAGAAACTATTCTGTTTCTTACCAGGATTTTCCTAAGAATTCTTCCTTTAAAATTTATCCTGAAAATGTAATGCCCTCACCTTATGTTCAAATGGTTGGGATTGGGGTTTGCGATTCCGTACAGAGTGCTGCAGCACTGGAACAGAATCTTTGGCAGACAAAGTGCTTCTAATCCCGCCCAAGTTTTCACATCATGCAAAGTTCTTCTGCTCACTAGCATTTCCTTTGTACACTGAACACCTTAGACCTTCACGGGAAAAGATTGTTATTGTTCAGCTGCAAGTGCAGACTGAGATTTTGGGTTGTTCCCTATATGACTTATGACACAAATCTGTATTTGTTCGAATGAAAGCTGATTAGATGCTGCTTTGGTGCATCGAGAGGATAATCCAAAGCAAAGTGTGCCACATGTTTGATTTACAGATAAACTGCCTCCTTGGAATGGTGACTGAGAACATGTCTCTATATTTTTATTCTTGTCATGGAACACTAGCACGCTTTGTATCTATATGAATATTTCAACGCTAGTCAGTATAACAATTTATGAGTGCATATATGTTTACATGCCAGCTTTTTTAACAGTGTTACAAGGAGAAATCCTGATGTATTTAAAAACAGTATGGCCACCCTGGTATTGTGCTAACGTGTAGAAGTTGAGTTAGGTCGAGACTTTGAGATGCTGTATAAACATCACAAAAGTCACTTCCCAGCCCAAAGCTCAGTTGCAGGGAAGAGAACGAGAGCAAAAAACTTAATTTCAAAAAAAATAGACAGCTTGCTGTCGTGGCCAGCTATTGCAGGCACAGTGCAGACCAGCTTCACAGCTCAACACCTGCCCAGCCTTGCACAGAAGACAAATGCCGGGTATGCCTCGCTTTAGGGCCATCTTGAAGACACGTGGACCTCCATAAAACAGTGAGGGTAGATTATGAACTGCAAGCCTCGGCTCTGCAGGTACATGGACACTACAGCATTCAAATGTTGTCGTGTGTCAACTTGTCTCCCCTCTCCAGGCTAAATAATTCATTTACTAGTGGGTTGGAGGAAAATGGTAATGGTATTTGGAGTTCTGTGTGGTGTGTGTCGAAGTGGCTAATACATGGATATATGTTCTTGTGGTTATCAAGGTGGGATGACCTTGGCAGTTTAGGAAAGTGTCTGTGTAATATGACTGTATCCAGAGAGGGCTGGGCTCAATTGTAGGTCCCTTTCATGACTGAATTTGGGGTTTGTTTTTCCATCTTAGGGTTCAGTGTAGGATCAGTTACAGAAAACCACAGGTGCTGCAGAAACAAAGGGCGACTTCTTAGAGAGCTTAGAGTCTGCCTGCAGATTTGTACCATCTGCCCATTGCGGGGCAGCAGCATCAAGATAATCTCCACCTTTTTCCAGTAGCGACGGTTTGGCATTCACAATGAAACATTAATCATCCCGCCTCCTTCTGTGTCTGGGGACTCTGAACAATCGTGGCAGGAGCAAAGAATCCTCTGCTTATGTTGCCTGATGTGCCTCTAGGAAACCATTACGGGAGTGTGTTCCTGGGAGTGAATTGGAGGGGCATTTGCACTGTTTGTTCATTCATTTCAGATATCTGTCCCCTCCATCAAATTCCAGGAAGGCAGTTACGCACAGTGCATGCACCTTTTTCTTGAAAGACAGCACATAAGCAATGTGCAATGCATCCATCAGCACTGCAGCGCGTTAGCATCAGGGTAGTTCAGGAAAAACTAAAAGCCACAGAAAATAAGATCCTAGTACAGTCTACAGTTCCACTTTTGAAATGAGTCCAGTTGTTTGCATGCAGATTTGACAAACTTTTAGCTATTGTTTCTTTTCCTCTGCTCACTTATTTCTTTGTTCTATCTTTTTTTCAGCTGCAGTCCCCTCTCTTCCCTTTTCCTGCAACTTCCTAAGCTTTTTCACTGATAGGTTTGTCTTTGATGGTCCCAAGCAGCTAAAATGGAACGTGGAGTCAAGTATAAACTTTCCTGAAGTTCACAGAGATTCAAATCAAGGCTTTGCTTTAAATCAATCTCTTGTCTTATTTTTCACAACATCCATTGTAAAGGCACTGCATGTTCCAGGTGATGACATCACACCCAGCCCTCTGACTTTATAGGATATAGTGCTGGAACTACATTCACATCTTTAGTCCAAGTGTTGGCCAAAACAGGGAAATGATATAATGGAAAAGCACTTCTTCAAGAATCTGAAACCAAGTCCAAATATTAATGACATTCTTGCCCTGTGAGTTAAGGAAGGATCATTATCCCATTTCACAGATGGGTGAAATCTGAAGCAAGGTGACGGATTTAGTCAGTGGTAGATCGAGGAATGGAACCCTTTTCTCAGCTTTTTGGTATGTGTTTTAACTCAGTGTGTACCTACACATTGCTTTAAGCTTACACTTAAATTGCTTCTCTAAAAAGCAAGCCATTCAATATATTCAGTCAACAATCTGTGAAAAGTTCTGCGTACAGAAGAAAATGGAAAAGAAAATCAAACCTGCCAGAGACTGACCCTTACAAGAATGAAAATAATACTCAACACTTTCTCTGGCACTGTGCAGTTCCACCCCAAGGTGTCCTTGCAGGGTACTGATCAGAGGAAATACCGGCCTGGAGAGTGCATTCCTTCAGAATGGATGAGGTGGGCAGTGAAATTGGAGTGAATGAACAGCTGCTTCTAGGAAGAAAAGAAGAAAATACACTGTTAAGTAAACAAATCCTAAAAGCTAGACTCCTTCGTCCATGGAAGCAACTTCATCCCCACTGTCACCTGCAAAGAAGCCAGAATGGTTAGATGTAATTACAGGCCTTTTAATCTCCTGCTTATGGCATTTATAGGTCAAAGGGAACCTTTCAATGCACAATCATTTTGAAAGGAATAATAAACAAAAAAAAAACAACCCAAAAACATTCTTTGTGAGAAATTTTCTAACAATTGGTCCATGCTTGATAATGAACCCAGAAGTTATTCTCACCCTATCTTCTCTTTTACCTTGTGGAAAGACTTAAGCTCTTCCTTCATTTATTTGCTGTATTTATTCAAAATTATTATATTTTAATCTTCATCTTGTTCTCTCTCACAGCTCCTCTTCTTTTATGGGGCAATAGGTGCGTCAGAGATTCTAAGACCTTAACATGAGCCTGAAATGCTGAATGACTATATAAAATGCAAGTACTGTAAAAGAAACATCTGGTGCTCATTTGTCAGGATTGCAATAGGGCCTTTTAAAACATCATGCATGTGGCTGGACTTGCTTTTCAAAAGCACAAAGTTTCAACCCATACATCAAATCTAGCAGTAAAACATTTCTCTCCAGTATGATGAATCTCACATATTTTACCAAAATTACTTCACGTCCCTTGCTATTGTGGCTTCAGACACCCAGAACAGCTAATGAGGACCTTCTGTACCAAAACTGCAGTACTCAAGCTCTATAAAAACATTTTTGGCTGTTAGTTAATAACTGATTGTTTAGTTGTGAGTAACTAAGTAACGATCACATAATCTAAGCCACTGCTTTAAGTCTGATTGTGCACTTTTTGCTTTGACATCCATACCCGATGCTACAGAAGAAAATGCTGTAACACATGCATATTGGTAGGCTTTTCTATGCCAAACATCCCTCAAGTGATGTTCACTTCTCAAGTGTGAATGAATGTTTGTGGTCACTACTTGTATAAAACAAGATACTATTCTCACAAAGCAAGGGTATGAAGGTATCAGGGATCCCATGCACTTTTTTTACCCAGGGTGCTAGTTCTTCTACTTGCATCTGCGTCGTGTGAAGTTATGATGGGTGGTGGCAAAGAAGACAGGAGAAAGCATCTTTTTTTTTCTGATCCATGCAGACAAATGCATGACAACTGTGAGACAGGGTTGAGGAAGGAGTTTCCTCCACCTGCTGTGGGACATTCTCTGCCTGACCAAGCTGCTCACAATTCACTAATGGTGGAATCAAGGCATCATGGTTCCAGTCTCTGGATATGTTATTTGCTGTACTGTAAAATGTTATTACTTTTATGCTTCTTAGGGATTCTCTTTATAAATTGACAATTCACTTATCTGCTAACACTAGCTTTTAGCCAGTTTTTTGCTAGAGTAGGGAGCCAGAAAGTGGCCTGGCAATGTGACACTTTTATAACTTCAAGGGTCTTTTTGACATGAAAAGCTTCTGCAGGATCAAATATAGAGGGCTTTTGGGGATAATTATTAAGAAAACTCGGGAATAAACCCCTTCGTTCACTGGCAGTAGAAGCAAAGAGAGTTTGTAATAATTAGCACAGATACCCTCAGAAGACTCTAGCTGTATTTAGTGTTTGTTCCTGTGTATTTTTATGTTACCATCTAGAATATACTTACATAAATAGGCATTTAGATCTTCAGTGCCTAGTATCCGTTTGCATGGGTTGCTGGCAGGCAGACTATATGGATACACTTGGCTCAACCAGCCAATTACTTTGCCACTTATCTTCATGTCACTGCCCCACTTTGTTATTGCAGACTTCAATGCCACTTCTGTCTTCATCAACACTGTCTCATTCATGCTGTTTGCTTTGATGACTTTGCTGGGCAACCTCTTTCGTGTTCTTGTCTCCTTGTGAGAGAGGCTTATTCTTCCTCAGTTTGCCTGTCTGGCTCACAAACCCTTGTGAATCGAATTGACGGTATTAACCTTACACAGAGGAGCTATGCTGGAGGATAAATGCCAGTGCTCTGCATGCTCTGGCTCCCATGGAAGTCAGGGGGAGGAGGACTAAGCATGGCACATCATGAAGCGTTACATTCGGCGACCTCGGAATGAGACACTTGAATCAAACCTTATACGTTCGTTAAATCTTTGTGTCATTTTCTGTCCGTGAAAGCCCATTTTGCAGTGGTGATTCAACATACTATTTCTGCACAGCAAGAGCATGTGTTCATGTCTCATAGAGTTTACTAGGTCCTGAGCACATGTTCAAGTGTCTACTGAATCAGTTCCATAAATACCTCATATAACATGCTGTACACTCTCCCCTGGTATTGTGAGTTCCCGTCGTAAGTACTTCATTCACATTTGGCATTGTACCAGTAATGGCTGTTTCATATAATGAAAAAATTCCTGACGTCTAATGAGATGATAGTTTAACTGCTTTGGTCCACCTGTGTTTAGCAATGTGTTATTGACATAACAGAAGCATGGCATGAGGAAATAATAGATTTTGAATGTGAGGTAATCATCTAGTTCTCAAACTTTCTAAGTCAGACAGAGAAACAAAAAAATCCAAACAAAACAAACATAAAACCCCACAAAAGCAAACAAACAAAAACAAAGCAAAAACAACAACCAAACACACACACACACAAAACCAACAAGGACAACAAAGAGGGAAAAACTTCTGCTTTCAGTGAATTTCGGATCAATCACTGTGACTGGAAGATTGTTGCCAACAGCACAAAACACAGTATTGGAATTAGAATACTGTGATCATAAGGAAATCTTCAGTTCTGTGTGGTTTTCCTGACAAGAAAACCTATCATTTGAGAAATGGAACATTTGAGTTAATTTATGAGGTGACACCTGGAACCTTGTGCTCTTGGTAAGAGATTCTTAAATTTTGGTGGCTTGGAAATGCCATCTAATATGGAAGTGTCCCTTCCAAACTGGACTTGCAAGTTCCCAAAACCATGATGGGGAACCTTGAGGAAAGGTTTTCTTGCAGAGATGGATGCATTGAAAATACTGGGGGTGAAATTTTCCATGTGATGTCAAGAGTAAGACTTAGATGTAGTAAGAGTGAGGAGCCCCTAAATGTGCTCATCATGCAATGTTTGACAAGCGTTAGTGAAGTGCCTTTTGCACTGCAGAGGAGCCAGTTCCTTCTGCATTCATCTGAAAGAGAACAACTAGTTTATGCAGCTGTACTGAGCTGTGTTTGCAAGTGTGACCCAGTTAGCTACAGCTCTGGATGCTGCCTAATGGAGGGAAGTCGTGCACAACATTTCTGTAGTGACACCTAGGCCAGAGCCGATCCTGCATGAAAACAATTACTCACTGACCCCAAAACTTCTGAGGTCAGGAACGGAGAGATTCAGTTCCTTGTGGTGCACCATCTAATTTCGGGCAGTACAGTCAGTAGCTCTCAGTTACTACCCTTAGTTCACATGTTGGTTACTGTCAGAGATTTAGCTACAGTCACCATAAAAATGACTGGGATATCTTGAACTTGTGTGCCATCGCTGGCTATTTCTGTGCTATACAGTGTGTCAGAGTAACAGCATATGGAATCAGTACAAATTTCTAACTGGCAGTTTAACAGTAAAAGCTGTATTGTAGAAATTTTAGCACCGAGCAAGGTGATAGTAAAGATATGTGTGTGTTGGCCAGCACAGCATTCACCAGACTAGTGCAAACAAACACAGGTCCAGTATTCACCCACAAGAGCAAAATCTTAGAAAGCAGAGCACTATAGTTTTGGCCCAGTAGCTCAGTACTGAATAGGAGAATGGACGGCAGTGGTCCTGTCTGGACTGCTATTATAAATGGGGACTTAATGAGAATACTCAGAAAGTAGAAGGGTTTGTTTGGCTCTTTTGCGCTGCTGAATCAAGTACATACAAGTGTGCTAAGGTCCTGATCCAACAGAGTATTTAAGAATACACTAAGTGTTTTAGCACTGAAATATTTTGAAGCATGATGCTTAAGTATTTTGCTGGTTCTGAGCCTTAATAACAGGAGATGAAGGTGATAAAATCCCTCTCCCATCTCCTCAGTGAAGATTGTTGCCCAAATGCCGAAGAATCAATTTGAAGGAGATATTTTAGGCTGATGTTTTGCCTAGGTCAGATTCTTCAGTTCCTGAATTGGGGATGGTCCTAGTAGAGTCTCCATGCCTTTTGATAAACTGTGTGAGGGTTTTGGGGCCCTCTGTGAGAAGAGTCACTTTTTGTTATAAAAAGCGCTCTATCAAACATCAGAAGAGAGAACGGGAAATGCAGCTTCATAGCCGGGTGGTCTAAATATTGGCACATGATCCTCTGCAGCAGTTTTAGATTTTGAAAAGCAGCTTTTCCAGCACATGTTTAGAATTGGAATAATTTACAATGTGAAGGAAAAAACAAATTACAGATTTGCAGTTTAAGTATCAAGGACCAGTCATCTCCCATTTCCATATACTGCTTCTTGTGCCAGATGTCAGCTTCTGAGGAACTGATCAATGCCCAGGAGAAGGCCTTTGCTGGGAGAGTAATGCACAAAAGCTGAAGGAGACTTAGTAGTGTGAGTTACAATCTGACATATTTTGGATCCTTAAGTCCTGGATAGATGGAATCTAGTAACCTTCCTCCTGACCCTGTAAGTGGAAGAGTAGTAAGCCTGCCTGGCTCTTTATCCTCAGCATATATTCACCTCTCTTTCTGTGCAAACCACAGCAAGAATAGATTCTTTTCCAGAGATGGGCAGTTCCTGGGGTTTTTATGTGTATTAATAAAAGTATGTTATAGCAACGGCTGATAAGGTGATGATTTAAAGAGATACAGACTTTAAGTCATGGGTTTCAGTGGACAGTTTTACCTTAGAAAGATTGAATAAAAGCCAAAAGGTTTTTGGTTGTCTTCAGTGATCAGTATATAGCATTTGAGAGCTAAATTTCCTCCAAAAGCAAGTGGACAAAATTTGAGTGTTAACAGACTAACTTTGTCTGGATTTTCAATTGTCTAGCTCCTTAAAGAAAATACCAGCTTGCTGAGTAAATACAATCCCCTTTACTTTGCCATCTTTGCGTTGGTGTTTGCAGAAATTCTTTTTATTGTTGCTAGTCTGGAGTTTGGGGGTTTTATTATGAATTGGGTCACTTTCCAGTCTGCTTGCATTAGAGCATGGTAACAAAATCCAATGTGACAGTTCCCCAAATTTTCCAATGTTCTCAAGAGGGAGGTGTGAAGCAGCAAAGAAAAGCTCTGCCCTTGAAGGAATTAAATCTCTGGGAAAACAGAATCTCAGGTCCTTCCAAACACTTCATTGACCGACTTTTCGGCAAACTGCTGAAAACCTAATTGGACAGTGTTTTGATTGGAAAAACAGATCTGGGAGACAGTCCACAAGCAAGGGGGAGGATGAGCAGGGAAATCTGAGATACACACTGAGTTAGTGTGGAAATGACCATCCTCTCAGGCTGATCTGAATTTTCTCAGACTGCAACACTGCAAGAAAGCAAACAGCCCCAGGCTACTGCTTCTTTCTTTACCTGCTTCTCAGTGAAGTCTAGCTAGTGCAAGCCACACAGACCCCTTTGCTGAAGCAAGAGGGGACAAGTTGGGCAGTGTGGGCAGATACTGGGCTCCAGGGAACCAGAACTTCAACGTGTTTAGGGGGGGAGAGGAGAATTGGAGGTAAAGGCAAAGGGTGTACTCTCTGCTACCCATGATACTGCTGCAGCTTGCTCTCCATGGACTGATACTGCTGCATACACAGTGGCCTGGGATCATGATTAACCCTCTTTCTGGAGGTTCCTTCAGCGCCTCCTCCTCTTTTAGGTAACTGCCTGAAAAAGAAGATGAGAAATCCCAGGGTTTGCTAGATGGTTCTGCCCTAATGCAATCCTGTCAAGACAATAAATATTTTTGACATCATGCCAAACTCACCGCAAGAACAGCTATAACCTTTCCTTCTTAGACTGGCTATATTTTGTTTTCAGCCCTGATGAAACCAAAATTCATGACCCATGTTCCGAAACATACACCATTTACTGATTTGTGATCAGAGACATGTTTATCTCATGGTTAAGATATTCAGAATGTTAATATCATTGCAGTGCATTCCACTAAAAAACCACATGCTCAGAAAAATTAATACTGTAAGCATAATACTTACAGTTTAGGTTCATATTTTCTCACAAAATTGTTATAATTAAAAGTACTGATATCAGAGGTCCGGGAATGTAGAAC
Organism: Actenoides hombroni; assembly: GCA_024336885.1. Lineage (NCBI taxonomy): Eukaryota > Metazoa > Chordata > Aves > Coraciiformes > Alcedinidae > Actenoides > Actenoides hombroni. Next base: position 254,231 of record WUAM01000059.1, read on the forward strand.
TGGCATCCCTTTGCAATCCTATATAAGTCCTGTGTGTGACAAAGGATTTATGCAGAGTGAAAATAAAGTTTGTACCACAAGACGATGAGCATTGCAGAAAATCAGGCTCTAAACATATAATTGAAATAAATATCATAGAATCATAGAATGGTGGAAGTTGGAAGGGACCTCTGGAGATCATCAAGTCCAATCCCCCTGCCAGAGCAGGATCACCTAGAGCAGACCACACAGGAACATATGTCCAGGTGGATTTTGAAAGTCTCTAGAGAAGGAGACTCCAGAACCTCTGTGGGCAGCCTGTTCCAGTGGTCCATCACCCTCACAGGAAAGAAGTTTCTCCTCGTGTTGAGGTGGAACTTCCTGTGTTCCAGATTGTGACCATTACCTCTCATCCTATCACAGGGCACCACTGAAAAGAGACTGGGCCCTTCTACTTGACACCCACCCTGCAGATATTT
>WUAM01000059.1:254788-288976 GCA_024336885.1 Actenoides hombroni
GCCGCCAGCGACGGCGGAGCGAGACGCCGGGGCCGGGGACCGGCCGCCGTCCGCAGCGCCCGCCCCGCCATGCCCAACTTCGCCGGCACTTGGAAGATGAGGAGCAGCGAGAATTTCGACGAGCTGCTCAAGGCGCTGGGTGAGGCGGGGGGGAAGCACGGCGCCGGGCAGCGGGCAGCCCCGGGGCCGCGTCCCTCGGGAGAGGGACACGGAGGGGCTGCAGCCGGAGCCGCGCTCCAGCGCCAGGTGCCGGCGGGGCCGGGCACCCGGGAGAGCTCCGTGCGCCGGCCGCGGGCGGGGGAAGGCTGAGCCCTGCCCGGGCCGGGGCGATCGCAGGCGCGGCGCGGGCAGAGCTTCACCTGCCGGCGCCGGCGGTCCCGCCGCGGGGATCCGGGCTGCCGCCGGCCCGGCGGCTCCTGCCGCCTTCTGCCGCGGGGGTCATTTTGCGAGCCCCGCGTTTGCCGCCTGCGCGGAGCCCCGCGCGGCGCGCAGAGCGGAGCTTTGTCGCAGGGCTGCGCGCGGTGCCCCGCGGCCGCCGCAGCTGCGGTCGCCGCCGGCCTCTGGCCTCGCCCCCCCTACCCCTCTGATCTGCGTGGTGCTGAGCGAGCTCTGCTTCCTCCCCCGCTTCGCCCAGGTGTCAATGCCATGCTCAGGAAGGTGGCGGTGGCTGCCGCCTCCAAGCCCCACGTGGAGATCCGCCAGGATGGGGACCAGTTCTACATCAAAACTTCCACCACTGTCCGCACCACCGAGATCAACTTCAAAATCGGGGAGAGCTTTGAGGAAGAAACTGTGGATGGACGAAAGTGCAGGGTAGGAGGAGATCTGGGGCATGTCTATGTGCGTATGTTACCGAGTTCCTTTTAGGTGGAACAAACACATCTGCTGCCAGTGTCCCCAGACAGTGGCATCGCTGCTCTCCACCCTTTTCCTCCCAGAAACACTCTTTGGGGGTTCTTGGTGACAGCTGTTCCTCTTGTCCCTCATCTGACATTCTCCCTCTTGCAGGGTAAAACTGGAATCTGAAGGCAACAGAGCATGGGCAGGTCCTAAAGGTAGAGTTTTAGTACCTGCTGGCCTGCTCCTTCACTGGCATGGTTTTTTTCCAGCTCTTTTTGCTTCCCTCTTCCCCTGGAGATCTCAGCTGCAGTGAAAGCTCTCCCCATCCTCTGTCCCTGATGGGAACATGGAAAATGGTGGAGCAAGAGAGACCTCAAGAGTCAGGATATAGTGCACAAACCTGGTATAACTTTTGTCCTAAACCGAATCAGCAAAGTTCATAAGCAACCACAGACTGTTGGTAGTTTGGGGCTGAAATCCTCTTTCATTCCCTTGCAAGAGCATGTCTCCAGTTTGCTGATCAGATAAGTCTTGAACAGTGTAAAACAGATTTTCAGCTAGTGTTGTACTGGCCGTAATTAGACCATCTCCTTGTGCAGAAGTGCATTAGAGGCATTCACTGGAGTGTTTTGGGATTGATTCTCTGTGCAAGCCCCTGCTTCTCTACCTTTGGCTGTGGAGGGGGCAACATCTGGCACCAGCTTCTCACTGGTGTAGATGCCTGGGATCTGGGGTATTGAAGAATGGGGCTGTGATCATAGCTGTCTTCTGAAAAAAAATTATCAAAGGTTAGTTATCCTTTCCTCAGGCACTTTACTCTCATAAGAGAAGTATATATAAAACACTTACAGAAGACATATGAGTAAAATGTCAGAATGTAGTCCCAAATGAGGATACAATTTTAAAAGGATCCAGTGATGGTGAAATAATCTACTTGCCAAAATACTATCTCTGCTAATTCTTGGGCCAGCTTCTGAGACCACTTGCACCGCTAAAAATTCAGAACTTACTATCCCCGGTGCAATTGCTCTGCATTTACATTTATGAAAAAGGGAGGCAGATTCTGGGAGTCAGCGAACATTTAGAACTCCCGCTTGACCTCTAGGATGAGTTATTATGTGTTTGTTTGTCCAGGAAATGTTGCTGCTTTGTTAATTATCTTGTTCGGCAAAAGTAGTATTTTAGTGTCTTTGTGCATAATGCATATACAATAAATGTGACCAGATTTCTAGAGAAGGATTTATTGCTGCAGATGGAAAAACGATAATTACAGCTGTAAGTATGAAAGTTGGAAAAAACTGAAAGAAATGTGTTTTGTGAAGTAGTAAATTTTTTCCATGTGTTGTGAAATTATTTATAGTCCACTCTCAGGAGTAAGTTGTACTGCTGTGTGTACATAACCAAGATGTAGCCACAGAGCAGAAACTGGCAGATAATAAAATAATGCTTCAGAATGTAATTTGCAATATCTGGCAATATTGCTGACTGGTGATAGATTTTGGTATATTTTATGGAGTGGAGGGTTTTGTTCTGCCAACTAACTTGATCCATTGTTCATACAGACAAAGAGCGAGTCATATGTAGTTGTACTACGAGGCATAGCTTCTATAACTGCCATTTGAGATGGCTTGTTGGCTTAAAAATCCTGTTGTTTTGTAAAAATATAAAGTAAACAGCTAATTTTATATCAAAGTAAAGGGTTTTTTCCCTTGGAAAGTCTGAGACGGATAAACTTGAATTTCTGCATACTTACGCACACACTTGTATATATGTGTCTATGCATATGTATATGTGTATGTATATAATCACAGACTAATGAATGTCTCCCATGTGCTAGTTATAAAGTTATTACTTGCACATTCATTACAGGGCATCCTCATGCACAGCTGTTCCATTGCACTGTAGAGTAATAGTTTAGTGCTAGAATGAAAAGCGACAGAATCAGGGCTGCCTGTTTGTGAGAGCTAAACACAATCCTGAGGGTTTGGTGTTGTTTTTTTGTGGTTTCATAGTCATTATTGAAATGATTTGAAAAATGCCCAATGGTATTTCGATCTCCAGACCCACAACCTTAAAAAAGTAATGTTGCAAAAGCTAGAATTCTAATAAAGTTTCTTAACTTAGTTGTCAACTGATTTATTCCAGTTTGTTAGCACAGTAAGTGTTTAATATACAGTTAGTTAACTTGGCACAGTGCTTTATAGCATGAAAGGTTGTAAGTGACATATACTGCACTATTTATGACCACAACATGATATACATGATTCTTTATGCTTTTGTACTAAGGGGCCTCTGTAACGATAAATAACATGTCAGAACAAACCACCTATGTACAAAGATGTTTGGGAATGTACATCATCACATTTCTAAATTATACTTTTCAACATCAAGCATTTTATGGAAACTGGGTGGCTTTTTAATTTGGAAACATGTAGATTTACACTGAAAAGACACATTTACAATTACTTTCGTTATTAATATATACCTATTCCCAAATGCCCCCTCACACCTTAATTTTGGTTTCACTACTTTCCACTGATGTCTTTTTCCCTTTGCCTTTATCTGTCTGTGTGCTGCTCCTTTGCTGCAGCAATTTTTCTCACTACTGCTCATTGTTGTCTCTCTCCCTCATGCTGCTGGGGAATATAATTAATGTTATTCCTAATGGTTTTCTCACCTGCAGAGTTTGGCCACTTGGGAGAATGAAAACAAGATCTATTGCAAACAAACTCTTATTGAGGGAGATGGCCCCAAAACATACTGGACTCGAGAATTAGCTAATGATGAGCTGATTTTGGTAAGAACCTTGAATTCATCCAATGCATGCATCATATTAACAGGTTTTTGTTACCATGTAGTACAACTTTTTCTTTACTTAAATCCAGCTGGAAAACTGCCATTTTCATAATCCTCTACAGTACATTCATACATAACTTTTTTTCCTTTCTTTTGATTTTTTTTAAGAACAAGTGAAGATACATGCAGGTTCTCACTTGCATTTTTATCGCTATAACTTTTGCCATATCTTTACTGTCAGAATAAGTGGGCCACTTCTGCTCTGTAAATTCACAACGCTACCAAAGACTTTGCTTGATTTATTGCAGATTTTCTCTGGGGAAAGTGAGATCAAAGCATTTGACCTCATTTCTGGAGAACTTTGCCTTTTTACGCATGTGCAGAATATGTTGCTTCTTATCCACAGTCACATGGTATATAGCAGGAAAGATGTGGCCTGTTGTTAGCATGCTCTAATCTCATTCTGTTTATGAAGAACGTATAATTCCTCCCCCAACTCCACCACATTCCCCAGTTCCTTGATCATCTCCAAATCCAGTTCATAATTGCCTTCATGAGTTTCTCAGCAATACATCGATTTGCACTTTTGCTGTCAGACAATGTCCCCCACTCCTGTGTCACCTTCCATATGGCAACAGGGTTCCTGTAGGCATTCTGAGCAGCACCTCTGCATCTGCCTCACCATTTACGCTATGAATCATGTGTAGTTTATTTACTTATATTGTATTTGTTTCTGTTAGAGTTTAGCTCTCTTCACTGAATCTTTCCTCGGTAGTCCCTCTACATTAATGAAACAATATCCAGAACTGGATAAAGACACACAGTTTCTCTGAGTTACAGGTAGCACAGTTCAGTGTGAGTTCAGGATCATTTTATTACACATGTTCTTACTAGTGAATTCTGGATAAAGAGTTGATTAGACTGTTACGCCTCGTCAGTTTGGGCATGGAAAACAGGCTGCTGGAGTGATGGGTTGGAAAACATCAAAGCAGGGAGGTTTTATTTCAAACTATCACACTAACTAAACCTCTGCATTTTAAAAAACAGCCTCCCCAGTGGAGGGAGCAGTTGGAGCTCTGTTTTTAAAATTGCATCTGAAATAAAACAAGGACCCAAACCTAACCAAGTATAAATAAAAAGCTTTTAAGGTGTTAATATTATTCCAGACATCTTGGAACTGTTTGCTCTGTTCATACGCTTATGAAGATGTGTAGCTGTTAGTGAAATCATGCTGGTTTCTATTGAATGAATACTCCAGTTCTGGATAATTTCTTTTGACTCAACCACTGGAATTCTTTATATTATAAAAAAAAAAAATTTAGAAGGCGAAATACTTTGATCTCTGCTTCACATCTTTATATATACTGCAGTGGACAAAATATATTCTGAACTATATTTTTTCCAGCTTTCTAATGTTACATTGCTGTAGTTTCTTATTTAATCAACAAACTAGTGAGGCAGCTGTTAAACAAAGTGAACTGCTCCAAGCAAAGCAAGAAAGCCAGTCATAATACAATTGCCTCCTGCCATCAGCAATGTCAGCTTACCCTGCTGGGGAAGAAGAATGAGGTTGGTTAAGAAACAAGAGTGATTCAAACATTATAAACCCATCTAACCTTTTTTTCTTGTGTAATATAGTCTGTTGAGCTTTTCTGAATCAGTTATTTTTCAAATTAGGATACAAATGACTTCCTTCTTAAAATAACTTCCTTCTTAAAATATTTCCATTTATAGGAACTCAATCACAACATTTCGTAAGTTGTTTTACTGGTTAATTTTCCTGCCATTAAAATATACACATTATTTCTAATCTATATATGTCTAGATTCAACTTCCAATCATTACATATGGTGTATAAAAGAGCCTAAATAATATGCCTGAAGTTTGTTATTGAAAATACTTCTCTTAACAACACTGATCAAGCCACCTTTTGGAAGAACCATTTCATTGTTAGGCTAAACCATAGGAAGATCTTGAGCCCTTCAATATAAAGCAGGCTTTCCTTGAATCGTTCTTTCAGTGCTTCTAACCCCCTCCCATTTATCATTTTCTTTTCTAAACTATGAACACCAGAACTGCACATCTGTTTCACTAGCAATTGTACTAGCACCTGATGTAGTGGTGACTTCATCTGCCTACTCTTACCTGAAATTATTCTGATTTATATGCAAAGACTCTTGTTAGCTCTTCTTTGGGAACCCATGCTCATCTCAGCTGATCATGATCCCAAGTAATTTTCCTGGTTTCTGATTTCACAGGCAGATCCCCTTCTGCACTCTTGCAAGTTGGGACTATGTTCATTGGTTGTAATGTACTATTTTATGGCAGTCATTATGTAAACAAAGTGTTTGCTTCCAGGTGCTCCAGATCATTCTCTCTGTCTTTTACTCTTGTGTAGGTTATGCAGTTCCATTCTCCTACCTACTTTTTGGAGCATAATGACCTCTTTTGCTTTATTAAATATTAGGACATTACTTGGTCCTCAAGACAAAGATTTTCAAGCCCCTCATGACATTCGATGGGACTAAATGTCTAAATCTTTTAAATACATGAGTCAGCATGTTCAAAACCTTCTGACACCCTAAAGCTCAGCAGTGAGATGTTTCTAGGAGTAATGGTGGTGACTGTGAAGTCTCTGGTCCTTCGGAGAAGTTAAGATGGCCAAAATTAATCCCTCTAGGAGGCAGGAAAGGGTTCTGCTGTTTGGAGGAAGATAAGACAGTAAAGGAAGCTATATTTTCCTGTCTGTGGCCTCTAATTTTAGAACCTTCAAAACATTATTTGGGCTTTAAAAGCTAAACTACCTGAAGGGATTGGCTGAGGTGTGTTCCTCAACTATAACAGGGAACAAAGTAGGAATAGAAGCTCTTAGTGAAGACCCTCTGGTCCCTTTTGATCTTTTGGCTCTCAACTATGTTTGGATTTTTCATCACTAGCATGAAGAAAGATTCTACTGAGATTATTTTTATCTTATGCTTGGAAATTTTCCTTGGATCTGAATCTGCAAACCCCCCCTTACATTTCACTTCTTCAAAACTGCTATCACAGTGAGATGAAGAGATCTTTCTTTGTCTTCTCCTTTCTTTCTTCTTCCCTCCTCCCAGATTTGTTAGGTTTCTTTAGGACCTGAAATTCATTCTCATTCAGCTTTGCTGCCCATATCGCTTCAAGCATTTAACAATTCCCATCTTCATACTCCTCAAACTTTCCTACATACCTAAGAAATATTTTCTGTTCCTTTACTCTTTCTGATGTGCTTTGGTAAGCTTTGCCTATTTCCATTCTGTCAGAGCACCTTACATAAGCAGAAGGAAAACACATTCTTGTGAAATTCTAGATATCTGCATCTGGGAAGCTGTCTTTATGGAGCAGAGCCTGTGATGTGGCAGTTTAGGAGCTGTGTAAGGCTGAAACTTATTCTCACAGTCACTGCTCCTTTACTCTTTCCAAAGAAATCTTCAAGAAGTCTTGAGTCTCCTTCTTAGCTATTACATGCATTTGCAGAAAAAGATCAAGAAAACTCATAACCTATTTGGAAAAAGTTGCAAGGAATCTAAACTGTGTTAAACTGAGGTGTGAATGGAAAAAAGGCTTGGGGCAACAGGCAGGGGCTAAGGAATGAGGTTTACTCTGCTAATATTGGCTGCATAAATGTTGGAGCTTTGCCATATAATTTTGATCTAATGTGCTGCATTGCTTAGAGGGCCCGTTTGATGATGACATTTTCCTAGTGGAAGGATATATTTTTCTCCCCAACACAGCATGTTAAATAAAATGCATTTATTATCACATATAATGAAAAAAAAAAAAAGTCAGTGTTGAATTGTCATGACTGCCACAGAGCTAAAATAGAAACCATATTACTGTATAATTACAAATCTTTCTTGCATCCTGACAGAAGAATTCCTTATGTTCTTCAAAGTTATTCTCTTGGAGTACTATGATGGTCTTCCATGTCACATCATGTCCTCTGGTACACAGATGCTGGGAACAAACTCTTTAGTTAGCAAAGGTTTTCTTTACCTTCAGGTACCAGTTAAGTTTGCCTTTAGTTCTCCTTAGCAACTTGTAGCATGGAGAATGAGATTACTCTTGTTAGTAACATAAATAATATTTAACTCATACAATGGCAGGTGTAGATCTGAAGTCCTGTTAGAAAAAGAATCCTTTCAGCTGAATAAGGGAAGAAGGATCAAGCTCTGCTTTATAAAAAAAGGTGCTGTGAATGTGCTAGGACATTGCAATTGGTGCTGTTTATTCTAATGTCACCTTCTACACTTTCCAGGATTTCAGTGCTGCATTTTTAGTACTGAACAATGCTGGTAAAAAAAATACATGGAATATGCAAGCAAGGGAGGGTGAAAAGGGTAGATCCCCCTCAAAGTCTCCACATTTGTTTGTCTTGACTCTATCTTTAGATTATATTGTATTGTACTGTAAGACTGTAATGCATACAGAGAGTCAGCCTATATGTATTTACAACTCCATATTCATAAACTATACTTGGATTAGCACTTGAGCAATAGAGATCAGAATATAACACAAAAATATGTATTGCCTTTACTTGTCTGAAAATTAAGATCTGGAAAATCTTTTTCTTCCCTTTTCTCTGTAATGTTTTTGCTGTTGCTGCGTGGTTTTTTCAGGGACATTAATGAGCTATCAATCACTTGTGTAAGTCAGGAGAACAAAAGGTCTGCTCTTTACAAAGTTAAAGGATGCTGCTTTCAAATGTTAGCTATTCAAATGAGAAACATTTTCATTCAAACTTTATCTGCATTGCCGCTTTCATGGCTGCTCATGCCTCTCTAGATTTTAGTTTAATCTGTAACACACAAACATTTTAAAGTGGATGATTACTGAAGAGGGGCTTTAAAAACAGCCTCAGACCACATTTTACACAGTTCACGTATCACACAGGGGTTCTCAGAATCAATTATAGCAAGGGTCAAAGATCAGAACATTACAGGGGTTTCAAGCATGGTTTCTGTTCTACATTCTCTCCCCAGAAAAATCATGCCATAGTTGATTAAAACTGGTGAACTGTAGAGCCTAGATGAGTGAGTGAACATTTTTTAAATTATATTGCTGACTTCTAAAATTAAACATGGTAGGTGAGAAGGGTCAATGCAGATTTAGAAAGATACATTGCAGCTGAAGGCTGAGATTTGTGATGTGCCTAAGCCTGGTTTTGAACAATGTTAAACTACTTAAGTGTTTAACTTTTCTATATTTTTTGGACAATTACTTTAAATAAAATCAGTTTTCAAAAGGAGGGTCTATTCATACTGAGGTCAGTGGGGGCTTTTGCTACTGGCCTTCTTAAAGCAGCCTTGATAAAAGTTCAGAAGCCTGTAATAATGCAGGCATATGTATTGTATGGACCAAACACTTTAATTTACTATTTGTCACAAGCAGATTTATGAGGGGGCTTATGGATCTGCAGCCCTTGCTCACTAGTGCAGCCTGGTCTGGATCAACCCCAAACATGTAAGCAGAGAAAGAAGCCAAAGCCATTTGCATCTTGGATGCATCTGAGCCTGAATATAGCCTCTTATAATATCAGTTGTAGCTTATGTTTGCTGTGCATTGACTTTCAAAACTACTACTGGGAGATACCACTGTCTCCTGTTCTTACCACTGTCATTTGTAGACTGCATGACTCTGAGAAAACTATAATATAGCAGTTCTCAAACACAAATACCAACATTTAGGTACTTTGATAAATGACCTGGTTTTGCATGGTCCCATTGATAGGTATCCTGCAGAAAGTGAGGTTGTATATTGTGTGATTTTGCTTGGATTAATATCCAAGTCTGAAAGTGGAGTCTGCACTTCCTGTGATTATGGCTGGGCAATGATCAGGCTCTTTCATACGATATTATGGGAGTTAGAAGGAGAAAGGAAATACGCAATATGCCTTTATTGTGAAGATTTATATCTTTATTCTGGATACCATGGAAATTTGCATGTGGACAAAGGCTTTTCTGAGGATTCATTTAAGCAGTATCTTCTCAGCAACATTTGTTTGCTGATGTATTCTGTCTTCCATTTGCAAGTTGACTCTGCAGGTTGGTCAGTCATGAGCAGATAACAGGGGATTTTTGCATACACTGGCAGAACTAATCTTTCCCAGGTGATTATTTCAATGACAGTCTTCCTAATTACACTGTGTGCTCCACTTATCACAAAGGATTCTCAGCAAATGTTTATAAAGAAGGCCTTCGAAAGCATATTTGCTCATACAGTAATATATTACTGCCCTGTAATTCTCTTTTAATCTCTAATGATGTCAGTGGTCATCAGATTTTGAGTGAACTGAGAGAGGTCAATTTATTGGATTATCCGCCTGTGCAGGGCTTTGTTTGCAGTGTGCTTTTGGACTCTTAGCTACAGATTATGAGAAGCTAAGTGAAGAAAACAAGTCTGTAATTTGCAGTCATTGCACATTTAAAATCCTATTTTAGATTTAGATAAAAGCCTTGCCTTGTAGCATTTTGTAAGATAAGTGGGACCTTTGCAAGCTGGTGAGAAGGTGGTGTTTGAAAATCCTGCATATTCTCATTATATTTGGACTGCAGTTTGGTAGTGTTGCACTTTTTATTAGTTGCTCTGGTGAAACTTCACCACAAAATCGGCCAGCTTGCTCACTCTCTTTTTACTAGAAAGTTTCCTCTTTTAGGTCATGGAAATCTTTAAAGTCTACTTGTTCGTCAGAAACTATCAGTTCCAATCTAGGATCAGAAACATAAACATTAAACTGCTTCATCCTGCCCCTGAATACAAGGATTTAAGTGTGAAGGATGAAGGAGTAACAGCCTTTTGATTTGGTTCTTCCCCTGAGCTTGGTCCCAGCTGTACATTTCTGTGAGTAACCACAAGAAAAGGAATGTAGCAAGTTTGAACATGTTCCTCTTTGCTTTGTTTAGCAACATGTAGTGGAGTTTTATCAACAATGCTAATAAGTTACAGTAAAATAGGGAAACACCTTTTACAGAAGTCCCCATTTAAACCATGTATGTAACCATGACAATCAAAGCCACTTGTTTATGTGTTTCAGTATAGAATTAGGTTGATAATCATCCGAATGGGTATAAGGTATAAAATCTAAGTGCTAAAAAAGGCAGGTTATTCCTGAAACAGGTCAGAGACCACATAATCTGAGTCTTCAAGGAAAGGATGCCTGGCTCTTTGAGAAATGCCCAGTAGCTACATGGTACTCCGGAGTAATTGTAATTGGGCTTTGCATGAATTTTATTTCTTTACAACCTAGATTTAAAGGTATGATTTTGTTAAATTATAGCAGTGTTCCAGACTGTGAGACTGGTGTGTTGCAGAGAATGACAATCCTTGTGTATAGCAACTGATTAAGACTACTATGTATTTGGGTTCCCCAGGTATGTCCATGTTTTCTGCACTTAATTTTTATCCCAACAGAGCAATTTGAATGCAGTCCTTTGCCTGAGATTTTCAACAGTCCAGAATTCCAGCTGGAGCTGGATGTTGAAAGTACAAAATGAGCAGCCATTGCACTTTTTGTTCACAAGCATGTCAAGTTGTAACTTCGTGAGTCAGTCTATGTGTACATATAGTGGATTTATTGCCTCTGCAATGCATTCTGGATGCACCCATACTATTGAGTTTTCCCAGAAAGTTACTATACCTTTTTAATTCCTCCATAAATTTTTATCTTTATTTTCACACTCTCTCCGGTGAGTCTTGCAAGGAAGTTGCCAATCAGACTACACAGATGTCTTAGGATCAAGCTCTGCCCAGGAGTACAGTCTCAGAACTGGCCACTAGAATTTGAGACGTTCAGACCTACAGTGGCACCCTGAGACAGACTTGCAGTATGGGTCACTTCTATTTCAACCTACTTTCCCTTTCAGTACAACTGCTGACCTGTTGTGAGAATAACTGCTGTTGCACGGGTTTAGGGGAAGGAGTTGGTCTCTTAATTTCCCCAAAAGAATAAATATAAATTTACTAGGGAGGTTAAAAGAGTTTTGTCAAACAGCTGCTGCAGCCTTTCTCATTACAACTGGCTGATGTGGCACCCACTCACATCACAAGATGTGGCTGCAGAGCTGTGCCCTCCAACTGTCAGACTGGCACCATGCCAGCTCTTGAAGAACACTACACAAAGACTGTTTTACTATTATTTATGATTTGTCCTGAAATAGCAGCAGGGGACTCAAACTTCAATGTGCTTAGCAGTGCCTGAATGTACCACAGAAAGACAATCACTGTCATAGCGACCTTCCAGTCTCCACAGACAACCTCAAGCCTTGGATGGTCTTGATTCTGACTTGCTTACTCTGGCAAAGCTTCTGCCGAAATAATTTCACCTTTGTGTATAATTTTGGAAATGTTGAAGGAAGCCGTAGTAAGGGTATTTGCAGCTGGTGCTGCAGGCAATAGAGAACTACCTACATCCTTTAATGTTAACTTTCAGGCATTTTCATGTATAAGGTAAACATGTATATAAAGATAGATATGATAAGCTCTTTATATACATAAAAAACAAAGCCTGTATCTCCAAAATACTAACAGACTTTTCAATAAAAGTGACCAAGCTAGAGTCAGTTTTAAAGCCAAGTCCTTTCAAAGAGGTGTTGGCCAAAACTGGTGTAGAAAGCATTAAAACAAAATCCAGCTGAATTTTCCTAACACACTGGGGTAGGTCTTAATTATATTTTTCAGTGAGACCTTGGCAGTTATTGCAGCCAAACATCCCACCTAACAACTTGTTAGTGCTGAGCTTGAAACTGTCAGTGCAGCTGAACGCAAAGTTTTCTGCAGTCACTATTTCCTCACTTGCACCCATTATTTCCTCCACGTTTAATTGCTTGCTTAGGTTATAAACTGACAGATCTGATATTACATACAAATACTTTGGGGTTTAGGTGGCTTTCTCTGACAGCTGCCACCATCACTGTCCTGCCTAAATGTCCTGATAATCTGTACTGCGATATTGGTGTGACAGAATTGCCTTTTCAGTGCAGAGCAACAGAGTGATTTAAAAACCACCAGCTTTCAGATGCAGATCTGCAAGTCTGTTTCAGTCAATATATAACATCATACAAAACTCTTAAGTATCTGGAAAATCAAAGTACTCTGAGGTACTGGTGTAAGAAATGGGATGATAATAGGACATAGTCTGTAGTAAGTCAGTGGCTTTCAGATGTGTAGTGGTCAAACGCTCTGAGATGTTTAGTCACATGAAATGAGTTTGATCTTCACTATATCTTTCTCCAGTATGTGCCCTCTTTTCAGACCCATAGTTAACAAATTCACTGGTTAAGGTCAGGTATCCTGAAAGAGGGTTGTGATTGACACTGCCCACGTTACAGCTTGGGAGAAAGGGGCTTGGTATCCTAGCATGGTGTGTCAACACCTAGCAGCAGCATTATGTTTCCAGGATATAGGTATGCATTCTCCTGCTCTTCAGCATTGTTCCACTGACTTTATTTGAATTACTCTGATTTGTACCTGCAAATTCCAAAGAATACCTTTTGAACATGCCATCTGAATCCCACTCTTAGCATTTCCAGTTCAAAGTGCTGCAACTGTTTCTAAATGTAACAACAGTACACTCCAAATTCTCTTGCTTTTCTTATGTTTATTTATAAATGCATGCCAAGAAGCTGTAGAAAAAAGGAATTTCTGCATCATTTATTATTCTGAGAAAATTCATCGTGCCTTGGAAAAAAGGCCACTTACACTGCATTCCTCTTCCAAAATTACTCCTTTCTTTACTTTTATCTGTCAAAAGACAGGGGGAAATGGATTTCTGCTGTAGTTACTGAAGTAAAAGTAACATTAAAAATGGTGTTAAATGTTTGCTGGTTCCATCTCTTCTGACTGATTTCTATTTCTTTTCCAGACCTTTGGTGCTGATGATGTTGTGTGCACAAGAATTTATGTAAGAGAGTAAAAACATCAATTTACTTGTCATCTGGGATGGAGAACTGTGAAAATCCCCATTATAAAGAGTATCTGTGTGTGCTGTTACTAATGCGGTGTTGTATGTGACCGTGTGTGTTATATCTGAACCCACATCCTCTGTTAAGTGTATTTGGTTTTCATTTTTCGTCGCAGACACTATTCTTTCCCACTTTTATGCCATGATCTTCCGTGTCTGCTTTGTATTTTGTAGTTGTCACTTGCTATGGTTTCATCAATTATTAAACTTATTGGGCATAACTCAGAGGTGTTTTGGGATGTTTTTAATAGAAAACCCTGTTTTGGTCAGGACTGAAACACTTTTGACACTCTGTTGAAGTCAGCGTGGAGTTTCACTGTTGCTGGCTTGCACTGTGCTGTCAGGAATCACCTCCTAGGGCAACACAAATTGCAGCAGAGTAAGTGAAATGCAAGGCCTTTTATGGAGCTGCAGGCTGCTCTCTCAAGCCCAGAGCTCTGCTTCATTCCTTCTTTCTGCTCTGTCTCCTTGAGGGAGTTGTTGAGGAACAATTCCTGTATCCTGTGATTGTTGGGACTCAATTCAGCAAAACCAGAAAAGATGAGAGATCTTTACCCCACTTCTTGCTGCATCTCTGAAGAATGCCCAAACTCCCTGTTGAAACACTCGTTCTGCGAGTACAAAACCCAGCTGTATCTACAGGACAAATAACATTGTGATCATGACTAATAGTTATTGTCATCACACCCAAGCACCTCAGGCCTGATCAGAGATCCAGAAGAAGCTGACAGACTTTACTTGTATGGTCCATAAAATGATAAAAGCTGAGGAAAGCTGCTTTTCTCCTATCTTCTTACCTGCAACAGAGAAAACTTCACTCCTCCTCAGTGTTTGGTGACTCAATATTTCATTCTTTGAACAACTAAGTATTCCACAAACCAAGACCATAGTTCAAGAATGAAAGAAACACCAAATTTAATGTGTTTATTCTGGCTCAGAGTTCTGGCCACAGCACTATCAAGTATTAGATTCAAGCTGAACAGACATTCCTCTAATGAAGCAGAAACTCTTCTGTTCTTCAGCCTTGGAAAGATCTGGAGATTGGGAGTAGGAGCACTAATTATTTCAGTGCAATATCCAACCTTATCTGATTGATTTTCAGCTTTGCAAGAATAATTTGTCTGCTTCATGTCACCCTATCACAAAGGATTTTTAAGAGGTTCACTGTCAGCAGAGTATATGCCCTGTTTACTGGACTGTGCCCAATATTCAGAACGGGAAAATAGGTCCAAATCTTGGTTGTCTTGGGACATCCGTGGGAAACAAATTACTTTGTCTCTTCATCACTCACATAGCTATGCAGAGGAATCCCCTTTGATAGGATTGACAAACTGCTATGGAGATAACCAGCCACCTATTCTATATATTGCAGTGTGAGCTACAGCAGCACAACTGAAGAGAAACATGCAATGTTTTCTGTCTGTTCTGCTCTGACAGGTCACACTTTCTTTCTCTGCCATCAGCACTCAAGATACAGTATTGCAGTGGAAAAGAGTTATTTTCATTCCATGCTCTAACCTTAAGCCAAACCCTGTTTCCAAGACCTTAGTTCAGTTGGTACCAATTAAATACACTACATGTTATCTCACACTGAAGCATGGGTTGAAATTAGTTCAATGTGGTTTGGATGCAGCTGAAGCTACACCCCAGAATGAAATCCTGAGGGGCAATGACAGTCATCTGTCTTTATTTTCTATTTTATTCTAAGATTCAAATTAAATTAGTTGGGTGTTTTTTTCCAAACAAATTCCATTTCAGGAGTATCTGAACCTGCTTGTACAATCAGCTGTGCCAAAGAGACTCCATAAAAAGTGCCAGGCTGAGCTAGCTCAAGGCTTCTGAGTGATGCAGACAAAACTGTGTCTTGCCACATCAAGGCTGAGAAGTAAATAGCATTGTGTTGCAGGACGTGCTGGCACATGCCCTATCCTACAGCAACAGGAGCCCACCAACGGTGTAGAGTGCTTTGCCTCCACCTCCCAGAAGGTGGGAGGTGGATGCGGGGGTTGGTACAAGCTGATGAGGCAAGTGGTGGAACCAAAGCCAGTAGGTAGCAGGGCTGTTTCGACCTTCCAGAAAAATGCTACTTTTAGCAATTACCTGTTCTACCCGTGTCTAAAGCAGCCATGATACATGGTTTCTGAAGGCTTAGCAAAGTATTGCTATGAACCTGACATCGTCTAGAGCAATTGAGTGCATTTAATGGAAGCAGTGATTTCTAGGTTTCATTTCTAGGAAGGTTCATGCTAAGATGTTGTGCTGCTCAAGCAAATATCCTTCAGAAAGCTTTCCCATCAGCTGGAAAATGCCAAGTTAGATTTCCATCCAGTTGGCAACCACTATCCAAGTAGTGAAGCATGAGCTGTGTGTAACGGGGTTGCAGAGGTTATGATTAAAAACAGGCTCTTGAGATATAAGCTGCACTGCCTAACTGGGAACTTTCTTCTTCCAGGATTGAAACTGTTCCCTCAAGCTTCATTTGCAGTCTGACATGACAAAAGTTCCTTTCTTTAGTAATTTAAGTGTGGAAGCTTCACAACTTGACTGACTTTCATGAAGTTACATTAGAGTTACTGGAAAGTAAATTCATATGAACAGAGACTAGATTTGGTCCAGGGTGTTAGTTTTATGGCTCACTGTTGAAACAGTGCAAAGGCCAAACTGCATTTTGTGAGTCCTCCTGGATTTAAAAGCTCTTCAAATCTAGGCACACAAGGATTTGGAATGATTTTACTGGCCAAAAGCCTTGCAGTTGTCTCCTGCCTTTGTTTTTTTTGCTGAGTTTAAGCTCCCTTGGGAATGTGGAAGTTTCACAATGCCAGGGTGGACAACAAAGAATTTTATCCACCTTTTGTGTAAAAAATCATGACTTCACCCCTCCCCAGCTGAGGTGATGAGAACAGAGTAGAGTTACTGTAGTTGGCATCTGCAAAAACAGTCTCGCAGTGTCTGAGTGTTGAACAGTTGCTTAGCAGAACAGGATCCTGAAAGCTTCAGGCAGCCACTCTCTGCACGTAGGAGGGAGGGAGTTTTATAGTCAAAGGTGCCGGGACAATGGAGCACCTAAGGGTTACATAAATGGTTTGTTGATTACTTGATAGCATGTGGATATCTGAAGAGGGCTCCAGGGATTTTACAGATGTTGCATTCCAGATTCAAATCAAAGAGATGCTCCCTGAATCACCAAGTTTTTTAATCAGGCCTGTGATGGAACAAGCACTGGAGCTAGAGACAGAGCCTGTTATGTGTATCTGTGAGCAAGCAGAAATTTCCTTCCCCTCATGCTGCTATGTTCTAATTAGCGCTTTGTCATTTGACCTGGAAGCACTCTGTGGTTACCAGCATAGACTGGAGATAAAAATAGCTCACCTCTGTCTGGATGGCAGCTGATTGACCACTGTATGCATAACCACCCACTGCATATCTGCTGTCATTCAAGTCTCTGTGCCCAAAAAGCTAGATTTTTGACGTCTGACAGTGCTTAATGGTAATGGCCAAATGACTTTGAGGCTTTGTTGTTTAAGAATGCAAGAGAATGGATTAAAGAACTCTTCCCCGTGAGTTCACTACATACTACTGTTTATGTTAGAGAGTATTTCTCTGCACAAGGCCAGCAGAATACAGATAGCTAACCTGAAATCTAAAGACTTTGTCTTGCAGTTGCTTAAACAGTCCTGCTGGTTGAATGGATCCAGTACAAATGAGTATTCAGTTGCCTAAACATAGGTGTCTACAGCTATTTTAGATGGCCTGTGTATCCAAGAGACCTGCACAAAGCTGGTATGTAACACAGGCTCTGCATGAGATCTGTGCCTTTTTTTGGAGACGCAGCAGCAGATTAGGGACAAAACCTGAGGGCATTGCAACATTAATGGCCGTGATTAGGCAACTGACCCCCAACCTATTCTCCTGCAGGCTTGGGACCATGCTGTGCGCTGCATTGATCACACTGATAGCTAACTGCTACAGCGAGACAAAGAAACGGTTATACAGATATCTGCAGCGACTTGGCACATGCCTAACGTTTCACAAAAACAAAACTTCCCCACATGAGTGCAGCACTAGGATACAGCAGCCATATTCTCTGCCCTAGGGCAGAAAGAGTTCATTTTAGGATTTTCCTTTGATTTTCCATACTTTGTTCTTATGCTGCTTTCATAAAACATGTGTTGTCTTTCTTTTCTCCAGGAAAAATAAACAACCTAACCAGTAAACAGATCAGGCAGTGAAGTTGGATTCAAAGTAATCCATTGTGGGAAACTCAAAATATGAAAATAAAAAATCTCAGCCAGAAATGTGATATTGCATTGAACTGTTCAGTTCACACGTATCTGTACCACCAGCTACTATTGTGTGGGAGCAGAGCTATCCCACGGCACGCTGTATGCCCTGGAGAGCTAGTGCTGCTTTAGCTCAAGTGATCATTTTTTGCACTCTTGAGTGCAGAGAGATCTATTTCTACTGACAGGAAGCTCCAAATCCCACATGGCTGCACAATCCAGAGTCTTTGAATTCTGTTAAAATATGTTCTGTCTGAATACTGCCATGTCAGAAGTGGAACAATCTAAGGTGTTCTCTTTGATATTACAGATGGCTGGCTGGCTAGGGAGGTCAGTGAAAAAAAATGCTGTTCTTAATAATGGAGGATTATGGGGGGGAATAGATTTCATAGTGCTCTCTGCTAATTTCTTCATGTTCAAAATTCCCCACATTGCCTCCCAGAACATGAGGACAGTTTCGATCAGAAGCAAAAAAACCCCACATGATTCTTTAAATTTTAGTTCACTCTTACTTTACTCTTGCTGCACTCTGCTAAATCAGAGTGAAACTCTGAAACTAGGGATTTTGTCTTGTATCTCTCATTCTGTTTCCATCTGAGGGCCTGACAGTGATGTCCCGCTGACATGATCTGTGGCAGGCACTCAGATTTTTTGTCATTTTCTCAAAACAGAGGAATCTGACAGCTAATCTGTTTTTCAAGCTTGAGTATGATTTGCTGTTAGAATTTGCTGTATGGTCACACACTGCAACTGGAGAGGAAGGCGGTGAGGCTTCTAACAGTTTCTGCAGCAGGCAATACCACAGTCTTCTCCTGGAAACTGCTATCTCCCGTTAACCCTCACTGGAAGAGGCAGTTCAGTTGCTCAAGCAGAAAGGAGGTGCCAGTCTAGGTGACTAACTGAACTAGATTCCTTAAAAGCCCTGCAGATCTCAATGTTAATCTTCAGAGAATGTTCATGGAGCTGGTGGACTGATTTCATCATAGATCTGATGAGTTCACAGAAAATTTTCAAAGGGCTGAAGTTCTCATGTCTAAGTAGCTGTCACTGCTGGGAGATAAAGGTGCAATTGAAAATCAAGTGATCTTACAGAAAGTGCAGATAGAAAGTTGTAGTGACTTAGTGCAAAGGTCCTCTCTCCTCCAGTATCCAGTGCCTAAGACTCTTCCCTGAAATCCCTGTGAACTTGCATATCCCTTTATCAGGCTGACAGATATACAGCTAATCTGTCTTGGAAATACCTCTATGTGCTTGTGTCCCATTCACTCCAATTTCCTCACCTTTGTCTTCCACATGCTCAAAAAAAATGGCAGGACTTTTTTACCCCCTTTGAAGAGATCAAGGGACCTGTCACGTTTTTAAATGGAGGGGGAATTTTTGGCATCTGAGGTTGGGCTGAGGCAGACAGCATCACTGAAATATACAGCAGTTTTGATGACCAAGGACTTCAGGATTCTGTGAGTAAAATAAAGTTTGCTATCCTTTTGTGTTTAGTTTCTATTCTGCCTTGTGACGTGAACCCAGAAAATATGCCCACAAGATGAGAGTTTATTTTAGCATCTCTGGAGAAGGAACAGTGATTTAAAACAATCTTGATGGTAAGCAATGTTATCAGTGTTACTCAGAGAGACCTTCTGAGCACTGATCTATTGTCCATGTCAATGCTGAGATTCTGATGCTATTAAGATGTTGCTGATTTCTGAAGCTATTTCTTTCCATTTCTCTTGCTGCAGTTGGGAGATTTTTAAAATCTTCCATATGTGGAAGTTTATGTAAAACTGATACTGTGCCAAAACGATGCATAACTAGTCTGGAATATCTAAATAATTATATTAATTTGCATATGATCCTCCATAGGATGTGCCAGGACATGAGCAATGACTGCAGTGAGAAGTCTGTGTCTGAAGTAAGCACCTAATAACTCTTTTTGCAGGAATTTTTAACACTGAGCTTATGCAGTCTGTGGCAAGGCTAGAGACTGAGAACATATTGCAGTTATTACAGAGCTTGAAGTCCAAGTTCCTTTTAAGACACGTCACCAGCAGTGTGTTTTAATCAAAAGTATTTTAGTGAAGTAAATTGGAATCATCTGAACCTGACTGGCATCATGTTCTACCAAGTGTGATTTATTTCCTAATTCTTTTAATGAACTTGGTATCAATACTTTATGATGAACATGAGGAACAAACAGTAAGGATCTATAATGCTTTCCATTAGCACAGGTCATACAGAAATACTGTGGGTTTTGGCTTTGTTGAGGCAACAAAGAGAAAAGAGAATCTTCAAAACAGGCCATAGGGCAGCTATGGGAATGGTCAAAATGCTGCACAAGAACGGTTTTCAGGGACAGAGCTTTCTTCCTTGCTATTGTTTAAATGACAGGAGAATGTATTAATTCACCGGTTTATTGCTGTTGGTTCATTAGAAAGTGACTAATTTTGTTCAGAAGCTATTAATTTCTCTCTGACTGAAAGATAAACAGATGGCATGACTGAAAGACCTCACTCCAATCTTGGGAAACCAGGCTAAAATACAAAGAGACATGTACAGCTGACACAGTTTTAGTGGCCAAAGAGAATACAATACACTCCTGCAGGCAGGGTGAGCAGTGCTATGAAATGTACCACTGTTATTTTACCAGAGCTTTTTGATTTTACTGTGTGGATTGGCACTGTGGCACACAAGATTTTCTGTGCAAAACTCAAACAGCTCTTTCCCCTCTCACCACAGATAGTATTTACAAGTATGTCATCAGGGAACACACTGCATTGTAGATAAAAGTTAAAAAAATCTCAAGTATAATACCTGGAACCATAGAAGTTTACCAGAATAAAGCCCTGAATCTGTTCCAAGGTAGGGAGCAGGAGAGAAGGGGAATTTATAAATTTTTCTACCATTCTTTTTTTCTTTTGGCTTAGAAACAATTTAAGGAAGAGTTTGAATACTCTGCCATAATTAAAAGCCTGGGAAGGGCTTCTTTGTATGCTTTTTAACTTCCATACATTTGAACAAATTGCTTTATAGCCCCCTAAACTGATTGACATTTGCTCTTGTTAGGGCAAATTGTGGTTATATCTACTTTTGACCCTGATATCTTGTGAAAGAGTAAGTTGCTCTCTACTAAGTTTAAACAAATGCTTGTGCTAAATGCTTGTACTAAGTGCAGTGGCCTGTTAAATTAAGCTTGAATTTATTCAGGATATGTTAATTTTATGAATACTTTTGAATAAGTAATTATCTTTTTGCCTGAAGCCTGTCATTTGGATGCTGCAATAATTAGGGTGCCCATTAGCTAGATTTTATCATCTGGTAACACAAAGCAAATACAGAAGGAAATTTCTGGGCAAGGAGAAAAAGTTTGTATCTTGAAGAAAAAGGTATTGGCATAAGATTTTAGAAGACACACCTCTATAAGCAAGACAGGATTTAAGTAAGTTTTTGGAGCTATTTAACAGTGACACAGTTACACAGTTCTTCTCACAAATAGCAGCCATCACAGCTGGGTGACTGGAGGCAGAAGCAGGCAATGGCCTGTAGGGCTGGTTGGGGGCAGCCCCTCTTTGTGTTGAGTAGAGCATAAGAATCTGATGGGAGCCCACTAACGTGCATCTGGTAAAGAGAACAGCTCACATAAACTCGTCATAAACAGATGAGATCAGTCTCAAGGAAATTATGAGAACCTACAAACATCCTGATGCTCACTGGCTGGGAATGGCATGCGTCTTCCTCAGTTACCCAGTCATGGGAGGTGTATAATCATTCTGTTATACTGCAATCCAGGCAGCAATTTTTAGCTCATTCCTATGAAATTGCATTATGGCCTCGCAAGGATTTTACTACCCTAGTTACCCATGTGTCTGTAAAGGTGCTTTTTAAAGTAAACTTTTCTCTCTGTCGATTGGCCATGTGTTCCTAGTGGAGTCCACTGGGTCCCTGCACTGTACAGAGTTTAGTATTGATGCACAGAAAAGGGGTGGAACTAGCTGGCTTTGGAGGTTTATCCATGGAAATAAAATGTGAGAAGACCTATGCTTCACACAAATGTGAGACATCAGGGAGCAGCAGGGTAGAGAATGCTATACACAGAGCCAGTGCCAATCAGCAGACCAAGGCAACTTGCGTTTGGTCAAGGAAGCTCTTTTTCCTTCTTTGCCCCTGCTTGGACAGAGTCAGGATGTGCTTTTCTGGGTGAGTCTAGGAATACGGCACAGAAATGTAGGAAATGACAAGAAGGTGGATGGTTGGGAATTGCAGCCATGATTTACTACTGTGGAAGGTGTTTGTGTGGGACACACTTGTATGCCTTGAAAGTAGATGCAAGAGTGTCCTTATATTTAAGGAGGCCTTACATAGCTCTTTCACTTCACCTAGTTAAGGCCTCAGTCCAGCAATCAATATGTTGAATGCTGCTCATTTGAAGGCAGTATGGTTACATGCTCAAAGGCTATTTGGTATGTGTTGTCCATGCACACACATACTTCTGCACTGGGAGATCCTGGTGCAAGGCTGTTGAGGGAAATTCCTGGTGTGGGCACAATTCTTTTAAGGTTCATCTACAGAGTGCCAGATGCATTTCTGACTATAAAAATAGCAAGAGTGCCCTTTGTATATATGACTTTAAGGGCATAATTTGTCTTATATTGGTATAATAACTACTGTCTTCTCATGTTAATGTTGTAAGAATAGTCAGAAGGCATTCAGCCTGCATGAAGCCTGCACCAGAAATGTTTTCTCCATAACACATGGTAAAGTCCTCTATTGTTTCTGGAAATCTTTGTAAGTTTGAATGCATTATCCTGCTGTCTCATCATCTCTGTGCGTGATAAACTGGGTACTTTTGACTATTGTTTTATAAAACTGTGGCTATAAAAATGAAATGGCCTTTTATTTTATTTGAGCAATAAAGTGATTTATGAAAAGACACATGCATTTCCCTGCTGGGAAGTTCATGTGTGCTTTAAACCCCAGAGATGGCTGTGGGTCGAGACTGTACCTTTGCCATAGTTCTTCACCATTTATATAATTGGAGTACACAGGAGGACTGAGCCCCTCCACCACCGCAGACTCAACAGTGCTAAGTGCTGTACACTCACAGCTTGAGGACATCCCAGGCTTAAGACTCTGTAAATGCCCTGGGGCAATAGTCCTGGGGACAGAAAGACACACTCCTCTTCTCCACAGGGTTCAAATGGTCCACATGCAGGTTGTCATCTCTTGTATTTCAGTGGTGAGTTGGAGGGACAGGAGGAGAATTAAAGCAGTGCAGAAAATAAATCATTCACATAGCCTTGCTTCAGTGCCTCCCATCTCAGCTCTCTCCACAGCAAGGCTGTCCTTCAGAGGCACACCATTTTAATTTCACTGGGTTCTTGGCTCAATCCAGGCCTGGGAAACACTGCCACAGCTGTTGTGGGGGCGGGGTGCATCTCAGGACAACCCTCGCTTGCATGAAATGAAGCTGTGCTTGGCTTTAATCTGGACTTACATGTGAGTGCATCCAGCTTGGTTTGGGCAGCCATGATAGCTGGCTGAGGCCACTTGGCTTCATCTGGTGAAGGGTAAATGACTGAAAGGACGAAAGCAGGGCTTTTTAATTGCCAAGCTGCTTGAATCAATAGGGAACTCTGCATGCTACTGTGCGTGGTCTCCATGGACCCCATATGAAAGATGAAGGCAGCTGTGACCTCACTTCACCACCCTTGCCTCAATCAATAGCTACCAGCTTTTAAAGTCCCAAAAGGTGTGATTAAGCCTCTGCTGCATGAAGTTAGCATTTTCTAGCATACAGCCCATTGTCCTGACTGAAAGGACCCAAAAGCCCTTATTCTGCGAGGGTTAATGACCAGATGTCTCTGGAAGGAAGCCCATCAGCCCTGGCCCTCAGTGCCAGGAATTACTGCTGCGATTTCATTCCCATTTGCATCCATGTCTTAGCCTCAGCAGGCAGCGTGGAACACTCCACTTGAGTAAAGGAGTGTATGTGTGCAGGAACAATCCCAGTGATGTCCTGGGAGGGGACTGGAAAGGTAGTTACGTTATTCATTAATGTTGTGTGGACGATGCTCTTAGTCTATGAGAGGAAGCATCAGAGGGATGCATACTCAAACCCTTCCATACCTGAGAGTATGATAGCGCATGTTCCAAGTCCATGCCCTCAGTACTTTCTCTGGAGCAGTCCCTCTTATGGAGTAAGTGCTTGTGTCGATGTGATAGTGGCAGCAAGGCTTAAATCAGACTGTCCCTTTGTAATACCAATGTTTTAATAATGTGTGAACGGGCCAATTGGATTGTCTGTGTGAAAAAAGTAAGGACGGGTTTATGGTTTGCAACAGCAGATGCTTCAGCACCTTTAATGGGAAGGGAATGGGCAGTATAGTTTGGAGAAATAAACAAACAAAGCAGAAGTTGCCTCATATATGATGGATGTAAGCTGCACATTTAGCAATGCTGATATTGGTACATCGTTCTCTAGGGGTCATTTTAATGTCACAATTTTCATGCAGAAATCCAACAGTACATACATCAATTTAAAAGGTTTTTTTGAGCAGCTGGCTTTCTTACTTTCATTTTTCTCATTATTGATCCCAGAGCTCAAAAGGCTGTGAAGACATCTCCCACCAAGGAAAACACTAATACTGGTGTCTTGCTCTCCACATGGTGTATTATCGACTGTATGTTACTCCACTCAGGCAGCACAACTGGATAGGGAATTTGGTTAGCACAGTGTAACCAGAGTATGTGGTAATTACTGGGGTGTCATTAGCAGCCTTATGACATGTTATTACTGTTGTTAATTAAGGCTTTTATTTTTCTTTGTATCTTAATACTCTGAAAAACTTTGAAGTGTATTTATAGATCTCTAGTCCCTATAGCCAGCAGCAGCTTTTCTTTTTGAGGAAGAAAAGCCCTGTAAGTCATCTTTCCATAGGCTTTGCCTTGAACGTGAATCTGTGTGTAAGGACAAGTCATTAAGGATTTGCTGCTCAAGGATGGAGGCAGAAATAAATTTACACATGCACAGAGTATGGAACACAGATGAATCCAGGCATGATTCAGTTTGAGTGCAAGATTAGTTTCCTTTGAAATGCCATCAGAAAGCATTTGCTCACAATGTAGGTCACAGCAACAAAGGCTATGGGAGGGACTGACTGAAGGCAAAAGGAGCGAAGCTGAAATTACCTATGTTCAACAGCTGTCTAACTCTAAGCCAGATGTTTGCAATGTTAAATATTCTGTGGGAACAGAGGTCTGTACCCATGTAGACCCTGTACTGGGAAGAAACTGAATTGTACATTTATGTAAGTCCACACAATGACCTTGTAACTGTCTTACCTGTGCTACTGCTAAAAATCTCTGCTTCTCTTCATGCTAAAAGTATGCTGAACACTCATTTTCACAGCGAGACCAAACTGTTTTTCTTCTACTGCTTCACCTTCTTTCCCTTAATAATTCTTTGAGCTCAATGCCGTGAATCAAACATTGATACAGATTAAGATGACCAGCAGATGATGGGAAACAGAAAATCCAGCTACACTCATTCAGCATAAACAAATATTTTGAGGTGCATTGCTCAAGGAGTGATTAGTTTGCCAGCTGTAGGCAGAGCTACAGAGGAAATTAAAAAGATGGAGTATGCTGAAAACTGGAGAGGAAAAGAAACTACATCAGGCTACACTGATTCATAATGCAGCAGGGAAAGAGTGGGGTTTGGACTAGGATCTGCTGGGTTTTAAGATCCTTGCCTTTCTGAGAGTCAGTCCATCTGTGAGACACTTTCTATACTGTCACGCCAGCAGTGGAGCGGAAACTTTTCTTTTTTTACCAGGCAGGAGGAGGGGGGAAAGCCCTGCATAAAACCCAAGCACTCATAAGAGGAAAATATTGCATGTACCTTTTCAAAATCCTTCGGGATGCAGCTGCAGATAATGAAGACAGATGATTCCTTCAAAATGTCAGTGAAGAATGGAAACAAGCTATGGCTAATTCACCTCAGCTTTAGATTCTGATGGCAACAAAGATAATAGCATAATGGAGCTTATTAATGCAGTAGGAGGCAGAAACAGACAAAAGCAAGAAGGATGCAGGGTTATTTAAAATCTCAAAGTGATGTGTACAAAAGAGTCTGAGGCAGGAAATCATGACCGAGATCATGAAAACATGAACAGTACACGCTGAATAATGGAAGTCCATCACAGCCCTGACACCTTTTCTTGCGGATAGTACGAGTAGCATCAATAGCGCCCTCTCCAGAATGAGACGCCGCAGCAAACAGCATTAAGTGGAAAATAGTCATCATGCTTTCAGAAATACAGTTCTTTTTGTCAAGAAACATAAAACAGTCAGGCCCCAAAGCTCTCCTGTCAGCAATGGAACAGAAGCCAGGAAAATTCAGTAGGTTTAGGGTAGGATTTCTACTGAAAAAGCAGCCACTTGTAGAAAACATCTCAGTAACTCTGGCACTCAGCAGTATTAGAAGAGCCATGAGAAAGCTAGTTCCAAGTTCCTTTTCCTGTTTCAGATGATGCTGTGAGCTTCAGTCTGATGATATGGAAGATGCCTGCTTATGGTAAGAGCTTTTTGACAGCCTGGAGATTCTCCTAATCCCTGGAAATAACAAAGAGATCTGAGGGAAAGAAATCTAAACTATATGCACTTCTAAAACAGAATACTAGTCACCTTATCACTTCACACTTAATGCTATCTGATAATGCGGCAAGGCTGGAGCATCCTTTTGTGTTACTCCCTCTTATTTTAAAGAAAATCTGGGACATAAATTAAATTAAACCGAGTAGGAAAAACTTATTTTGAGCTGGAAGTTTTGGAGATGGAATGGAGAAGATTCAAGGACGGGACAAAACAGACAGGGAAGTAGGAAGCCTAGTTAGTTTCTGTCAAACTCATCACAGGATTCCTGGAGGATAATGCAGGCCCTGACTGAGCCCTCAGGAACCCTAAGCAACAGGGTAGGCCTGTTCTATTTACAACAAAATACAAAGTTGCCACTAAGGTCTGCTGACAACAACGCTATAAGTGTAAGGAACACACACACCATTGGAAGAGCTGTGCTTACAGATCAGTGCTGAAAGTACAGCTGGCAGACTCTGTTAATAAGGTTTAATCTGTTATCCAAGGAGACAATATCATGGCAGTCTGTGACCTCCCAGAGGAAGACTACCTACTACCTTCTCTAGGATGGTTTAGAAATGATCTTGTAGCTCCTCACAGCCTTTCTTCTATTGATTTACCATCTTGTACGCTTTTGAGAATCTATCTCGCATCTGCCCTTGAAACCTCACCTGGCTCCTTTTTAAACTTGCCCTGGTAGCTCTCTTAGATTTTCACACATTTGTAAAAATTTCCAGAGCCACAATATTATCCCTCCTCAGAAAACCCGCCTGCGTCAAGGAGTCTCTGCTATGCAGACCAGTGGGGCTGTAGCAGAAGGCTGTGCCACTGCTCCTGACGGTCACTGGGACTCTGGGCTTGCCCAGCCGTCTGTCACCTGTCAGATGCTAAAGCTATTGCATCAGGAGCAGGCCCTCTTACACATGCACAGTGCATATTACAGCAGGGCTTCTGATCGGGGGCAGCAGTGTATTACTTCTAAATAGAAAACTACTGCTACGAAGAGAACAAAGACTTTCAGCTGAGATTAACATTTTATTGCCTGGGCAGCAGGTATCAAAGGGCTTTATGGCTCTTCTGAAGGCACTTCAGTCCAGTTGGATTAAAATCAGCACAGCTGTTCTCCAACTGGTTTTAAAAACGCTTCCAGAAAATGCCACTTCCTGCTGTTGCTGTCCTTCTTCTGCAAGATGCACCATCCTGCTCAGCTTAGCTCAGGGACTTGCTCTTCCTCCTCCTTGTGTGTTGCTTCAGGCCTAGCAGTCTCCATCCCTGCATCCTCTCTGCACTTTCCAGCAACAACTTGCAGCACAAAATAGTAGAGCATGGTGGGGGTTATCAGTAAGCAAATTGCAGTGAGGCTGAGTACAGGAGATGTCAAGTTCCTCATGCTCTGCTCTCCCCTCTACAGCGGGCTTGGGCACCAGAAGTGCATAGCTCTTAACTGGTTCTTCCTGCACTCCTGGGACAAGGTGAGCTCTGCTGTAGCCGGCTAACTCCTCATCTGCCTTGGGGTTGCTCAGCAAAGGCAGTAGGACAAGTATTTCCTTGTGGAGCTGAAACTTTCAGATGGTGAGGATTGCACAACCAGCAATAACAATTCATTGTTTCTGCCTCTGCTGTGGCTAGTGGGGTGCAGAAACCTTTGGTAGCGATGCAGGGATGAAGAGGGGCTCAAAGTCGCTGGCCTCTAACTGCACTTGGAAGTGAGCAATAGAGTGTGTGCGTTTAAAATAAAATAGTTGAGAGTGTCTGTGCTGAAGAAGCCAGGACAGCAGGACCAGAGCAGCTCCCCTTCTGCTAAAGAGCTGCCGATGGGTGATCCTGCTGGGAAGGTGAACTGCAGTGATAGAAGTAGGGTTCCGACTTTGTCCAAGCTCCTTTGATTGCTCTCCACTGCATCCAATGAGACTTTGCCCTGCTCTAGCCCAGATTTCATTTCATCCAAAGGATGCAGATGCCATCTGCAGGAGCCACTCGATCCAGCCTCCTGCAAGCTACAATAGCTGCAAAGGGAGGATTTAGTTCTAGTACTCAAAGAGGTGTCATAAAAGAGACCTTTGGGTCATGAAATACTGAGACTGAGCTGAAAACAGAACTTGCTTTGAGCCAGGTCCCAACTCACCAGAAAACAAAATGCAGTTAAGTCCTGCTGTGGAGATTTTCACGGATGACTGAAGATTGTCAGGTGTGGATAAGCTGTCATCATATTAGAAGCATTTAATAGCAATCAGCAGCTAAAAAGAGTTTAAATACCATCCATACTTCCCTTCCGCACTAGGGAATTGCTGTGCCTGTACTGAAGGGTGTAACTTCATGATCATTCTTGCCAACTGTCTCACTAAATCCCCTAAATTCCTTTCTGTGGATGTATGGAACGTGTTCCCTGCTGCCATCCCTCTCTGAAGGGATGGAGCTCTGGGCTCTCTGCAGCTGTTTAACAGTGGTGCCCAGCACTCAGCCCTCCTCGCTTTCTTCCCTCCAGATGTGAGAAATGCACATAGCGGTACTTGCCAAATTAAGCATTCCCCTGTAGTGAATGTGGAGAGCATGCAATTTGGCTTTCCAGAGCATGAGCAGATGGCAGGTGAGATCTACCTTCCTGAGAGAGAAAACACTTGTTCCCAGAGGTTTAGGGGTGAAAGCTTGGCCAGCAGTGCCTGGGCTTACAAAAAGTCCTAAGGTAAGAAAACTGAACATGCCTCCCCCCTCAGTTTCCAGCAGTGATTAAGAAAGAAGGCAACAGATGCCATCCATTTAAAACAAGCATGTCAGTAACAACCACGGCCTGAACCAAAACAGATGTCCTCTCTATGGCTGTTAAGTCTGATATTTCACAGACTGCCATGAGTGCTGGACGGTGCAGCTTGAGGTTCCCCAGTCGCTTGTTGTACTTCCTGAAATGAAGACCTCATGCTCACAACTCAGATTCCAGTTCATCTGCCATCAGCACAAAATAGTCCTTCTGATATCTCCGGGAAAAGACTGAATACACTTAGACTCTAATGAGGACCTAGAAAAAGCAAGTTTTCAAGCTCCCTAACGATACAGGAGGATCAGTCATGCCGCAACCTGAAAATAGGTGCCTGTTCTCAGAACAGTAGAAGTTCACTATCCTATTGTTTTATTATATGATCTATTTGGAAGTAAGCACGTTTACTCTACTGAATTTCCCTCTTGGTACTAATAAACTCTTCACAGCAAGGTTGTTCTCCCAAACACAATTTCTGCAGGATCCCATATGCCAGCACTTCTCTTACAAGTGAAAATCATCATAAACACCTCTTTTCTTCATCTGGAGAAGTAAAATGTACTGAGCCCCAGAAATAAGTTTTGAAAAGCGACTTCCATGATGCTTGACCCTTTCCTTATACCCAGCTTGAACTTTAGAAGAGTTCATGTGCTATCTCTAGATATTTACAAGACAGCATTATAATCTGATTTACTGAAAGTCTGCTGAATGCTTGGGAGGGACTTTTAGAGGGGTTTTAGAGTTGAGTACATCTGTCTAAATGGCAGGTCTTGTAAGAGATTAAAACAAACTTTTTTACTTCCTGAGCACTAGCATTTTATCACAGCAACTTGAATTGCTATCAGTGCATCAAGTAATAAACATCAGTCTGAGGCAATTAATATCCCAGGAGATAAGAAATCTAGGGAGTGTTATTTCTCACTGGAGCCCTAGCATGGGTAAGTGACTCGACTTTCAGTGTCTTTTGTGTCACTAGCTCACACAGCACAGACTCGTTGCTATACAGCCAGTGTTGGGAACAAATGCTTTCACTGCTGGCAGTTATTCATCTTCTTATTTTGATGTTAGGGATTTTGTGTATTGATTATAAGCAATTTACAATCAAAAGCAAAGCTTAAATTCATATTCTTGAAGATTATACGGTGGCATTGAGAATACTGTATTACCAGTAAAAAAAAAATCACAAAAGCAGGGATTGTATCTCAAATGATGTGGTATCAAAACTAAATATTCAGTCATGTTCTTACAGAAATATCTCGCCTGCCATGTTCTTAATTTACAGCTCACCTAATTCCTGTGGCTTTGCTTCTGTGACACAAGACAGGGGAATATGACTATTTGAGTTTTTTCTTATGAATTGTCCACCATGAATTTTCAAAACCCTTTTTTGAGTTTGTAACTGAAAATATGCTGATGTCAAAACATCTATGTGATCTTTTTAATTAGCTGCCCCAACTAGCTCCAATTTTGACATAGTCTATGCATAGATTACTATGGGTCTTACCCACTTCGGTAGATTCACTCGTGGATTTTAGACACCATTGATTTGACTGACCTAAATTTCTTCTGTAAATATTCTACAGAGGCTTCCCAAGTTTTCATTCTTAATCTCCTAAACTCACTTATGTGGAATAAAGCCTTCAGTTGCTGTATTATTCTTTCATTTTTATCTAGGTATGAAAATTAAGTCTTACTCTCCTCTAAAGAAGCTCTTTCACTGCCTTAGGAGAACTGTGTAAGATTTACTGCATTCGAGCTCTAAATACAACAGTCATATGGAAGCGTGTGCATAGCCAGGGTTAGAAGCAATTTGATTCAAAGCTCCGTACTTCAAACTGTTGGAGCAATCTTCTTCTCCTGTTGAGGAATGAGTTGTGTGGTGCTGCCTGATTGTTCCTGATATTGTTTCATCCATCTTTATAGAAAAAGAGAGGCAGACAGAAGAAAGGCACAACCAGAGAAGTGTCTGGCATTACACTGGGTTCTCTCTTGCTATGGTCTCTCTTTTGTATGATGCTGCTGTGGAACACAGACCCGAAAGCATTATTTAGCTTTTATTTTATTCAGCTTTTTCCACAACAAAATGCTTTCTCGGTTTGAAGGCCGACTGTGAACAACAACATGGAAATTCTCTCTATGGAATGACTGCCTTTCCCAGAAGGAGTACAGAGTAATTCCTTCCATTCATTCTCTTCTTCACCAAGACATTCCCATTTAGCCTGCTTCTGTCAGTTGTAGTTACAAACCCACAATACCCAGCCCCATTTTTCTTATGGATAAGTTCTCTCTTGAATTTTACTTCAGGGTGTTGGATGCCAGATAGGAAATAGAGAAAATATTCTGGAAACTGCAAAAATGTATTTCTTCCTAGACTGTTATACAACACCTTGAAGAACTCCATGATTCTAAAAGAATCACACACACAAAAAAAACCACAACAGTATGCAGAACAGTGGAGTAGTCCAGGTGCTAATATGCAAAAAGAAATAAAATGTTGAGTATAAGTTACTATGAAAAGCCAAACATCAAATAGTCAGGCTTTGTGTTAAAAGCAAATATATACAGGATTTGCTTTCCAAAAATCTGTCTAATATGTAAGAAGGGCACAAAAACCTAAACATTTGGTGCTAAAGGATTTAGCATGTGAACAAGAAATACTTCACACTCCCTAAAATTCCTTTCCCTGGATGTACTTGACTCACCAAAGTCAGCCTTCAGCCAACAATGGAAGATACCCAGGTGTCACCGGCATCCTGTGGACTCGGCCCTGTGAGACTAGAGTTGTTTATCAAAATGGAAAACAAATGGGTCAGTGATGGTGCAGAATGTGCCTGGAGATGCATCTTACCTGAATTTGTCAAGAGATAAAACTGCCATCATTTTTGTGCCAACACCTCTTCTGCTCCTCACTGCACCTCCCAGCACCAACCCCAGAAACTCCTGCCAAAGTCCTCTGGAAGCAAACATGTGGCCAGCACGTGTGAGGCAGCCACCTGTGCTGGGGAACAGGGAGTAAAACTGCCCTTTGCACCAAGGCTTTAAGCTGCAGCCCTCACTGTTTGTCTGAGCTTTGTAGTGGAAAAACAACTGCACCGATCCAGCAGGGGTAAAAGCTACAGACAATATGCCACACACAAGTAATCTGTTCAAAGAAACAGACAGCTTTTGACATCCTGATCATGCTTTACATGACCGAATTGAGAGAGCTCCTCTGGACATGTCTTGGCCACATCCTCCACCATCTTCCTTCCCACTAATTTAGTTCCTGCAGCCTCTCAAAGATACAGCAGACATCCCTGCAATCTAGAACAGGTAAAAAGATTCCAGATTTATGGTTGCTCATGCAGTTTTGAGTGTAACTTTTGTAATCAGTGTGTCAAGTCATTCTGTCACAGTTCAGGAAGGCAACAGCAGTTTAGGTTAAAACAAATGAGGGCAAAAGGGAAAATGGATCAATCAGAGGCTGAGCCAAAGACATCTTTTTGGTGATCTTCGCTGCCTGAGCCTGGTGATGAGTTCTGGCTATATTAGTGTCTAAACCCTAGCTATTATCTGTGTCTTATAGCCTGGAGAAACCACTGTTGCTTGGCCTGGTCACCATTGTGTGACCTCATGTATTGCCATCACTTCCCTGAAGATCAAGATAAAAATAAAACTCCATCATCCAGCTAAGATCATAATTTGAAAACAAGAAGGATAATGTGAAAATTATAAAAAAACCAAACCTCCTAAAGAAATCCAGCATCAGCGACTAAGACCAGAGCAGGGTTAAACCTGGCTGTGTGACAGGCAGCCAACATGCCTTCCCACTCCTTCCAGCATGGGATGTGGTAAGGCATCAGGAATCGGCTCATAAAGGGGGGTTTAAGGCTCCGCCCTGGTAGAAGTTCGCCGGTACGTATTTCCTTAAAGGCCATCCTTGAACTATCTTAGCAGTGGAAGACAAAATACGAATTTCAGCAAAGCACAACTTAACCCATGTTCTGGAGCGCTGCTACAGGGGTCCCATGTGTCCGTGGGGCACTCCGCTACACGCTGCTCAGGGAAAGGGGTAACCTTGGTTTCAGCCGAATGGTGTCACTCTTGTGACAAGCGTTAGCGCCTCAGAGTGCTTTAATGCACTGCAAGCCGCAAATGCCTCTGGAAGAGCCTCTCGGCCAAGGTGCCACCTGCTCCAGCCCGGGCGGGCGGCCACTTGCTGCTGGCAGGAGGGAAGGGGCTGCGCCACCAGGGCAAAGGGCACCAGCCAGCTCGGGCCCGGCTTGCTCGGAACCCCTCGGCAGCTGACGTGAGGCATCCCCGACTGGGCCTTTCTGGGCCACTACACGACCATGTGCTGCGAGGCCAAGGACTGCGGCCAGCGCCCCGGCCCCACAGGCCCCAGTCCGGGCGGGCGGACACGGGACTGCCCCGGCGGCGGCAGTCACTGCCCAAGGGACCGTTAGCCGGGAGGGGCCGCCCGCAGTGGAGCCCCGCCCTGCCACGCGAAGCGTAGCCCCATCACGTGCGGCCGCACGTAGCCGGGGCACCGGCCAATAGGAGGCACCTGCGGCCCCGCCTCGAACAGCTTCCCCGGGGGGCGGCTCCGCCCCCACCGCCGTCGTCATCAGCCTCGAAAGTATCGCGACAACAGCCGGCTGTCCTCACAGGACTATTTCCGCCCCATCTTCAAAGCCTCGCGAGATCTCCTGTGCTTTTCTCTGCTGCGCCACGGCGAGTCTCGCGAGCGATGGGAGGTCTAGGCGAGGCTGTGCCCAGTGCCCTCGGGGGCGGGGCGTAGTCTCGCGAGAGCTGGGGCCGCCCCGCCCGGGCCGGCTCCCCCTGGCCCCCCGCTCCCCTCCCCGCAGAGCTAATATGGTCGCCAGCGATGGACCCTGTCAGGCCAGGTCAGTGGGAGCGGGCCTGCCGCC
>WUAM01000059.1:296913-360264 GCA_024336885.1 Actenoides hombroni
GAAGGAGACTCCACAGCCTCTCTGGGCAGCCTGGGCCAGGCTCTGACACCCTCACACCAAAGAAGTTTTTCCTTCTGGTCAGATGGAACCTCCTGGGTTCCAGTTTGTGCCCATTGCCCCTTGTCCTGTCACTGGGCACAGAAAAGAGTCTGGCCCCATCCTTTTGAACTTCTAGCTATTGCTCAGCATTGATCAGCTCCCCTCTCAGTCTTCTTTTCTTCACCAGTCTTTCTAAACTGGATTCTTAGTAGCCAACAAGGAAGGAATAGATTTTAAAAAAAAAAAAAAAAGATTCAGTGTCATTATTTAAGCTGAGGAGCTACATTTGCAGACCTGCAGCACTACTAATAGTTTGTGCTGAGGTAGTAGAGAGATACAGAGAAGTGAAACTTGTCATCACATCCTCAGGAAACAAAGGAAAGCAGACTGGAAGGAAAGGAGCCAGAGTTCACCCTTAGAAACCTTACTGTTAAGCTAAAATACATCCAGATGCATTTTCCTGCCTTCATATGGTATTACCTCATCTCTCCCCAGGCTTGCAGGCACCAGGTAAGAGCCACTCTAAGTGCATCTCAGCCTAGAAGCATAGAATGGTAGGGGTTGGAAGGGACCTCTGGAGATCATTGAGTCCAACCCCCCTGCCAGAGCAGGAACACCCAGGGAAGGCCACACAGGAACAGATCCAGGCAGGTATTGAAAGTCTCTAGAGGAGACTCCACAGCCTTTCTGGGCAGCCTGTTCGAGCGCTCTGTCACTCTCACAGCGAACCTGAGGTGCCCCAGAACAGCTCAGTGAATGTGCAAATGTGGTCGCTGTGTTGTACATTTCAACCATACTCTTGTTTTCCATGGTCTGGACACATACCTGTCAATAGCTGCTTTATGGGTTTTGCCAGAGAATCACTAGGAGCCTTGATGTAGTACGGGTACACAGTCTCCAATGTTCTGGAAAAAATGAGAAAGCAAATATTTCATATTTTTATACCTCTAAAATAATTTAGCAATACCTAACAGAGCTATAGGCAGTTCCCAGTAATTCTTGGCTTGAGCTATGATTTCATAGTGTTCAGATGTCAC
The DNA here is from genome assembly GCA_024336885.1 of Actenoides hombroni. Lineage (NCBI taxonomy): Eukaryota > Metazoa > Chordata > Aves > Coraciiformes > Alcedinidae > Actenoides > Actenoides hombroni. Next base: position 297,990 of record WUAM01000059.1, read on the forward strand.
AGCTGAAAGTCAGCGGGATTTATGAGCTAGGTTCTGTCAGTACTTCAGCGGGGACCTCCATCCAGAATGTCGCCATTCACACACCATGAATCCCACACACCTGGGGCACGTGTGTTTGCAAGGAATGTAGACTGTATATTTTGCTCCCCCCTTTTAACAAAGCTGCTTTTGTAGTCAGCTATAAAACAGCCCAAAGAAAGGCAACATATCACCAGTAGTAAACAACCTAGAAAAATACATAGCAAGAAAAATATGTGCCGAGAACAGTTATTACTTCAGAATGGCAAGATGTTTGTATAGTAACACCTGAAAAGAGTGAAAATTTCTGCCAGCATGTGTCACTGGGAAATATTTTCTCAGTTTGCAGGAGGAATTAGAACTCAAAAAGAAAGACATTTGCAAAAGTTCTTCCACTGGACTTGTAATGAAATCACCTTAAGTGGGAATAAACTACCATCATCCAGAGAGAGACACGTTTCATCCAAAACAGAGATACTGCCCTAAATCTGTCCTGAAATGACTGAAAAATTCTAGGGAGGGGGAGCTCAGGGAAGACTCACTACACTGCATACAACAGGCTGAGGAAGAACAGAGGTGACCAGTTTAAAATCCCTTCTGATTGCCCCAGTAGGCTCAGAAAATCAGCACAAGCTCAGCAGCTAAGCTGTCCCAGCAAAGGTGGTGTCAGAAAGCTCCCTGCTGAAGTAGTCAAACGGCTACTAGCTGCCACAGCCATTTCTCCTTTATGACAAAAATGTTTAAATGAACAATACTATTGCAATACAGGCAAATGCAGGTGTATCCTCTACGTTACTGCTTGTCTCCTGCAAAGAGACAACTACGAATGAACCACATCTTCTCATAAAAGGGCAAAATCTACCCTCTCTGGCTATACATCACCTCAGGGAATATTCTTGTATCCTCACACAGCAGAAAAGTAACAGAGGTATAGAATATTTTTTAAATGCGATGGTTACGTGTGCAATAGTGTTGGATATACAAGCATACATGGGAGCAGAAAAAAAGCTGTGCAGAGAAAAGACAAATCTCATTTCCACCTACTAACAGATAAGAACCTCTCAGAGGTTCAGAGTCCTCTCTCAGTTGGCCTCATCTTTAACTTTTCAACTCTGGTGGCCACAAATCAGATCCGGTGGCTTTCAGGGACGGCGCATTGGCTTAGGGGTGTTTAGAGCCTATGACTGTAAAGTCATCCCCAGTGAGGAGGAGGAAGAACCAGACTCCTTTCAAATCTGAAAGGAGCACCACTGCCGTTAACACTGTAAGGCTACATCCATAGAATAAGGTTTGCTATCCAGATGAAGAGCGTGTCCTTTCTGCCGTGTGGATTTCCATTACAGGAAACAATCTGATGTCAGAAACGACTGCAGATGTTACCCTCTGCCCACAGTGATTTAACACTTCCTTGCCAATCTAATGCTATTCAAGAAGAACAATGAGAAATACAGTTTTAGAACAAAAATAGTCATCCATCCAACATCCTCAGATCAAGTTGAACTGAAGTAACTCAAAGGAGAGTTTAACTATGAATATACTGCGATGAACTTGTGCTTGTCCAATGAATCAAAGCAACTAACTACTGTACTGTGCTTCTTGGTGGTGGTCCAGCATTCATGGTCTTCTCAGCCTACGTTTACGGCAGGAAATTTATCAGCTTTTACCTTTAGTGTTATTATTACGTGACTTCAATGCTGTTGGCCTCTGTGAACAAGGCTCCAAAGTTATTAGAGGGGGAACAGACTGGCAGACAAAAGATAGTTACACAAGCATGACCTCCTTAGGAAATAAGGTTTAAAAATGGGAAGGTTTGCATAGAAACAGGCAAAGAAAATAACTTACACCTTTTCCAGTTGCTGTCCAGACATCATAGTAGCAATATCTCTTCTGGTGTTCTCTGGTAGGACGAAGGTAAGTTTATCTGATGCTATTTCAGCTTTGGCACCAAGGGTGAGATTTCTATTGTAAGCAAAAGAGAAGAGACATTGTCAACATATATCAGAGCAAAACTTACAATACTCATTTGCTGAACACTAGAGCTGGTTCTCTAAGTAGTCTAACTGCACTGACCACGGCTACCCCAGTCACAGAATCCCAGCATAGTGGGGGTTGGAAGGGACCTCTGGAGATCATATGGTCCAACCCCCCTGCTCCGGCAGAGTCACCCAGAGCAGGGGACTCAGGATCATGTCCAGGTGGGTTTGGAATCTCTCCAGAGAAGGAGCCTCCACAACCTCTCTGGGAAGCCTGGGCCAGGTTCTGACACCCTCACAATAAAGACGTTTTTCCTTATGGTTAGGTGGAACATAAAATATAGAACCTGAAAGCAAGCATCATGCTACCTGTATCTGGTGGCATGTTTCCCCACAGAGGATATGTGGCATTTCTTCCTTCTCTTCAGTCTAAGTCTCCCTCTTTTAGTTTAAAGCCATCACCCCTTGTCCTGTCACAACAGGCCCTGATAAAAAGATTGTCCCCATCTTTCTGACAAGCCCCTTGAAGGGCTGAAAGTCCACAAGAAGGTCTCCCCGGAGCCTTCTCTTCTCCAGGCTGAACACCCCCAGCTCTCCCAGCCTGGCCTCCCAGCAGAGGGGTTCCAGCCCTCACAGCATTGCTGGGGCTCCTCTGGCCCTGCTCCAACAGGTCCCTGTCTCTGCAGTGCTGAGGACTCCCGAGCTGGCCCCAGCCCTGCAGTGGGGTCTCTCCAGAGCCCTGGTCTCCTTCCCTCACCCTGCTGGTCATGCTTCCTTTGATGCAGCCCAACCTGCATTAACACCGGGGACTGCCCTGACCAAGGTGCAAGACCTTGTACTTGGCCTTGTTGAACCTCATGAGATTCACACGGGACTACTCCTCAAGCTTGTCCAGGTCCCTGTGGATGACATCCTGTTCCTCAGGTGTGCCAATTTCACCACTCAGCTTGGTGCTGTCTGCAAACTTGCTGAGAGTGCTCTTGATCCCACCATCTACATCACCAATGAAGATACTAAACAGCCCAAGTCCCAGCACTGAGTCCTTCCTGAGCGCTCATCTTATAGCTGCTTGTGGTCTCCTGGTCTAGATGAAAGACAGCAGCTTCCCTTTACAGAGCAAAAGTGGAAGGTTCTCTGTGGTAAGTCTTTACCACTTTCAGTTGTTCACGGTCACAAGGTAATCCACAGGATATAATTTGAGGGTGAAAAATGTCTCGTTCAACTAGTGCACAAATTTTGTAGCTCTACAAGCATACGGACAAACTGAGCAGCAGTATTAAAAATTAATATAAGGCTTGAGAAATGATGGAGTGATGTAATTTACTAGCTAATACCGTACGCTTCCAGGAAAATAAAGGGGTCAAATAAAGTTGAATTAAGGGTGCAGATTCATTACAAGCTTATTTTTGATTGTGGAAGGACTGACCCAGCATGCTCAGAGTTCCCACAGTGATTCAGCTGACCCACTTCTTCTGCACAGCCTTTTGCTGAGGATTTCTGTTAACGACCCAGTGTCTTCCTGCCAACAAAACAGGTAGATACCGGGGCTCCAAAGGTTCTTCATTTCCGTGGAGTGATGACTTAACTCCAGTTTAATCCAGCAGCCCACGGGGATCCCAGTTGGCAGACAGCGGCCAACAAACCACCTCAGTGACTGGGTGTGCTCTAACCCGCCTGCAATTATTTTATATTCCGGGCTGTCTCTTGCAAAATCTTTGTTGTAAAGTAATAGTTCACTGAGGCCAAAGGAACCACAAGTAAACAGGCAAAAGGTCTCAACAAAATGGACCTGTGCCTTTGTTACCCTACTTGAAACAGAGTCTCTGAGCATTTAAAAAATAGTTTGTGTCAATTCCAGACTCCCTTAATAAGAGGACCAAGCACTTCTGTTTGTATTCCCTCATAATTTTTCTTCCTTAACTAGGTCTAAGTATTCAGCTCCCATAAATGCTGATGAGGCTGTTGTTTGGGGCAGTTTATTTGAACATCTCCACCTAAAACTGGCTAAAGCTTTCTCTCTTTTCCCTCCTTCCCCTCAAGTCCCATTGAAAACTCCACCCTGCCTTTTTAAATAATGTACTTGGAAAGGGCTCCATTTCTCTTTTTATTTTTTTGAGAACTGCAGGCAACAAATGTTTTTCTGGGTAACAGAGGTCACTTCTCTCTTTCTTTCTCCCTCTCACTTTCAGGTTTTTTGGCTCTGCAGTACAATAGAGTTTATTGGAAAATTAAACCAAAAATGCAGTGTGGAACTGCTCTGCTGAGCAAACGCTTGGCAAATGATCCATCAACCTCCTAACAGCCACTTTCATTACCTTTGAATGCTCCATGAAAGAACCACAGTGAACTCAGCTGAAAAATCCATCAGTCCCTGGATCATTTTCTCTCTGCTGGGAGGGCTGATGGTCCATAAAGAGTTTGAATTTCCCTCTAGATCTGCTAGAGTTATATCTTCTTTTCCATAGCCCTCTAGAAACTGCAAAGCAGCCTGTAGGTGCAGAAGAGGACAAGAAAATTTCAGCATGATGATGTTCACAAGACACAAAGCCACATTTGCCAGTCAGGCAGAACTGTAAATGTTTGATTAACCGTAAGTGCAGTGGTTTAGCACTGACTGTTTTCCTCAGGCACCAACTGGGGATTTAGATGGGAAGGGGAATAAACAAACTGGAGCTGCAACAGCCCTGCTGTTGGAAAAGTGATGGTCACATTGGCCAAAGTGAGTCTGAAAGTTCCTCAGGTAAACATCTTAAGAGTCTATTTAAACTTAACATTTGGCTCTGTCCCTTGTTAAGCATCTTTCTGCATAGAAAGATGTCTGCAAAGGAGATGGCAACTTGAAACAAGGTAACTTCCAAAGTGGATTGAGATTACAGTACTGCTGCTATAATACATGGGCTACTGGGTCGGATCTCATATCAAAAAGTGTTCATTCTTAAAAGGGCTAGAAGCAAACAGTTTCTTTTAAAGTCATATCTGATCAAACCCCAGTTACTTTAGTAATGCAACAGCTTCTACTAATTATTAGTCTTTACCTGTAGAAATCTGTGATAACTTTGTGCATGTTGCACCATGAAATAGTGAGACTATGTTGAAAAGTTTACATTTTAACATCTTAAGGTCAAAATTTTCCTAGGCCAGGCACGCTTTCTGTTGACAGCACCACATCTCCTCACTGGAGGTGAAAGCTGCGTGTGCTACAGGAAGGAGCGCGGGGCGTGAAAGCGCCAACGCTGTCGTGTCTCCGCAGCACGTTGGTTTTGGCAGCATACCACCAGCAGCACGTCTCCTGAGGGGCTATGCCATTTACAGGGGAGGTTTTTATTCAGGCGACAGGACAATGAGGGTTTCTGGATTCCATGGTTTTACGCAAAGATGGTTTGATTAATGGCAACTCGTCTCACCATAGCCCAGCCCTGTCCTGATCAATGATTTGCCTGGACCTTTACTCATGAAAACTCCCTTTACAGGAACATCTTCCAAACGATGACAGACCTACACAACCAACACTCACAAAAGGCCTCCACGGAAACACACATTTTTAAGTAATGGAATGAGGTATTCTACATTTCACTTACAGTGTTACCCCTATAGCTTCCCAGAAACGCATTGAAACCAGTCTGGTTCAAATCCTTGAGCTGACTCTGCTGAGCACTCATTGTAAAAATAGGCTGGGAAACAAAAGAACAGACACTTGTCACATTTACCACATATGCAGTACAGCATCCTGTGCATCACAGTCCAAGACAATTATGGCCCTCAGTTCAACAGGAGAAGGTTATGATCTTATCCAACTGAGAAGCAAGCTACCTTCAATTATCTTATATTTACCATGTCGACCTGTAGGCAGTTAAACTGAGAGTACCTGATGTAGGATAATTTATCCTGATTCCACTGCCAGCAGGCTCTGGTTTTAACTTGCAAATGAAGATAATATTTTACATCAGTGATAAACTAATGTGTTTCTAAACCTAAAGGGGATCATTTGTGGGAGTTTGCCTGCATAAGGCAGGAGAGTTTAATTCAACAAAGAGAACAAGAAATAGCATGAGGAAATACAGTGCAAAAAAACAGAGTTCACTTTTAGACTTTCATCTTTTTTACCTGATAACCTCCTAGAGTTATTGTGATTGATACATCTAGAGGCTTGTTGGTGATGCCTGCAACAGATTTGATTAAAGACATGAAGAGCAGTGGGAACCAGACAATACAAATCAGCAAGACGATAATCATGCCACCCATTCCATACTTCACAACTTTCTTTTTCTTCTGGCCTCTTGGTTGGGGATATCTCTGCAAAGGCAAACAGCAACATGGTAATGGCTCTTCTCGCAGAGGTGTACTTGGTATGCTTTGGTAGGTGAATATATAACCATTTTAAGGCTTCCCAACTTCTGTGGTAAATTTGCTACCCACTGTCAGGCCAGTTCATTTGAGTTTCTTAGCCAAACATGCACAGACACTGCATGTCTGGTGACAACAGAGCAAAGTGCCAAATGATCCCATGTAAGCACGAATTTGGTGTGAAAAAACAAACCTCTGTGGTTTTGATTCTTCACAACCACAAAGAAGGGGAAAAACGAGTAGGGTAACTTGAAATTTTTGCCTGAATGAGTGCAAGCATGAACATCAGAGGAACCAAACACAAAACAACAGCAGCAACAGTGATACAACAATTTGTCCCAAAAAGTGGCATTAGAAGTGACCCATGTTCTTACATTTGTCCTTCCAAAACATTTTATCTCAAAACTCCTTAAGGCAGCATTCCTCTCACAGAGCTTGAAATGCTGTGCACTTGTATTTTAGGGCAGAAAAAAAAAGGAATTTGTTTGCCAGCAACTGACATGCACAAACAGTAGCACTCTCTGATACTGCACTACCTCCACACTCATTTCACACCTCACATACTGTATTTCTAAGAGTTGTTCACAGGTTTGATCCAATCTGTTTCCAGTGAATCCCACACCAACAGCATTTAGATAATGTTTACAGTTTTGCTGCTGTTCCTAAAGTCACTGCTGATGTAACATCCATCCCCACCTTAGCTTCTGAGATCAAAAGTGACTTTGCTTTTATCCTTTTCTTTTCAAGGCAGATCACCCAGAACATCACATAATCACAGAATTGTGGGGGTTTGAAGTGACTTCTGGAGATGATCTGGTGCAACACCCTGCTCCATCCAGCAGGGTCACCCAGAGCAGGGGGCCCAGCATCGCAGTGTCCAGCCGGGTTGGGAATCTCTCCAGAGAAGGAGACTCCACAGCCTCTCTGGGCAGCCTGGGCCAGGCTCTGACACCCTCACAACAAAGAATTTTTTCCTCCTGCTCATGATGGAACTTCCTGCGTTCCAGTTTGTGCCCATTGCCCCTTGTCCTGTCATTGGGCACCCCAGAAAAGAGTCTGGCCCCATCCTCTTGACCCCTGCCCTTTAGCTATTGATCAGATCCCTACTCAGTCTTCTCTTCACCTAAACAGCCCCAGGGCTCTCAGCCTTTCCTCACCAGAGAGATGCTCCAGGACCCTCAGCATTTTCACACTCTCCACTGGAGTCTCTCCAGTAGTTCCTTGTCTCTCTTGAACTGGAGAGCCCAGAACTGGACACAATACTGCAGAGGTGGCCTCACTAGGGCAGAGAAAATTAGGAGAGCTGTTCTGCCTTGCCCATAATTCCCACCCTCTGTTATTAGCCTCATGACTGAATACTTTAATAGCTTCACCATCCTGTAAGACTCCTTACCATCACTGCAATTTATTTTGGCATATTCTGTTACAGGATTGAACCCTGCATAGGGTGTTAGGATCCTGTACTTCCCCCACTGCCTACTGCATGTGCAAAATAAAGATGCATTGTACTGCACTGCACCTCAAACACACGCCAGGAATCTGGCTCTCAGGAAATTGCTCTTGCTTTAACAACATGAATCCATAAAGCCCGAGGAGAATATTAAATGTGTAATACAATGCTATATTTAAAACAGATTAGTTACTTTTCAAAAGCAGTGTATCAAGTCATTTGCCTCACGCTACGGAACAACTGCTTTCATTAAAACATCCCATCAGGATAACCAGGGGTATATTATTTGTTTGTAGGAGATTAGTTCAGGAACCTTTAACGATGTTACAGAACAGCTCAGAGAGCCTCTAGCAGTCTGAGTACGTAGGCACACCGCTCCATGTGAGAGACAGAGACACAGAGGGACTCGGAGTACCTTGACCAACACTCAGAAAGGCAGGGGTAGTTACATTGCTATACAGTGTTAGCAGGCAGATGCTAGCTTAGATGTGGAAACCTTCCCACCTCAGGTCCATGCTACACATAACGCAGAGTGATCCTGTTGTAGCATTAAAAAATTGCAGCAAGGTGCACAGTCAAAACAGAACTGGGTTATTAGTTGTCTGGCTCCTGAAGACTCTGATGACACCCCATTCATGGCAGAAATGGAAGTCATCCAGAAAAAAAAAGCCTATATACAAGATTCGTGTGCGCTTCGGTTCTGAGTTAATCTAAGCGACGCACTCGGAGAGTAATTGCCACTAAGAGACAGGATTATAATAAAAGCAGAAATACGTCAGTAACACTTGAAAATACAGCTGTTTTGTCGCAGATGTACAATTTCTGACTGGTTGGGTCACTCTGAAAAGAACATTTAATTTCTTTCTCAAACTGGCAAAATGAGCAGGCATATGGTTGCAATCTTTACAGCGGTTATTAGGAATCCAGAATTTGCAAGTTTAATTTGAACTGAGGCTTAAATGATTTAGAGATGCTGAAATTTCAGTCAGACAAATGGTGGGTTTATCTGGCCTGCAGTTCAGCTCTGGATGTGCAGGGACTCTCCTGAGATAAAGGAGCCAGCTGAGATCCCTCTGTGGTGACACGAACCAGGCAACCCTGGCAGCTATGCTGCGGGGGCAGGAGCTCTTCCTTCTACTGACCTTTCTGTTCAGCTACAGCTTCCCTGCTACTGTGGGTTACTCATTTAGTTGTTCTGGACAAAGTGAGCCTCTGTGAATACCAGGACTTCCAACCCCGGCCTTGAAACTCAGGCATGCAATTAAGCTAGCACTGGAGATCACGTTAATGGTGGAAAAATCAGCTAGGCACAAAAGAGAAGCCATTTGAGATCTCACTTGTGGTGACTGCCAACCAACATAAAGTACCCAACAGGCTGAATATTTCTGCACATAAGCACCAGGTGTATCTTCTAACAAACTGTCTTTATGGTGGGTTTCCCAACTATTTAGGGACTTGGGATTATTTCTCTTCCTTTCTGCATGAGGGAGAGGAGGCCTGGATCACTCATATGGGGCTTCCTTACTTTTTCTGACTCTCGCCAGCACTTCAAGATGAATATATGAGCATAGATGTCTTCAACACAGATCCAGCTGGAAAGACTGAGAGTGGTATCAGTCCAAACCCAGTCCATTACTGCTCTCAGCTCGGTCAAAAACGGAACCAGGCGGAACCTGATGGGAGACCACAGCAGATATGAAAAGACAGCTTAACAGGAGATTTTTGCAAACACAGATAAAATTATATCTTGAGAAAGCACGGCTACTACTGATGCCTTGGGGGTGGTATCTTTTTGCCATAGGCCACATTCCTCTAGATCTACTTGTCAGGCCATAAACACACTTTTCCATCATTATGCCCAGTAATTGTGATTGAGCCACTGATGGAATGGTGAAAGAGAGACTTTCTCTGTCCCCAAATTCCTCCAACCTGGGAACAGAGAAGAGGAGCGTCCTTTCCACAGGATGGTGGGAATTTGTTTTCCACCTCCTTACACCAAGTGGTGCACAACTTCTTTGCAGCCTTCACCTGCATATGGAATTGGGAGTTAAGACTCAGGATCAAGCAGCAGAAGAAGGTGGGCTAACAGGAAACCCACATGCACATAGCAGCTGTTTGAAGTGCACCATTCCCTTTACTAGTCCCACACTCTTCTGCTTGGCCAGGTCACAAGGACTACTTCATATAAAGAAAGCTTTCTTCTGTAACTTTTCCTACTGGAATACAACAAGGCCATACTGAAAATACTGGGGAAAGGCTGAAACTACTTCAGTTTTTCTGTGAAATATGTACGTCCTTTCAACTAGCTTGATCACAACATCAGGGTAACAGAGTAAGAGGAGGGTGGGGTAAGCCCCCTTCACCCCACTTCTCACTCTGAGGAGACACTGGGCCTGTTACTTGCGCTAATGCTCCTAACTCCTAAAGAGTTTCAAATGTGCAGCACTTCACAAAAGATACACAAAGGAAACATCTTTTTGATGCGTAGCTCTTATTTCTCATGTGTATCATCCTCTGCTTTTCTCACCTGCTGAGGTAGAGCCTGTAGACCTCCTCCAAAGATCTCTTTGGGATTATTGATTTTTAGGACCGCAGAGCAAATAACATTACCTGTTTTCTAGCACAATAAGTAGCCCCTATCTCTGTTCACAGAGATTATTTCTTAGAAGTGTTCAAGTGTCTCTTCCACAGGAGCCTGAAGAACTGACTGGTATGTCAGGCTCCTGGATTCAGAGGGATTTTCCTGAAATTTCCATTCCTGAATTATTTGTTTTTATTATTATTATTTTTTCTATTTTTGTGGATTGCAGGGGACCTATGGCACATACAGAGATTGCTGTGCAACATTTACTGTCTCATTTCCAGCAGCTGGTGAAGAAAATTCATTAATAACCCCAGCATCTCATGATAACAGATCCTTATTTCACAAAAGAAGGGAAGAGGGCAGTAGGTCCAGACTTACCCTTGAAACAGGAACAGGTTGACATAGTTATAACTTTTTGTGAGGAAGTTGCCAAGAACACGAGTTGGATATCCGCAGCGTATCTGATATGCTGATAAGCCAAAATAAACACATTTCACAAAATACCAGAGCTGGGCAACTGTGTTCTGGCTAAATTTCCTGTAATGGAAAAGACAGATAAAGGAAAATTATGAGCTTTGTGTCTGTATATGACCAAATTAGCTTGAAATGTTTTGTGCTTCTGGCAGTTTCCCTTTCCTGAGATGCTGTGAAAAGCCCTTGGCTTCTGACCCCACTGCAGGGTTAAAACAGCATTTGAAAGACGCTGGGTGAGAAAGCCTATAAACAGCATCTGTTGTCACCTCCAGGTCACAGGGGACAGACTGGGAATAGGATTCGAAAGGAGCAGTGCCCTTTCCCTCCAGATGCCAGAGGTGCCTTGCTGCCCAACACAGACCAGTCTGCTCTCAGCCCCTATCACAGCACTCCCCTCTGTGAGCCCTGGGTAGATGCTGCTTCTCTTGGCTTTTCAGAGGGCTGACATCTGGACTGTCAGGTCTCCTCCCCCTCTACTCTGCACTAGTGCGACCACATCTGGAATACAGTATCCAGTTCTGGGCTCCCCAGTTCAAGAGGGACAGGGATCTACTGGAGAGAGTCCAACGGATGATTAAGGGACTGGAACATCTCTCCTATGATGAAAGGCTGAGGAGAGACCTGGGGCTGTTTAGTCTTGAGAAGAGAAGGCTGAGAGGGGATCTTATTAATGTCTATAAATATCTAAGGGGTGGATCTCAAGTAGAAGGGGCCAGTCTCATTTCCATAGTGTCCTGTGATAGGACAAGAGGTAATGGTCACAAGCTGAAACACAGGAAATTCCACCTCAACATGAGGAAAAACTTCTTCACTGTGAGAGTGACAGAGCCTGGAACAGGCTGCCCAGAGAGGTTGTGGAGTCTCCTTCTCTAGAGACTTTCAAGACCCACCTGGATCTGTTCCTGTGTGACATACCCTAAGTGTCCCTGTGTTGGCCGGGGGGTTGGACTTGATCTCCAGAGGTCCCTTCCAACCCCTACCACTCTGATTCTCAAACTGCTTTTCTTTCATTGAGAAAGTTTTGTAATTATTCTTCTGTGGATTTAACAGAACATGTACAGCAGTGTCTTAAACCCAAAACATTCAGCAAGTCCGCAACTTGGATGAGGTTCTGGCCACACCCTAGAAGTTTAAAACTCTGAGTTTAGCCTTTGCAGCTTATAAAGATTTCTGCTCTGCTGTGAACAAATTGACGGAGTTGTTTATCTGGGGTTAATCTTTCAGACAGTCCAGTTCTGTTCACTTATTATCACGCTGCATTACTTAACTAAGCTTATCCATTTGTAGTTTACTATGTAACAGGGTTGTTGTAAAATAACTGTTTTTGTGGTTTTTGTTTGTTTGTTTTTCAGATAATATTTTATCTGTTGAAGAGATTAGAAAGAGAGAGACACACACAAAAAAAACAAAGAACAAAAACCCACAAAAAAACCCCAACAACGAGAAGGAGCAAAATTCCTTATATCTAAACTTTTCTTCTCTTTAATATTACAGTGCAATACAGAATGCTCCAAATCCTGGAGGTGGTGATTCACAGAAGCCAATGGCAAAACTTTCACCTCTGAAGGCACAGCCTCGGAAGCTGCCTTGCAGGGGTCAAACTGGCTGCAAGGGGCCGTGTAGTGCTGCAGATTCCAGTCGCAACTCAGGACAATTTTCTGCGCAGATTGAGAACACACCTATCCTCTGTCCTTTCCATCTGCAGCCAGTGGCTGAGTATGAAAGCTTCCTTTTTCATTTATTTGTACCCTTCTCTGTGTTGTTAAGCACTGCCTGTGACAGTTTGTAGAGATAGGATGGTTTTTTTCTAAACATCCTTCTGCAGTCATCATACGGGCAGTAGACTGGTTTCAGCATCTAGAAATAGGTCTGATGTAGCAGATGTGAATTAGTCTCCAATAAATTCTTTGCCTTACAAGATGGGCTTTACTAAACAGTGCAGATGGTCAACTGTGTGACTCATGACTGATTGATTTTTATTTTTTTTTAAATTGTTTTGATACTTGCCTTGTTTCTTTACAAGGACAACAAAGCATAGGAGTAATGTTTGTATGTTACTAAGTAAACTTAAATGAATAAATCAATGAAGCATTATTTTATTTCTAAAAGTAAATTTTAATTCTTCTATGAGAACTTTTCAAAGGTCTCTGGCTCTTAAAGAACAGCTAAGAACTAGCCTATACATCATTCCCCAGCTTCTATGGAATCTCACAGTCCATCTGTCTTTGAAATTCAATGAATGTCCTGCCTGTATGTAAAGGCCCAGGGGAACTACATCTCTCTTTTTCAGATTTTTAATATTATTAACAGATTATGTACCTTTCCATCTATGACAATTACATGTAATCATCTTCTGCTTTCAGCTGCCACTTCTTGTCTGATAGAGTGTTCAGATCCCTATCTTCCTGTGCTGGACAGGTGTAGAATTTAAAAGCTGACCAAATCTGTACCCTGCAGTGATGTGATGCAGATTGTCTCACTTATTTTATAGATAGGCAAATATTTCTGCCCAGTGCAGGTGTCAGAGTGCAGAATTAGTGATGTTTTCAGCAATATTGATGTTTCTGGCAGCAAAACAGCAGTGGTATTTATTAAGCTGTAGTGTGAATAATCACTGTCCCTTGGGGCCTTGCAAAGCAGTGTAGCTGCCAACCTTCTGACACTGCAGAGAAGAGAAGGGTCATGATGTAAAATATACCTCTAGAAAACGGGACTGTCTTCCTTCCTGGTACAAAGCAAGTGTATTCATTTCCTTGTCTACCTCAAAGCAGAGGCTATTCCTCTTAAATTGTGGATTACTCCTTTGTGAGTATCAGTATCTTAATAACACTTAGAAAAGATGGTTCACTATATAAGACTGTACTGATGAGACCTTGTGAAGAAAAAAATGTGGCTTGGCAAAAAATACAGAAACAGGATAGTTGCAATTGCCTTGATGTTCTACTCAGTTGCTATAAAGGGCTAATATGAACACAGTGTTTTTACTTGAATTACTGAAAATCTTATTTCTTTACTATATTGAATTTTGAGGTGTGCAACCTGTAAGATTACTGATGGGGGGGTGGAGGGGGGAAGATTCCGTGTATTTTAGTACATGCTTAGCTTAGATCTCTTAAAAATGAGTATTTTTGAGATCAAGTGCTTTAGGCAAGCTATACCTAGAATAAACATGTTCTCAAGCCCAGTACAGATGAAATCAGTTATTTTTCATTGTTTACTAAAAGCTTGCTGCATTTATCTTTCTTCTAATAAACGACTACAAATTGTGCTGCAGACTTAAAGGAGTCTTTTGTCAAACAAGAAAAAATAATAACTTGTTGTTCTGTAATTTGAAATAAATTCTTAGAGTGCTTGTAAATTTTCTCTTCCTAGGCCTGAGACAGTATTGAAAAATCAAGAGATGGAATTTGGCAGAAATAGAGAGAGGCTTCAGTTTTTTAAGGTATGTCTGTGTACCCGTGGGCTTTGTATCATGTTGTGTTTTTACTGTTTTAAGAGCTTGCTTTAGTTGTCTACCAGTGTTTGGGTTTAGATGATAAATTAATAATTTTGGAATGTTAGTCTCTCAAATCTGAATATAATACGGGAACAGAAAATTTGCTAATAACATGGTTTGTGCCTCAAACTAAAAATTGTTAGGCAGCAGAAGTTCTAAATCTAGGTGTCATTTAAAGGGGAGAAACTTTTTCAAGTTAGAATTACAAAAATCTATACTATTTGATTTGGTTCGTGTTAGCGTAAAGGTAGTGGATGAAGTAGGTATTTATAAAGCATTAGTCGTTTTTAATGCTTTTTAATGAGCTCAGTGACTTAGGTCACACTGAGTTTTGGGATAGAAGGTTCATTTATCCATGCTTCTATTAGAAGTCTGAACTTCTATTTGAAGTTGGAAGTGTTGAACAGAGACTGGTGTTGAGACATTGCTGCTCTCAAACTGGGCGGCAGTGCTGGTGGACTTGTTCAGAATTGAAGTCTTATGTGGTGAAAATCATCTTCTTTGCTGCTAGCTGGGGATCTGCAACATTGATACATGATCCTCATCCACTAATTTAACATGGTTTAGGAAACCTATGCAATGATCTAAGTCTTTTGATACAGGGTAGACTAGCGGGTTTTTTCTGAAAGTTGCAAATTAGGTTTTACATTATTAAAGAGGGAAACTGCCAAGCTGAATCTTGTTACAAGTTTCCATGTCAGCTTCTTTTAGATCTAGCATCTGGATTTTGCATGTAGGAAGATGCTTTTCTAATTTGCATCTTCAGTCTCATCCAGGAGTGTAAAAGCTAAACTAAATTCTGCTATGAATACAAGTTCTTAGGGTCTGTGGCCCAACTACTAGGCTCAGCTGTGCTTGAAATCAGTTGTGTGAACTGGAAGGTAAGCAATTTATGAAGCCCTGCTTTTGAAAGGTAGATATGAATTATTGATTGAGTCTTCGACGGGAACTGAATGAATGGCTTTGATGGTTAATAATGTACAGAATCCAGACAGGATTGCATATCTCTGTTTGACAAATGAGCGAAAGCCACTTATGTAAATAGCAAGTACTGTTTTATTGCCTGTTAGTTTTGTCTTTTTAGTTATGTTCTACGAATTGAATATACCTTTGGAAAAATGTAACTTTTCTCTCATTTTGGAAAAATTACAGTGGAGTTCAAAGGTTTTCAAGAATATTTCCATAATTCCACCTGAAACTGGAATGGCACACCAAGTTAACTTGGAGTATTTGTCAAGAGTTGTTTTTGAAGTTAAAGATTTCCTATATCCTGATAGTGTGGTTGGCACAGATTCCCATACAACCATGGTGAATGGTTTGGGTATCTTGGGCTGGGGTAAGTATGCTAAGAAAACTTGTTAGCACTTCGAAAGGCATACAAAAGCACTGCTGAGAAATATGTTCTTCCCACTGGGTATTTCTATCTCGGGCATAACAGACTGTCTTGAATTATTCTTCAGAATGATTTTTTTTAAAAAAATCTAATCTCAACTAACATTTCTTTCCATTGAGAAACTGCTTTTTGTAATTTAAAGAGAAAATAGCAAAAGAAAAACTTGATATTAAATAAATGCTGTTTGCACATGCAGTGTAAAATTTGTATGAAGGTTTCTTTTCTCTCAAAGTTAATTTCAGACATCAATTATTTTTCTTGCTGACTGTGACGTCTTAACTTCAGGAGTAGTCTTGCTTGATTTTACTATTCATGTATATTAATATTTAACAGAGAACTAGTACATTTCTTGCTGTAGCCTTTGTGCTTAGTAGGAAGTGGTTTATTAGATTTTAAGACCTCAAAATATTTAGTGTTGGTTACTTAAACTGATGAAAAGCAACCTAATGTTCTTCTTCCAGGTGTTGGGGGGATTGAAACAGAAGCAGTGATGCTGGGAATGCCAGTTACTCTCACTTTGCCGGAGGTTGTTGGGTGTGAACTGACGGGCACAGCCAGCCCACTTGCTACATCCATAGATATTGTTCTAAGCATTACAAAGGTAAGAGTTTGATGCCTTTGCAAACAAAGCAAAGTTTGTTGCAAGTTCTACCAGTGGCATATGAGAACTGAATTAAACAGAGTATTTTTAGTATACCTTTAATCATGTTGGGGTAGAAAGATACAAATAATCTCTGACCATTTTTATTTAATGATCCCCCAAAGTAGTGGTTTTTGTTTTGTTTTTCTTTTCCCTCTATAGTGGTTTATTTACGGGCCCTCTTTCACTTAAATATTACCAAAAAAAAAAAATCAACCCAAAAAAACAACCAAAAAAAATGTATTGAGGATTGTTGGCAAGGGAGAGAAGCCCTGTTTTCCATTTTTGTCTTGCTGACAGCATGTGGGCTACTTCCCTAGCTCAGAAACTTTTTCTGGATACCCTTTTCATTCTAAAACTCTCCTGCAAGACACAAAGCCTGTCTGTGATTATAAGCTGACATCAACACATTGAAGGACTGTGATTGCTTTGAAAAGACTTTCCTCTTTCAGGCATGATGCCTATAGAAGAGTGTATCTGTCCTCAACTAGGAGATCTGAAGTTGCAAAGGGAGATGTGGTTTGTTATGTCAACTTCCATTGTAGATGTTCAGAACTTTTTTTTTTTCAAACATAAGCCTTAAGTTTTCAGTTTTTATTTTAAATGTTCATGACTCACTGATTGCAAGTTATTGCAGCAAACATTGCTTGCATTGTACCTCTTCACATAACAAATACAATTTTATGTTCTTTTAAACAGCATCTTAGGCAAGCTGATGTTGCTGGAAAATTCGTTGAGTTTTTTGGGAGTGGAGTTTCCCAGCTGTCTGTAGCAGACCGAACCACAATAGCAAATATGTGTCCTGAATATGGTGCTTTTCTGAGCTTTTTCCCTGTTGATAATGTGACACTGAAGCACTTAAAGCATACAGGTAAGGATGACATTATAATAGTGATTTACTGTAGTAGTGTTTTGCATATATGGCAGTATGCTTTTTGCGTAAAACTCCATAGTTCTTAAGCAGTAACTTTCTGCAGAGTCCTGACATGGATTTAATGTATAACATTCTGCTGTACAGTACAGGCTTCTGTCATGGGATATACATGGCTACAACTTTCAACCTATAGAATCTCATGCATCTGAGTAATAACACAAAAATTGTACCATACATATTTACTGTTGGCTAATTTTGTGGTATTCTTAGTATTTGGCATTTGAATCTGAGTTATTTACCTGCTTTATTGCCATGGATGTCATCTTGTGGCCTATTTTGTCTCAGTGTTTTCAAGCGAGGTTGTAGTTTTTGTATGCACAATGCTGTCATGTGGGTAGCTGACTTGCATGTGAGGTTTGTGTCCAGTCTGCTTCACTTATCTAATACCTGATTTACTAACATCATGTTATTTTTCAACATTCAGAGTCATTATATTTGAAAGCATATGTAAACTTTCAAAGTATTAAGAAAATCAATTATATTTTGAAAAGTATATGGAATACAAGTCTTCTCGACAGGAAATTAATTCCTTAACCACCTATAGATTCTCTACAAAATCATAGTCTAAAATGATTACTAGAAATAAGTGAAACCGTGTGAAACAAATCACCAGACACTTCTGATTTTTTTTCACAATGATTTTTTTTTCCTTTGAAGAGCATTACTTCAGTGATATTTTAAGCTAAGCTAGAAGAACATCCTTATCAAGCTACTGCAAATAGAGAAAGTCACAGGGTACCGGATTAAAAAAAAAGCTCATGCACATAAGTAAGCCTTTCCAAAACTGAAATATATCATTCTTAAATACAAGCTAAATTTTTTTAATTTAATAGCAAATATGCTTTGCAGTGACCAGACGAACAAATGAAACATTTTGTAAGCGTAGCTAGTAACACTGGCTCTCATCAACCAAGTACATGATCTGTATTAAACAAGTGCATCTTAATAGAGAGAATCTTTATGAACCAGAGACAAATCTGTAAATTCAATTCATTACAACTGCTAGAGTGAGAACAGCTTATTTTGTTCCTTGATAAGAAGGAAAGTTAAACTAACTGTAACAAAAAAATAATAATTTTTTAAAAAGTGTTTAATTCAGGTCTCATTCATTAATAGCTTCTGGAGGTTGTGGTACAGAAGTGGTGTGACTTGAAAAAAAGTACTTTGGATGATATGCTTAACACAGTCTTCAGAATTGTCTTTTGTTTTATTTTTTTATGTGACTTTTTCTCATGTTTGAAATAACCTTCCTAAGGTTTTGACAAGGCCAAGCTTGAGGTCATGGAAGCATATCTTAAAGCTGTGAAGTTATTTAGAAATTATGAGAGTTCTTCCAGAGAACCTGAATATTCCCAGGTATGCTTGAAACTGTGTGTTTCTGTGTGTTTGATTCTCATGTTTAATCAGCAGTAGGTAGTTATTACTTTTGTCTCCTGATATAATTTTCAATGCTTTAATAAACATTGCATTTATTGGCCCAGTTTTGAGAAGGGGAGCGTGTTTGCAAAATAGAGAGGAAGTTGGGGGAAAGATGGGAATAACAATATTTGTATCAACTAATGGAATTTCTGTGACCTCTGAGTGATCAGGTAAGTCTTGCAGGCGGTATAAAAGTTAGGGATAATGTTAAAACATCTTGAATAAGATGAATAGCCCTTTTACAGTGGGTGATCTTGAGCGTGGAAGCCCAGCGTTTTCCTGTCTTAGAACATTTGAATTTAAATAAGAGGTCCTAGATGTCTCGGGTATATTCTGCGTAGTGCTGGGCTGGGATTGATAATGCTTTTTTTTTTCCCTGTTTCTTCTCTTTTTCTAGGTAGTGCAAATTAATCTAAGTTCTATAATTCCATATGTCAGTGGCCCCAAGAGATCCCAAGATAGAGTGGCTGTTAATAACATGAAGAGTGACTTCCAAGCCTGCTTAAATGAAAAGGTTTGTACAACTGATGTACTCATCCAAAAGTACTTCCTATGTTCTCTGTGAATAAATTTTGTTACGTATTCCTTGCATACCTGCTGAGCCCTCCTTATTACTATATAAACAGCTATAAAACCTTAAATAGCATAAGCTTGGGAAACATTTTGTCATAAACAGCTGTATTTTACTTAATTTCCAAAATCAAATTACCATACGAAAAGAAAATTCTTCTCTTAAAGAAGATGCTGAAAGACTTCCAAGATTTGTAGCTTAGTAGTGTTCTGGGTTCTTAACTTAGCAAATGATTTTTTGCTTGCAATTGAACTTGTTTCTACAGAGAAAATGTTTTTACTCTGAAGGTGGTATTTGTGGTTAGGAATGGAATATGCAGAAGTATCTAAGAATGCAGCTAATATAGGAATGCATCTTCATTTTTAGCGTTTGTCCTTAAAGTTGAAGGCTGGCATCAGTAATAAAAACATACACACTTAGACACCTTGTAATAATTCTTTCTGGTTTTATTCTCTTCCAAATAACATCTTGGGTATGCTTGTAATTCAGAAACAAATATTGTATAGAATTAGGCACGTACTCAAAGGGTTGTTCTTTCTTGTATAGCAAGAAATGAGTGTGGGATCGACCATGCTTTGACTGGCATTGGTTCACAATAGTTGCAAAGTCAAAGCAATTAAACAGTGGTCTCATCCTCCTTTCTTTGTATGGAGAGAGGCATGAGCTGAGGGCTGCTTTTAAAATCTGTTTAAGGGTTGTTACTAATGGGACAGCTGAGTAGTATTTTAAAATGAGGGTTCACTTGGTCTTGCTGTATGTCATACTTTGTCTCATAACTGCTAACGTGTATTTTTGTCATTCACAGTCTGGCGTTAAAGGGTTTCAGATTGCAGTTGAGAAACAGAATGACACTGTACCTGTTCAATATGAAGGAAATGAATATAAGCTATCTCATGGCTGCATTGTCATTGCTGCAGTGATCAGCTGTACAAATAATTGTAATCCATCCGTCATGCTTGCTGCAGGTATGTTGTGAGTAGTGACGGCTAACTTGGTCTTCATGGTGCTCCCATGTTTACACAGCCTTTGCCCTTGCTTTTGTAGTTCTCTGTAATGACTTGACCTAAAGGTTTGAGACTGTAAACTTTCAGCCTTAACCTCCAGAACATACGACAAGTTTATATAATGAAAGTTACTTTCTAATAATGCAGTCTCAAAAATTGTATCATAAAGCAATTAATGATAGTAATTATAAAATATTTACATTTGGTAGTATTTCAACAGGGAACTAGTTTAGGGTTCTCTTCAGATGGGTACACAATTGATGGAGGAGATGGGTTCTAGCTTTGACTCCCATATGGATGATGGTAGCTTGAACTATAGTTAGCCACAGAGTCTGGAAAGAAAATCCGTATTGCTGAACAATTGTTCTGTGCTTTAGTCACTCATTAGGGAGTATGTTGTACCTTCACAAGCTGCACACAATTTTCCCAGAGTTGCTAATCTGTCAGACCTTGTTTTCTGCTTTTAAAGGTCATCTGTGGTTAAAGTAGTCTTTCCTTTGAGGCTGTATGGCCTCTATCAGAAGAATAATAAATGTATTTGCACTGTCACCTAGAACATGGGGAAGAGATTTTTCTTCTATAAATGAAAATGGGCACCTACTTTGTAGGAGTGGGAACAAAAATCTGAATGGTGGTGTTGTGAGTTAAGAAACTTTCAGGCAAGTAGTTGCTTTCATAATTTAATAAACCAAAGGTCTACTTAACCTCTGTTTGGTGTTTTTATGCTTAATTTAGTTACAGTAGCATTATGTAGATGTTCTTTTAAGAGATAAATACAACATAAGCTGTCTCTTGGGTTGGGCTTTTTGTTTTGGTAGGACTCCTGGCCAAAAAAGCTGTTGAAGCTGGCTTAGTGGTTAAACCCTACATACGAACAAGTTTATCACCAGGCAGTGGAATGGTTACACATTACCTCAGTTCAAGTGGAGTATTACCATACCTCAGTAAGCTTGGGTAAGTTGAGACTCCTGCTTCATTTGTTGTTTTAGGAAAATAGCACACAGGGATTTTATACGGGTAGACAAATATGGTTTCTGTTCATTTGGGAGTGGCTAATTTTTAACTTACCAGATAGTCATTTTAACTACTTCCTGATTTGAAGTTGTTTTACTCCACTGTATTCCTACTTTAGAGTTTACCATATGTAGTTCTCTACCTCATCTGAGCTCTACTTTTTCAGTAGTGATCTACTTAAAATTAAGTGTCTTACAGGATGCACTTGTTCATATATTTTAGAAGTGGAAGCTGGATATAAATTTATCAGGACAACCTGTATTAATCTTTTCTTAACATTGCTGCTGTTGTGGGATGTTTAGAGTGGTTTTGATTTCTTTGTAGCAATAACACTTACATTATGTTCATAATTCTGTAACAGTGCCCAGCTATGCTTTGTGAGGAATGTTAACTGCCCTTGCTTTGCTGTTACTTATGGAACTAACAGCATCTTGAGATATTTTGACTTCTCTCAGTTGATTGCAAAAATGTTACTTTCTACCTTCCTGCTTGCGTCAGTGAGATGTAAGTTCGGCTGTTCATTTCCGATAAAGTCGAACTGTCAAAGGAGAAGTTGTCTTAGTGATAGCTAATTAAAAAGAAAAAGCTGTTTTGCTAATAAATAGCTTGTACTCATTTAATGTGTGCTTGGTTTTTTCCAATGTAGGTTTGAGGTTGTTGGTTATGGGTGTTCAACTTGTGTTGGAAACACTGCCCCCTTGCCGGAAGCCATCAGGAATGCAATAAAACAGGTAAAACTCTTAAGGCTTGTGCAGTACAGAAACACAGAATAGTTTTGGCTGGAAGAGACCTTCAAGATCATCAAGTCCAACCTTACAGTTCTCACCCAGTTAAGCAATCAAGAAATAGAGTAACCTGTGAAAAATACTTTATTGTTGGTTTGGACTTGGCATGATGGTTTTGCACATGTGCGTGTCAGAGGGAGACCGTGGTAATACATTGCTATGTAAAATAAATGTAATAGTATTTATAGCACACAGATATAAATTGTAAGATAAATATGTAGGATCTCATTTTATGCAGGATGCAGTGTACAGATTTTGTATTATTAATGAAGAGGAAGTTTTTAAAGACCTATGTGCTTGAGTGATGGGGTTTTTTTAACCAGCAGTGTCTAAACAGCTGTGGCATTTTTGTCCTGTGGGGCAGAAGAAAAATACAAGCAATAAAAGGCAGGAGATGTGTTCTCCAGTCACTTCAGTGAACTTATCAGAGCGAAAAGGAGGAGAAGGAAGAAGGGTAGTGGGAGAGAGCAAAATGCCTTTAAATTGAAGTGTTAGAATCAATATTTGAAGTGTAATGCTAAAAGCACATCGGACAATCAACAAAAAAAATAACACAAGCTGTTGAAGTAGCACAAAGTCCTAGGGAAACATATGTGGATTTGCCTTTCAGGGTGATCTAATTGCCTGTGGAGTACTGTCTGGAACCAAGAACTTTGAAGGACGTCTCTGTGACTGTGTCCGTGCAAACTACCTTGCTTCTCCACCGCTAGTAGTTGCCTATGCTATCGCAGGCACTGTTAGAATAGACTTCGAAACCGAGCCTTTGGGTAAGTATTTCCTTATGTCTTCTATTTCCACATCTAATGCACGTGTAGAGGAGGTTTCTTCACATGCTTTTCAGCATACAAAACCAATATATTTGAGGAGAAAGCACAGTCGTATTTGGTGTTGCTTGTAGCCAAAGCAAAGCATCCATTTAACTGATTAAATTCTTTGCATATATAGTACTATTGCTGAAAACATGAATATATAGATATTTATATTCTAATAAAGTACAGTACTTCATTCTTCAAAATCACTGTTGTTTAAAATCTTACTCTCAGGCACTGGCTTTAATGGCAAAAATATTTATTTGCGAGATATTTGGCCCACCCGAAGAGAACTTCACACAGTAGAGGAAGAGTGTGTGGTATCATCCATGTTTAAGGAATTGAAAGAAAAAATGGAGGTAAGAATGTTCTTGTGTTCTGCATAACTTAAAACTACACTGAAATTCAATATTTATAATCCAGTTGAATATGATTGATTTGCCAGTTATTTCCATTACTGTAAAGGAGGTCTCAACTGAGATGGATACTTGTATTAAATAGTAATTCTCAAGTAATATCCAGTGAGTTAACTTGTAGTATATAATAGAAGTTAAAAAGAAAATCACCAGTAAGTCTTTGGTTTCAGAATGTAAAAAGATTGTAAATGAGTTTCTCTGTTATTGTTAATTTTCCTTTTTTGTAGAAAGGAAACAAACGATGGAACTTACTGGAAGCACCTGAGTCAACTTTATTTCCATGGGATTTAAAATCTACTTATATCAGATGTCCTTCCTTTTTTGATAAACTTGTAAGTACATGGATCAGTCTGCCAGATGACATGCATTGCATTTAAGTAAAGGGATAGCTATTCCAGTAAAGCTTTAATATTAAAGTAACAAATTTTATTATAACTAATATTTCTCATTCTTTTAAGTACTGTTTTTATCTCTGGAATGAGTGGAGCCTGTACATCAATGTGCCTTCAGATATTGCAGATACGTTTTATGTCTCTAAGGATCTTGGAAGAAAAATGTTCCTATTTTTATTTATTTATTGCTGTTGTTCCTGCCCCTTCCCTTTTAGGCCAAAGAACCGGTTTCACCACAACCAATTGAAAATGCCCATGTCTTGCTCTATTTGGGTGACTCTGTGACTACAGATCACATATCCCCTGCTGGAAGCATTGCAAGGAGTAGTGCTGCTGCTAAGTATCTGACCAGCAAAGGGTAAGGACGTCTCATAGTAAACAGCTTTAATTGTATCAGGACTGCTTCATGTGCCAAAATCAGCACTGTTGCTTTCCTTTATAACTTCCTGTCTGCATCAAGTGCAGATTATAGACAGATAAGCAAACCAGTAACTGTTCCTGATGTTTAAGTAATCTGTCTTCCTATCCCTCTAATAGCCTTTCTTGCAATCTCTAAGGTTACAACAAACAGCTGAGATACACTCTTAAAGAACTCACTTTCATAGCTGACATTACAGTTACATCTGCTACCAAGTGCATGCCAAAGCAAAAATAATTTACAAATTGGATGACTGATCTTCTGTTAATGTGAGGTTAATCACTGTTACTGTCACTGGCCTCAAGAACAGTCAGTGCACAGAACAGATCAGAAGCTCTAGAAACACAGTTAAAAATGAAGCCTAAGTTTTTATAAATTCATGTGATCGGTCCTGTAATATACTTCTGCATCAGTGAGCATCCTGCAGCAGTAGTGGGTGCCTCTCACCCCTGCTGACGTTCTGAAAAGACAGAGTACAATGCGGTGCTGAGCTATTCAGTGTTACACCCTTGCTGAATATTTTGGAAATTATATTGTTGCATTTTATTGCAAAGATGTAGTATTATTACAGTGGCAGTGAAACATGACAAAATAATAGCCTGTGTTGCGGATTCTTCTTTGTAACTATTGTGCTCAGTCTGAACGAGTAGTGTTACAAGAGAGAGAAAGAATGGGCCTTTAATACCAAGATGGTGGTTGGATTTATGAGTAAAGCTCTCATTTTGGTACAATGCTTGTCAATAAATGTGCTGGTAGAGGTAAGAGGATTAGTGAACAGGCTTGTTTCCTAGAACAGTCTCCCCGTAATTCTTCTGTAAGTACCAAACTGCTCATAACACTTAGTAATGAAGTAATAGAAAATTAATTTAAAATTGCAGCTTTCCTCATGAGCAATCTAGCTATGATCTATACATTTAGTTCATGTTCATATTTATAATAATTACATTTGTTGGATAAATAGTTTTTTACATCTTGCACTGAAAATTTGAGAGATGTTGCAATAACTCTAAAAAAATACCATTTTAAGCCAGATTACCTTTAATTGATTCCCTCTTAATGTTCTTTTTATTCTAGACTCACACCTCGTGAGTTCAACTCTTATGGAGCTCGAAGAGGTAATGATGCTGTGATGACAAGAGGTACTTTTGCAAATATCAAGCTTCTGAATAAGTTCATAGGAAAACCAGCTCCTAAAACAATTCACTTCCCATCAGGACAAACGGTAAAAAATAATTTGCTTGTATAGTTACTCTGAAATTGTGATGCAGATTTAGAATTTACTCAAGCAATTTCACTTTGTTCCACAGCTAGATGTGTTTGAAGCAGCGGAGTTGTACCAGAAAGAAGGCATCCCTGTAATTATTCTAGCAGGAAAGAAGTATGGACTGGGTAGCTCAAGAGACTGGGCTGCAAAAGGGCCTTTTTTACTGGTACTGCTGGTTTGTTTGGGTTTTGGGGTGGTTTTGGGTTTTTTCTGGACATATCTGAAAAAATACTGTTTTGTTTGGGTCATGAATGTGTTTTGAAAGTGTCCTCAATCTTGAATACAATACCACATTTGTTTTTTAAGAACTTCACAATTTCTTTGCTAGAATCCTCATAGAAGAGAATTGCTCGTCAGGATAAATATGAATTTCCTAATTCTGTAACTTATCTTAAACTGCAGACTTTGAGATAAATTAGACATTTATCTAGTGCTGACCTCTTTTTCATCTCCACGGGTTATTAAGTATGTAGCTGTTGGAGTCTACTTTACACTAATACTCTGAATATATGCAGAGTCAGCCATTTATTCATGAGGAGTATGGAAGCAACTACATTTGGTCTGGGATTTTTCTGCTTGGTAACTACAGCATGGTCCCTCTGTTTCATATTGTATGGGTCTGCTCTGGCTTAATTGCTTTCATCTAGCTGTAAAGCTAAAAGATGTTACCCGCTTACTTACAGGACTTGGACAAAGTGCTCCCTTTACTCTTCAGTTTGAATTTGGACACAATATGTATTTGAGGTTTACATTTTGCATTTCACTACTGTACTGAAATACAAAATCACTTGTATTTTTGCAGGGTGTTAAAGCTGTCCTAGCTGAAAGCTATGAGAAGGTTCATAAAAGTCAGTTGATTGGAATTGGCATAGCTCCACTTCAGTTTCTTCCTGGGGAAAATCCAAGTACCTTGGGTCTCACTGGCAGAGAGCAGTTTTCTATATTGTTCCCTTCAGAGCTGGCACCCAGAATGACTTTGGATATTAAGGTATCTTTACAATATTTTTTTAACTTTTCCATTGAATGTACTGATGATTTAAAGCATAGATAGAAAAGATAATCCTGATGATTGAAAGCAGGGGGAAAAAAACCCACAATTATCTTTGAAAGTAAGTTTATAGTCTTGATTGAAGCTTGTCATGGCTATTGAAGTTTTCCAAAGTACATATAAACATGTTCTTTCTGTGCCTTTTTTTAATGCAAACTGGAATTCCTGATGATTCTTTTCAGTACTGTTTTCCCCGCTCACGGGCACTATATGAGGGTAGAATCAAGGCTTGTTTCTCATTTAAGCACTTTTAAAGACAAGGGTGCAACTCTTTGAGAAAGGCTTCAGCTTTCCATTCTGCGTAAAAGAATGGTATGCTTGTGGTAACACAGTGTGCCATCTTAGGGAAATGGCTTTTTCTATGTTATCATTAGGTACATAGTATACTCCCAACTGGATCTGAAGTGTGCAGTAAAATAAGCCTTAGTTCTGTTCCCAGCAGTGTCTCTGATCTGCAGTGGCAGATAAGGAGGTTGATCTGCTTGTATTTAACAAAACTTGAGGTTAAAACGTTAACTGGAAATAAAATAAGCGAGGGGATGTGAAAGTAAAACTCTTAATCTCTTTTTTGCTTTTGTTTTGAAGACAAGCACTGGGAAAGTATTCAGCGTGATTGCCTTGTTTGAAAACGATATGGAGATAACTTTATACAAATGCGGTGGAAGTCTAAACTTTGTGGCTCGAAGATTCTTATAGTAGCTACTGACTATATGGGTACCTTGCATAACTGGTAATTCTGAAAATGCCTTGTGTGAACCCAGGAATCTGTACTGTGGAACTGCAAACAGTCCTAGTGTGTTCAAAGTTACTTCGTCCATGGATGTAAAAGATTGTGAATCATTGTAACTGCAATGAGATCCTTCCTGATTTTAAATAATATTCTAATGGTGCTATTAAACATTGCTAAAATCAACATGTGTATTGTGGCAGAGAGCTGTAAGTATGGAGGGGATGTTTTATCAGACCATTTTGTAAATAAACTATGCGAAATCTGAAACTGATTGTGCTGAAGATTATTATGTAAGATGATTTTATGCAGTTGTTTCCACTCAGTTTTTGCACCTCTAAACCTGTGTACTGCTGTTTTGTTGTTTTAAGGGTAGCAGATGGTATAAAATGTTAAAGTCCAAAAGAGGGGTTTTTTAAATTATTTTTTTTTGCCTCCAGAGCTTAAAACAGCTACTCAATATTGATTTTGGTTTTGGTTTTTTGCTCCTCAGGTTATGGGCTGACCAAAAAGCAGTCCCGGTAATGCCCATGGTATCCTGTATCACAGATCATGACATTCTTACCCTTATTATGGGATAACATATTTCATCTGGATCCAGATTTAAAATTGCTCATGCTATGAAATACTGTGTGCATAACAGTATGGGAAACACCTCTGCATTTAAAAAATGCTCATTATTTTGTTCATGAAGGGTAAGTGTAACACCCCAGCTTCTACGCAAGCTGCACTGTCCTTCAATTGAAGTTTGTCATATCTTTTTCAAGGGATGCGGTTTGTCACTTAAGAGATCAGTTCTTACTGTACTGTGTGTGATATCATTGGTCAAAATACCTCCCTGTAGTATTTTAACCTTTAAAAATATTTAAAAATATTAGGACTTTGCTTTAAATATGACCTATGTCTAATACGTTATACCGATTTGTCGAATGTTAAATAGCTGAGGTGCCCATACTGCCTTTTAATGCTTTCTAATATGCTGTTAGTTTACAGCTCTGCCAAACAAGCATCACATTCCCTTGCTGAAGATCCCAGAATACTGAACAGATCTGGCTCTGGTGCCATTGCAACTTCTATATATTTGTCGGCATGTTGATGGTAAAAACCCCGTTTTGTATTTTAATATTAACAGAAGATGCACAGTTTCTGCAAAAGCACTTATTTTACCACTTAAGCACTATAGAAGTTGTCAAGATTTTGCTTTAAGGTTGGTTTTTTTTTAATTTTTCCTCTTGGTAACTGTTGTCTTAACTATCAAAACTTTCAAGAGGACTATATTAGCTTTACTACATGTGCTTTCAATTTTATAAGCAGACACTAAGCTAGTTGGCTTGCAAACTAACAATTTGAATGGTGATTCAAATCTTGAAATAGTATGTTTCTGACATTCATTAAAAAAAGCATAACTGTTAAATTTTTTTTCCAAATTGAGTTCACTGGCGTAACTTTTGATACATCTTTTTTATTTTATTGGACAAAGTTCCCTAAAGTTTGAAAGTCTGTATAACCTGTTTTTATATTTTGCCAGTTTTGCTCTGGTTTTCTCTCAGTCAAGATAATAACCATTTCAGTGACTCCTACCACTTATGGGTGAAAACACATTTTTGAATGCCATATTCAAGTGAATGCTGAATGAGTTTCTGTTCTGTGGTACGTTTTTGTTAATTTTATTCAGAGTTACTGAGCAGATTTCTTGTACAACAGTGTCTAATACTACGTTGGGTTTTTCCCCAGCTCAAAGGTATATTCTTGATTTAGTTCAAGAACATACACATTCATTATTGGGGAACAAATATGAATTTAGTGCTGGCACATAATGATGCCTTGTGCAGATGATAAATGAAAACACATCTACAAGCCTATTTAAAACTTGCGTAACTGCTAATGCTTGAATGGAACACAACCTCCTGCCCTCTCTAGTGCAGTAACACACTTATTACTTCAGGAGGAGACAGCGATCCAAGCCACGTCAAGGTAAATGGGTATTGTCAAGTGCAATTTCAAGGGATGTGACTTATCTGCACGTTGTTACCAACAAAGCCAGTCATCTTTTAAGAGACACAATGGGCTTCATTACCATAGCAACTACTTCAATTCTGCTGCGCTCCTATGTCTTCAAGTCAATGAAAGACGGTGTTTGAGCTGTGCTTTGGCACAGTTGCTGTTCAACTTTAGGTTCCTGCTGTTGTCGCTGCAGGGGCTCCAGCCCTAATATGTCACTAGCATCTTTGTGAACCATGCAGATGGACTTCTGACCCTTTAAGAGCTGTGCACCTGAAGTGTAGCAGATGCTGTGAGGAACAGCACTGCTCAGTACCCAGCTCCTGCTTCTCACATGGTAGTGAACTGCTCCTGAAGGTAACGCTTGCCTGAATATCCCTGGTACCATGCCCGTCCCCTCTTCCTAATGCAGCAGTGACCATTGTGAGTCCAGTTCCACAGCCCAGCAGCAAAGGGGAGACATGTAACTTTGGACACACTGCTAGAATCTTACAAGCTTTAGGTGGGCAAGAGTGACATCTGTTTTCTGGCAGTGACAGGATATGGTACAGAGGATGGCTGTGATCACACACAAAAACATTGTTCAGTTAGACCTCTTTGTAGTATCTTAAAGCATAGGAGGAAATGTACTTTTTTGAAGAGTGACTGTGTTAGATGTATTTAACCTCGAGACTCTATCCATTTTGATTTTGGGGGGAAGAATCTGTTCCAGTTTTTCTAAGTGTTTTCTCTCCCTGCACCCCTCTTCCTTCCTCCCCCTCACAGACTACACAGCTTTGAGATAGTGTTGGTGTTTATACATTTTACATTTAAGTATAAGGACATTAAACTCTGTATATTAATCATATTTAAGCAACTGCAAATCAATGTCTACTGTTTAAAGCCAACAGAACAGTGTAAGTTTTAAGTTCAGTAAGTAATGTATAGATATATCTTATGTTCAATTGATGACAATTGTGCATAAAATGTTACTGATGCTGTAAATTATTTTTAATAAAGAAAACTGAATGACAGTTCTGGTATGTTACCATCTACTTTGCATAGATATTATGGAATACACTTAAAGCAGTACTGTAAGTATGTATGAAAGGGTGGGGTGAATAAGGAAAAGGGTATAATAATCCATGTTTTGTTTTCTTGTTCCACAGGCAGCTTTTCAAAGTATGTTTAGTGTGTGTAGAAAGAGGTTTTTCCATGTTAGCTGAGCTCCAGCTATTTTCTGGATATTAGAAATAGATCAATTGCCTTTTGAATATTTTTTTTCTTTAGGAAAATGTCTAATTTAGAATCTAGGTCTAATTTAGAATCTCAATGAAAGCATGTATTAAAGCTGTTGACCATGGCTACAGTTATGGCACCTCGAACTTTACACCTATGACAAAATGATTTGGGGATGTCTAATGCTGACCCACCTCTGAAGACTCACTTTCAGAAGAGGCGATAGACTTGTATCCAACACAGAGGTACTAAAGTTTTCAAGTCTTACCTTTCTTCCAGGCAATGGTAAGAAAAAAAAGTACAACCTTAGACAACCTCTGTCTGGTGCGCTTCCCACCAGACTATGGGGCAGGCTGGAGAAGCATGGAAGCCTATAGGTCTTAAGTCCTGGCACTACTGTCTGCAAACTTAAGGCAAGACTAAAGAGGTACAGATCTCCAAGATGTACTATAGTTTTGTTTACAGAGAGAATTGGTTTGTTCTCATTTTTCTGTAGCCTGCTATCTATCTTAGTCACAAGCACAGCAAGATTGCTATAGGCATTTTTTTCAGGCAGCTGAACTGTCAGTCTCAGAAAACAGGAGCTGGAACACTAATTTTTTTTTTCTTCAGCTCTTTTAATCTTGAAAAAACTTGCTTATGTGATTTTTGGGGTGGGGCTGGGAGGGAAGTATTTAAAAATACTTTGTTTAGTAACATCTGTTGACTCAAATTGTGGGGAATCCAAGGAACTTGTTTCAGGGGAAAATAGTTTACCTTTTTTAAATTCCCCATTGTATTAAAATACTTTAAATTCAGGGTCCATAATATTACAAATAATACTGAAATATCATGACAGGTTTCTTACAGTTTACTTAACACCAAGACTTTTTTTTACTTCCATAAGCCTTTCTTGCATCCTGTTTTCCTCAGATTCTGTCACATATTGCAGAAAATTACTACTTTTTTTTTATTAGGAATTTCAGAAGATATATATTGATCTTGAAAGCTAGTATGTGTGGGGGACTGAGGTTTGTAATTATTTTAATTAAGTCTAAAATTCTCTAGGAGTGGACAAGTGTTCCCAGTCTGAACTCTGGTATGGTCCAAAGGCCCTCCTCAGGCAGATGTTTGTTATAGGTAAATGCTCTTCCTTCAGAACAGTTGATAGGTTTTGATCTTGTGTGCTGATAAAAGGACTTAACCACAATGCTCAAACGTAAATCTCTATTTTGCCTGATAGCAGTTTTAGCACGCGCTTTAAAAAACCATTTTCCGTCCCTGACAGGAAGCTCTGCAGTTCCCTCCGCGCTTCGTCTGCAACCACCGGCCCAATGCGGGGGAGACGAGACGTGGAGGGGGGTGGACGTTTCCTTCCCCTTCGGGCTGTTTGAAAACAAAATAGTAGAGGGGGGCATTGCTTAGTCTGCAACCGTGTGTCTGTGCTTTGCCGGGCGTGTGTGTCTGTGTCTGTGCTTTGCCTAGCCGGGGCCCCTAATCCTAGGCAGGGCCCAGGCCCGCTGCCCGCGGCGGAGGAGTTTCGGCCCAGGCCCGGGAGCTGCCGCGGAGGCTCCTGCGCAAGCAGCTGGCGGGGCCGGGACCAGAGCGCTGGCGGGACAAAGGTTGGCGCGGCTCCCGCGGAGTCCGAGGGTCGCTTGTTGGCGAAGGCGGAAGGCAGAAGGCAGAGGCTCGGCGCTTCCAGCAGCCAGGAGCAGGCGAGAGACGAGCGAGCGAGCGGGCGAGCGGCTGTAGGTTTGTACTGCATTTCTTAACGTAGGGGTTCTGGAGGCTGTGACCAGGCACAAAGATTGCGTTTGCTTTAACATTAAAGATCCACTAAGATATTTCTTGTCTTTTGCAGGCGCGAATTTAGAACTGCCTGGACAGGGATTCGGCAACTCCATTCCTTACGAAATCATCCCTGATTAGCAACGTGTCAGGTTAGGCTGCTACTGGAAATTAGCTAATAAAACCGCTCCCAGTTAATAAGCTTTTCACATGTACTTGCTCTGAACAGACCGAGTGCATCCCTTTAGAAGTCTTTTTTGTGGGGTGCTACAGACTAAGTAGTTAACAAGAAGCCATGGTGTAAGAAACCCAGGATGCCTTAGTGAGTTTTCTTTGCTTTTTAAATAAATGTAGGAAACTCCAGTGATTGAATGCATTTTGTTGCAGCAATTACTGCTGATGTCAGTATACAGATAAGATCACCCAGCTTTTGTTTTTCTCTCAGAGACACAATGTCTGCTGGAAATGACTGTCAATCCCAGACATTGACCAAACCAGCACTAGGTGAAAAAGAAGTGACTGAATTGGTTGACCGAGTGTTTGGATTAAAGGTGTCTTGGATCAGACCGCTCCCCAGCTATGATGATCAGAATTTCCACATGCGCGTCTCAAACAAAGGTGTGGCTGAAGGTGCCAATGAGTATGTCCTCAAAATCACCAATTCGGAAGACAGCCAGGAGCCTGACCTCATTGAAGCACAGACCCAGGCCATGATATTTCTCAGCTCTGAAGGCTTTCCTTCAGCTACTCCTTATCTTACAAAAGATGGTAATGTAATGTCTCTGGAGTCAGGAGGTGAGTAATTATGAGCACCTTCATTGACCTACTATCACCCTTAGCTTGGCAGTAGCTTGGTATGTACTATGCCACATCTTTATATATATATATATATAAAACTCCAGACTCAATTTTAAATGTTAGGGGATATGTATCAGGTGACTTGCTTATTCAGCTATCATAGTCCAAACTTAAAATACCAGAAATGAAGCAGGTGAAAGAGAATAATAATTAACTATAAAAACACTTGGGAAACAACCTCAGTATAATGAATTGGAGAAGACATTGATCTGACCTGTCTGTGCACAAGAAAAGGAAAAAGAAAACCCACTTCATTGACTATAAATAACATTACAAATTATTTGCCTACAGAATAGTGTAAAATGCAGTCCTAACCCATTTGATGTCAGAGCAAATTGTTTTAACAGCACTTGGAAGAAAAACTGTGTTGATACTTTGTTTTTATTTTCATTGTAACTTCACACAAAAACTGGGATTCCTGAGACCTCCTGTTCTACTGGAAAACTGTGTGAGTGCCTGTGGGCACTGGAAGAAAGCTGCTGTATGCAGAGTCAGTGCCCAGCACAAGGACTACAAGTCCAGCATAGAGTGCAAGGGTATTAAGGTTTGCACATCATCATGCAACATTCGGGTAAATCTGAATGGAATCTATTTTATCAGCCACATCTGATGACTTCTGCACTGCAATAAACCTTTTTTGCCTCTTGCATTAACTGATACTCAATAGCACGTATTGAAGTGACAGACTGCGTCTCTCTTTGCTTATTAGGTACTGGACCTGGGAACAAAAAGTATATGGTCAGACTGCTGACTTACCTGCCAGGTACGCCTGTAGCAAAAATTGCTACAAATACTCAGATTTTCTATGAGATCGGTAAGCTAGCTGCCAGTTTGGATAAAGCTCTCTCAGAGGTGAGTTTTCCTTGCTCCTGTGGCCTCTCAAGTAATTTCTCTTCTGTATTTCTTGTGGTTTCTGTGGGCTTTCCTGATCTGCAGAATTCAGGCTGGTAAATGCAGGTGTCAGTTTAACATCTTCCAGGTGCCAACCACCAAGCTGGCTGTTACTGAACTATTTCACTGAGTAACTTGATACCACGTGGTACTTGTGATCCTTTTGCAATGCATTTTTGTACCATGAACAGGGAGATAAGGATTTATTTTTACTTATGCAGAACTCGTCTGTGTAGTGTTTAAAACCTGGCAAATAAGGAGAGCGAACCCTAGGGTGCCCAAATTAGAAGCACGTGAAACTTGGTTTTAAAGCATTTTGTATAGCGCTTGTCGGGCACAGCTGGCAGATCTATTATTTTGAATTCATTTTGACTTGCTCTTTTTCTCCTGGTCATTAGAACTGTGACCATTTAACACTGGTAGCGGTTTGTTCCTTCTCTACAATGCCAGCTATGCCAATGAACACAGATTTGTGACACTTATCTCATTTTCACTGCTTCCAGTCAAATAATCTAAATGCAAAGTAAGTTTTTCTTTACACTGTAATTATACAGGATAATAAAGCTGATAAATCAGGCAGTAATTAAGTTTGACACATAAAAGAACTCTAGCATTATTTATTGCCTTTCATTAGGTTTTCCATCTCATGTTCTGACTGCTGGCTTCAGACCATTATGAAATGTGAGTTGCTAGCTTTACTAACCACGTTGTTAAGTTACAAGAGCATTTTTTGATTGGGAAAGATAACTTACTGTTGCCTTTAACATTCTGGTCACACTCTTGCAATGCAATAAACACAATTTATATAGACACATAGTCTCAATGTGCTTGTGACTTGTCCTGCCAAGGAGGAAATAGCTGATGAGAAAGGAGGTTTTGCTGGAAAAGGCTCTTTGTGTCCTTAACATACAGATTATCATCTACCAAGGTTTGCCATTTAACAGAAAGAAAATGACAATCATTACTGTCAAAACTTCAAAATATCATTGACACTAGAAATCATACCAAAGGTATTAAGTTTTCTGATGACAGCTCAGGAAATACAGCCTGTCTTTTCTACCCAATCCACTTTGTCAACTCAACAGCAATGTGCCATACTTTGGTATGGCACAAAATAGTATTCCACCAGTTTCTCTGGTGGTGTCTCATTTTGCTTGGTTGTGCCTTGCATTGTTCAAAATGGAAATGAACTTAGGGCTGTGAAGTGACTGTTCGTGGCTTTACAGTAACAAGGGCTCCTGACTTTTTATTACCCTTTACACACCCAGTAACCCACTTACAGCATGCTGGTCTATCAGGTTTGTGCTGGGAGGATTGCAGTGGTTGCTTACAGATGACATCCTGCCTACCGACGTGGTGCTTTATGCAGCATCAGGGGTCCTGTACTGTGAATTATGGGTTAGGTTTGACTTTGTTCCTTACTTTTTCATACATGGTTCTAGTTTTGGCTATTGTTTAGCTATCTTTAAGAGCTGTAATTACAAGCATACGTTTATTTTTAAGCCAGCTACCTTTTATTTGTCCATAGCATTGATAGAATCTGGCCCACAGGCTGCCTTAATAAGCATTAGAGTATTCAAGGGTAGGTGTGGCATGCAGTGGGAAAGATGCTTTTCCTTCCTGAATGTCACTTTCCAGACTATCTTTATCATTTGCCAGTGAGAGAGGTTAAAAACCTTGTTTGTTTAAAATATTATCTGGATGTACAGAGGCAAGTTTTCATAAGAATAAAGCTGTGTCCAGTATCTCCATAAAATGCTTCTGCCCTCAGGATGTTTCATGTACCAGCTGATCCTAAGGCTTGTCCCCAGAAGCTGCCACCTTTAACTGCACAGAGTGTGCCTGTTCCCAGCAAGCCTGCAGGTGTTGTCTCTCCTGCTCTGGCAGCTTTCTGTAGTGCCAGCTGTGCAATCCAGGCTCTGCCACTGTGGGTCTCTGGCCTTGGCAGGGCCTCCAAGTCACTACATAATGTCACCTG
This sequence comes from Actenoides hombroni, assembly GCA_024336885.1. Lineage (NCBI taxonomy): Eukaryota > Metazoa > Chordata > Aves > Coraciiformes > Alcedinidae > Actenoides > Actenoides hombroni. Next base: position 333,876 of record WUAM01000059.1, read on the forward strand.
ACAAAGTCAGTACCCATTTTAAATTATCTCACTGATAAATGACTTAAGATAATTTTTGTACCTAAAAAAATTATAAACCCATTTGAGTTGTACGTAGATATTAAGATACTTGCCTTAATCATTCTGAAGGTTATTCTTTTACTTTATCTAAAGCAATAGTCAAAGTCATGGTGCTTTTCAGTGTCTCATCAGGAACCTGTTAAAGCCTCTGTAAACTTGAGTCAAACCCTTTAATCATAAACCCAGGATTTTAATTTACAACCTGTTTTATCTTGTGCTTTTTCCAAAGAAATTCCACCATCCATCAGCAAAAAGTCTGCATCGAGGTCAGTTCATTTGGAACCTGGCAAACGTTCCTCTTCTAGATCGGTACATTTATGCCTTGGGCCAGAACAAGCATCGTGAAGTTGTGGAACAAGTTATTGATCAGTTTAAAGAGAAAGTAATACCCAAGCTAAGCAGTTTTCGAGCCTGTGAGTACTGTATTCTCATTGGAATTATGTTGAACTTGAGACACTGACATTCCTTAGCAGGAGTTTACGTCTGTGGAGAAGGCAAAAGAAACCCCAACCAAGTCGTCTTTATCCTAAGGTAGACACATGCAAATACTGTGCTTGAATGACCATAGCACAGAGTAAGCCAGGAGGAATGTGCTGTCTAGTCAGGCTCAGCTTTTCATCTTTCTGATGAGTTTGCTTCCAGTTAAGGTGGTGATTTTCATGCTGTTCTATCAGCTTCGTGAGAATATGCTAGTTCCAGTCATAACTGCCCAAGTAAGCGTTTAATCCTATTTTTGGAATTCAGCTCATACTGATGTTGATGACAATTTGACAGTTTGATTTGAAGACTGCTGTGTTTGGAAAACACGTAGAATATCCCAGGTTACTCTGGTCTGGTATTACATCTTGTAATGCTCCCTTTATCAGTTGCTGTCTGGTCACCTGTTAGTGGAATGGAGGTTCCTCAGAAGCAGCAAAGCCGTGTAAGGCAACACTTAATGCTGAGGGGAGACTAGTACGGAGTGTTAGTTGAGAGTTAGTTTGAGCCTCTGTGCATCTTTTCAAAGATCTTTCAGTGAGAAATGGGGAAAAACATTAAGATTCTGCTGTTTAATAGTTATTAAATACTGTTTGTATTTCTTTTGTGTTTAGGTATCAATCATGGAGATCTTAATGATCACAACATTCTCGTCGCTCCCACTTCTGATTCCCTGGAGAATCCTCAGTACAGAGTGTCTGGTATCCTGGATTTTGGTGACATGAGTTATGGGTATTATGTATTTGAAGTCGCAATAGCTATCATGTACATGATGATTGACAGCCCCGATCCCCTGAGTGTTGGAGGGCATGTTCTGGCAGGATTTGAAAGCGTCCTTCGGCTCACAGAGGAGGAGAGAGGTGCCCTTTTTCTCCTGGTGAGCGGGAGGTTTTCTCAGTCCCTCGTCATTGCAGCCCACACAGCGCTGCTCTACCCGGAGAATAAGGAATACCTCATGATCACAGCGAAAACCGGATGGAAACACTTAATGAAAATGTTTGAGGTGGGCCAAGAAGCGGTAGAGCAGACATGGTTTGAGACAGCCAAGGCATATACGAGCCACATGCCTGCCGAGTAGCTTGATGGCTGCTGAGGTACCTGCGCCGTGCCACTGGGCTGTATAGCAATAAAAGCGTTGCTGCCTGTGCTGGAGCGCGTCCCCCGCCGTGTGTACGCAGACGGGAGGGCAGGAGGCGAGGCGAGAGGTGTTCTCCGCCTCGCCCGGGGCCCCTGCCAGCCGCTGCGGCTTCCCGCGGGGAGGCGGTGCCGCGGCGAGGCCCTGACGACGGCGGCGGCGGGAGGGGGACGGTGCCTCGGGCTCCGCCTTAGCCCGGCACACGGCATCGCGCAGGCGCGGCGGCCATTTCCGACGCAGCGTTGAAGGTTTGGGCGCGGCTGAAGCGCCCGGTTTTGCGCCGCCGGACGGGACTCGCTCGCCCTCCCTGGCCAGTCGGCATCCGCGGCCTGCCGTGAGTGAGGGCGGGCGGGCGGGCTGTGGGCAGCGGGGCGGCCAGCTGACAGCCGCGGGAGGTGGTGGGGCCCGCTCCGTCCGGCGCTGTGAGAGTGACTCTGCAGTGCGGCGGGGGCGCTGGGCCGGGCGCGGCTGCAGCGCCCTCTGGGTCACCGCTCGGGGCCGGGGTCCGTATGCGCGGGGCGGGGCAGACGGCGGGGCACTCGGTGCCGGTTAACGCCCGTTGTGCTGTCTTGCAGGCCCGCGTCCCTTCTGCCCGCAGCGCGTCCCCGGCACGATGGTGAGTGGCAGCGGCGGGCCGGGCCCGCCTTCCACGGGACGTCGCTGAGCGGCGGGCCGCGCCGAGTTTGGGCGTGGGCAGCTCGGCTGCCGCGTGTGGGGGGGGCCGGGGGTGTGGGCACAGCGGTGCCCGTGGGCCTGGCCCACCTGCCTTATGGTAGCGGCGTTACTTTATTACTGTGGCTACCAAACTGAGGTGACGATTGAGTTCTTACGCGCGGCTCTGAGCATCGCTAATTTTAGAGTGTTGCTTTCTGACGAGAACAATGATCTTTAATGAGCTATTGCTTTTTACAGTCTCGAAGATATGATTCCAGAACTACCATATTTTCTCCAGAAGGTATTTTTTTTAACTCCACACTTTCAAATAAACTCTGACTGCGCTATCTGCCTTCTCAAAACTAAGTAACAACCTACTAATATGAAAGTTGGTTGTTAATGTGGTGCTTCCATCCGTATATGAGTTATAGAAATGGTATTTACCTGCTAGTGGACCCAATTCTGTAAGGGCACTGAGTGTCCAAAGTGGAGACTTCCGAATTTGTTCAAATTCAAGCAATAATGAGACTGTGCCACATTAGTAATATCACCAACCATGATTTTGAACTAACTTGAGCAAATCTTCACCATTCATCTTTTGTTTGTGTAGAGGTGGATTTTTGTTACTATTCCCCTGTCCCGAGAATGCATAATATCCTGCTGGTACAATCACATTTTTCCTTCTTTTCTTACATCTACTGAAACAAGTATGTACAAACAATGTTTTAATTCTTAGATGGGATGGACTCAAAAAATTTAGTATCACTTTTTTTTTTTTAATTATTGAAGATTATTTTGGCTCATTTACTGCAGCAGAGAGTATTGTAGATTTGTTTTGTTTTGTTTTTTAAAGAAAAAAGTTTCTTTTAACCCTGTATGACCTTATCAGATTTAAGGATTTTCCTTCTCTGTCTCCTTCCTCTTTTTTGGACAATTAATTTACTATTAACTAGGAATAGACTGAAGAAGTAAGACTAGCTTGTATGATGAGCATCTGTCAGAATCTTGCAAATTTAAGTCATCTTGTGTACTTGGTCTTGTTCACTGTTACTTTTTTGATGTTACTAATTTAAATCCTTTGCTAGGTCGCTTGTACCAGGTTGAGTATGCAATGGAAGCAATTGGACATGCAGGTACTTGCTTGGGAATTCTAGCAAATGATGGTGTTTTGCTGGCAGCAGAGAGACGCAACATTCACAAGCTTCTTGATGAAGTGTTTTTCTCAGAGAAAATATACAAACTTAATGAGTAAGTTGAAACGACGATCAGATGTCTAGTGATGTTATTGGTAAAAAGACACTGCTGTTTAGCACTAAACGTTTTATTTTATCTGAAGCATTAGTATTATCTTTGTTTGGTGTTTTAGACAGGTTTGACTACTTTGTCATTGTTTGCTTCAGTAGTTCTTCTGAAGCAGCAGCATCTCTCTTTTTAATCTCTAGGAGAATTTTTTAGGTGGAGTAGCCTGTTTGTTGGTACTTCCCCATACAAGGTAACGTTATTGCAGTAATTATGGAAATTACGAATTCCAGGTTTTGTGAAATACCATTGGCAGGGGCAGAATAAAGAATACACACAAAAGTTACCGTGCGATTTCAGCTTAGCATCCTCTTCTAAGTGTGTGTTTGTTTTTCTTTTTTTTGTGATTCAAAGAGAACAAGATAATTAGGTTACACGTGCCTTTGTTTTCTTTGCCACAGGTGTAGCAGAGGTAATACATCTCCCTATTACGGCTTCCTTTTTAGCTTTTTGAAAGTCACATTTGTGATGTCGGAGGGAAGAGCATTACAGATTATGCTTTTTTGCCTATAAGGAAGGTAGAGAGCTTCATCTTTGCCAGAAGGTGCACATGAAACACAGATAGCTTTTCATCCTGTTAGCCTCCCATTCTGTGTTGATCTTGAAAACAGCTACAACTGTAGGAAGTCCTGGATGTTTGAGGAGGCAGTGTAACAGTGCACCAGTGCAGTCGCCTAGGCCAGCCCTTCCATCCTCTGAAAAAATTTTAAGTTGGAAAAAATAACCTGGATTATTTTTATTGAATCTTTTCTCTGCAGTTAAAGCTTTGTAGTGATATCAGATAGGGCAAAAGAGAAATTAAGAGCTAATGAAACAATCAAGGACACGAAGCACTTGTTATGATCAAATGAAGATCACTAGGTTTCAGTTACACAAACACAATGTGCAACGTCCCCTTAAAGCCTGTCTCATCTCTATGGCTCCTTCAGTGTTCTGGTGGAGGTGGCCAGTGGCTGTGTCAGCTGTCCTCCAGATAGGTGCTTGTGTGTAGCTAATGGCTCTTATAAAGACACTTAGGATTTAATAATTTTTGGCACAATCCCCTTTTCAGAACTATATGTATAAGTAATGTACTGACATGTTTACTTTATGCTGTCCACCTCTGCTGTTATGAAACGGTTATGTAATATTTTTGGTGTACCATAAGGGCAGGAGCTGATGGACCTTTTTCATATGGCAGATACGTAGTTTTGATCAGAAAAGCCCAGCAGCAGGCCTTCTGCTTGAACCACTGTATGAAGACGTGACTAATTGCTGAAGATTGATAGGAGTTAGTTAATTTGTATGCTTTTATTGCAGAGATATGGCTTGCAGTGTTGCAGGAATAACTTCAGATGCCAATGTTCTAACAAATGAACTGAGACTGATTGCCCAGAGGTAGGTCTACTTATAGCTAACATGGTTTTACTTGCCTGAGCTGTCAGATTAATTTCTGTTTATGTATTAAGTTGAAATGAATGTGCACGTAGTAGAGCAGAAGTAGATTGTTTGAAATAAATCAGCTAGGTCAAAGAGGCTCTTAACTTAGGAACTTCTCTCTTGTTAAGTCTGGTGCAGGATACTGTCAGCAAAACAAGTTTGGAAAACTGTTGCTTGTTTGTTTGTTTGTTTTTCCTCTTTCCTCTTAGGTATTTGTTACAATACCAAGAGCCTATTCCTTGTGAACAACTGGTAACAGCACTATGTGATATCAAGCAGGCTTATACGCAGTTTGGAGGTAATGAAGTGTGATGAATCATTGTGCTTTTGAATGTCTAAATGATTCTGTTACATAATTTGAAGCACGAGAGTCTCTGGACTGTTCTACAGTTTTTTTTGTAACACCAGGAAAAACAATAGCCAATTTCAGAGGGGAATGGGTAGACGCGGTTACTGTTTTGCTACCACAGGTACTGCTTGTTAGCGATTGAGGCACTGATGGCTGAGATTCCGGCCCATTGCATAGAATGCTTTGAGTGTTCTTGGGCTTAGTGAATGCCTTCAGAGAATTGTTTGATGGGTAACCTTTCAGCATTTAGGGCCCATCCAGCCTAATGGCACAATAGATCACAAATAAGACTAGACGTAGGGTTAACAATATTTTAACACTTAAAAAAAAAAAAAACTGTTTCTGCACTTCAGGCAACATGTTGAAAAATGATGATGTAAGTAATATTCTTTAGTATGTGAACTGATGTTTCTGGTATTTTAATCCTATGTAGTGTGAAAGAATGACCTTTTTATATATCTGGCTTTTGACACTATCAAGTTATACTCTTTAACAGCTGACCTCCAGACTTTAAATATTAAGTTTTGGTTTCAAGTCCTGAGATGAGGAATTAAAATTTGTGGAGATTGAAATGAGCTGCTCTTAGGGTTAAATGAAATAAACCTTTGCCACCCTCCACACCCTCATGACTTAGAAAGAAATGCTGGTGTGCTTATCTCGAGCAACAGCAGTGCAGAGCAGTCTGTTAAATCCTAGTTCATAGGAACAGAATTGAAAAAAGAAATCAAAGAAAATAATTGTGACTGATGGCCAATCTTGTTACTAAATTTAGATTGCTAATAGCCTTCTTTTCAACAGGGAAACGTCCTTTTGGTGTTTCATTGCTGTATATTGGCTGGGATAAGCATTACGGATTTCAGCTCTATCAAAGTGATCCTAGTGGAAATTACGGAGGGTGGAAAGCTACATGCATTGGGAATAATAGTGCTGTAAGTTCTGGGGTTTTTTTTCCTCTCACAAAGTCAAGCAAAAAAAAAAGTGTCAGTTGCTCTGTACTAATTAAAGTAGGTTGTTGATTAGTAGTGCAGAGCAGAAATAGATAACTGTACAAACACTGCTGTTACTCTTGCATTGATATCATCTGGCAAAAAGCAAGTGTTTGGTTAATTGCCCAAAGATACCATTTTAATTTCTGTGAAATTTATAGGCAGCTGTCTCAATGCTAAAGCAAGACTACAAAGAAGGAGAAATGACCCTAAAGACAGCGCTTGCATTAGCCATTAAGGTTCTAAACAAAACCATGGATGTTAGCAAACTTTCTGCAGAGAAAGGTAAGCAATTCGCTAATACGGAATAACCCTTTGCTTAGAAACAGAAGATACAGTGAACGTGTGCGCACTGGCTGTGGTTTATCGGAGTGTTAGTTGTCACGTGAAAAATGTTGTTAGAAGATGCAGCAGCTCTTAGCCTTAACCTTTTGAAGAGGCACACAGGTAGCTTAGTTGGGGCTGCTCCACCCTGGTCAGCTCCAGGGGCTAGACCATAGTTCAGGGACTGTAGGCCACGTGGTGCAGCAGCAGGAATGACTGCGCTGGTGGAAGGATCAATGCAGGGGTATTACGGTGCCTGGCTATGCTGCTGCCAGAGGGGGCTGCTGCCCTCTGGCTTCCTAAAAAAGCCAGGCTCCTTTGTAGAGGCAGGATGAGAGCCTTCTGCTTCACTGTCAGTTTTAACTGCAAACTTTTCCCTTCTGATGATTGCTCTGTCTGAAGGACGAAATGTAACACTGCTGTCTGTTCCATATGTTTCAGTTGAAATTGCAACACTGACAAGAGAGAATGGAAAGACAGTAATAAGGGTTCTGAAGCAAAAGGAGGTGGAACAGTTGATAAAACAACATGAGGAGGAGGAAGCAAAAGCTGAACGTGAAAAGAAGGAAAAAGAACAAAAAGAGAAAGATAAATAGAAAATGAAATCAAGTGTTCTGTAGATAATATAGGACCTGCTTCAGTAAAAGATCATCTGGATTTCTGTTTTGTAGAAGCCCACAAGTATGCCGTGGAAGACCCAGAATTACTTTTGATGAACCAGGTCCTTAATCGTAAGATAATTAGTTTACTGCCCCTTACATCGACCAATAATTGCTTTAATTCTTGAATACTTTATTTCTTTCATCTTCTATTTTTTATTATGGAATAAAATTTAAGAAGAATAGTGATGGGTGTCTTTATTTCCTCGGTAATGCCTGGATATGCACAACCTTGAGAGATTTAATTGCTTTAAACCATTTAAACAAGGTAGATGCTAGTTGGTAAAGAAGAAATATGGTGTTAGAATTGTTAGAATTTTGTGTGTATCTGTGGGTTTTCATTATAAGTAGTGAAAAGGGCTCCTGAGTTTGAAAAATCATTCACAAGTACAGAATTAAAGTGTGCTGGCATGCCAAGTTTTAATTTTGGCCTATTTTGTTCTATAACAGGCTATGTCAAACTGATTGTTTTGCAAGCAGTAGTGTTTTAAAAATGCCCTGTAGCAAATGTATTCAGTTTATCATAGCCTTTCATGTGTGTGTTTTCTAAGAAGTTAGTCATGTATCACTAGCTATATTCACACAAACTAGAAAGACATTTTACAAAGGCCAGGTGAAAACGTTAAGCTATCTTGTCAATAGGTAAGTAAAATAGTGCATGATTTTAGGCCATGTTGACTTGTAAATTTTATCCTGAAAGGAAATTGAGATGTTTTATATTTAGTTTAGTGTTGCTGATACTTTCCCAGAGAATCTGGGTCCCTTCTCTAACAGACGACAGCCTAGAAAACCTAACCAGTTAAGAAATCATACTGTTTGTGCATGAATTTCAAAATCACAATAGTTTTTGTTCAGATTGTCCCTATACTGAATGCAAAATAATACAATTTTCAGACTAACAAACTTCTGTTATAGTTCTGAAAAAAAAAATAATCTGGAGTTAATAAAGGAGAAGAAAAGAAGTTGCTGAAAATTATATTGCACCCTTTCATTTACTAAAAGCAAACTGAAAAGCTCCCTTGACTGACATGTTTAAATGCAAGGCACTACCTGCTGAATTTCAAACTGTGACACTGGTGATCCAGCCCCTTTATGCCGACCCTGGTTTGGGTCATACTGTAGCTTTTTGTTGGTGGTGTGGGGTTTTTTGTTTGGTTTTTTTTGTTGTTGTGGTTGGTTTTGTTTTGTTTTTTAATTATTTTTGGGGTTTTTTTGGGGTGTGTGTGTGTGTTTGTTTTGTTTCTGGTTTTTGTTTGGTTTTATTTGTTTGGTTTGGTTTATTGTTTTCATCCCAAAGGCTGTCAGGTATTTACAGGATTTAACATGACCGTTTAAAGAAGTTTTGTGAATCCATACTGCAGTTTACTATTTTTCATCTAACATGTTTGACTGATCAAATGTACTTCAACAGCGTGGCCAGAAATTACCCTTAGTCTTCACAAAACACTTTTTTGAGCTCATTGCTGTGAGACTCACTGTTGAGAATAGAGGGAAAGAATCTGACCTGAGGTGTCCATGCTGCAGTTTGCATAGATGAACTGCACTCACTCTGACAACCTCTGTCCCGAGTGTGGTGGCAGGTCATACGGGTTCTGTGCAGGCTGCAGGACCTGCTTGTTCATTTTCTAAGACTCAGTGCAGGCCAATTGCTTTAGTCTTTTGTACTGAACTTAGTACTTTTGTTAGTATTCAAATTTTACAGCTAATAAAAGGTAGATGGAGTTTTATTTGCACCTTGTGCAACAGTGGATCTTCCAAATAATAACACGGGAATGATAGTGCCTGCAATGAGTCCTGAATGGTTGTGGACAACGTGCAACAGGTAAGATTTAATCTCCATTATAAAGGGTTGTATAAATACCTCAAGCTTCATTTTTATGTAGAAAATTCAGTGCTCAATCTTAGTATTTTTGATACCATGAATGCAATATATCAGCCTCCTTTTCAGGTTTCTAGACCCCTGATGATGGTTATACCAGTACATGTGGTATGCCCTAAAAGCAGCAATGCCAAAATGCGTTTTTTCTAACTTCTTGAAGATCACTGGAAACAAAATGTGATCGATTCCAGCAATGCTTTCTGTCTTCTAGAAAAACATTACAGCATCCCAGTCTGGGGTCATCAATGTATATAAATAACACAAGGTAACTTGAGTGTATTAGTAGAAGCAGTATTAGATAGCTTAGGATATAGATTCATTACAATATTTTTCCTAAAATGCTTCTGTTTCTAGCAAAGAGGAGATAACAAGCACATTTGAATCTTGGTTTAAAGAATTACCAGTAGGATTTCTTTGCCAAACACTGCACCATTTGCTAATAAAGAACTTTTTAGATGCTGTAATAATCAAAAGCTGAAACGATTGAAATAATTTCCTGATCTGTACTCCATTATGTATTAAAGCGTTGTGATAAGCTGTGTAGTTACACTACATTTTAGAAGGTTATTTATTTAAGAGTTTTGTTTACTCAAAGTACTGTCAATTACGAGTATAATCTTTGAACAAGAATTACAATTTTAATTTTTAAAATGCCATGTCTGCTGAGTGCCATTAATAGCTGACTGCGAGATGCTCCTCAGCACTGGCGTGGAATAGGCAAGTAACTCTAGCTGCCACTCATAGCCAAGATGTATGGTGAAGTCCTGCTAAACTCAGTTTCTTTCCTGCATTTGAAACCTAGGACAGCAGACAGATGCTGGAGATCTGTTACTGACTAGAACATTCCTGGCACATCCTTACACTAATGCAAGCTCCTTACCTGTTTTTCCTAGGGAACAGAGCAGCATTTGACTGCACAGGCCTGTTGTGTTGATTCTGGCTTTTTGTGTTTGGGAGGAAAAAAAAAAAAAAAAAAAAGAAAAAAAAATCACCACAATCTGTGCCTTTTCTGGGAGTGGTTTGGGGATAAGTTGTAAGAACAGAGAAATTATTTTGGCAATACATTTGAGTTGTCTTTGCTAATCAAAATAATCTTCCTGTTCTTTGTATGGTTTGGGTTTTTTTGGTGTATGTAGTGTTTACATAGAGTTTACATAAGTATTTAAAATATTTAACTATTGCTGTGGATTGAATGTTTTTTTAACACCAGAACTTCATGTGGTGCTGTGGAAGGTGGCAAATTTTTTAAATTAGGTAAAAGTATTTACTTGAAAATGCTTGCATAATACGATGTTAGTAAATTTAAGGACTGGATAGTTTATATCTCACTTGAGTGCATGATAGAACTTGTTAGGGCAAGTATTCACAAACAGGTGGGCCTAATGAATTGTAATGTGTTCTGTTATTCTAAGTAGTTTAAGAGATAATGAAACTACTGCTTCTCCAGTAATACCTGTGCTGTCTCTTGCATCTGTCAGTGTTTAAAATAAGTTAGCGTGTTTCTAGATGGCTGTATTCTGTTCAAATAAAGTCAGATTAACTTCTGAGACTATTTCTTATGTGACTTACTATATTGTGCACGGGAAGACAGACCATTCCTTTAGGTTTGCTTCCCTATTCATCCAAATACCATTATTTCTCAGAGTTACAAAAGCAACCAAATTAAGATGATAAACAGAGGACTTATATGTAAAAATTTGACTGCTGTTTCTGTTTTGTTACGGATTTCCAAGGTAATTATTTATTCTTTCTGTCCATAATCTTAAAATTAGGGACAATACTTCTCCACTGTGTTGTAAGAATGAATGTATTTATGATTACAAGGCATTCAAATTAGTGGTTTTAGAGGCCACTGAACTGTGAGATACATAGATAACAGCTAAGTGTTTATAAGACATCTGAGAAATTAATGCACTCAAGTACTTCATGCAGGAGAGAAATGATGTTGTTTCAGAATAGCTGAGATTCTAGGACTTATTTAAATGTCTTTCATTTAAAGACTATTTTCCTTTTTTCTGTAGTAAAAGTTGTCTTCGTTTTCAAGTTTTAAGTGCAGTTATTTCTATTACAATATGAAAAAACACTAAAATAGCTCAATCCGAGTGTACCCTTCACTAGTTATATAGCTCTTGGCTTTAATCTAGGGAAAATTCAGCTTCACCAAAAAAAAATTTAGAACATTTCTGATTTTACAAAGAGAACTGAGCAGCTTGCTATTTTTATCTGTGATTAATCTGGCATTTGGCTTCCCTGTTAAAGTACTCTTCAGTGCACAGTAAAAGCTGCCATCAGCCAATTTACTGGAGATTCTCAGAACATACTTTAATGGGGACCTTCAGATGTCAGCTCCTGCTGGGAAGGACCCTTTGAAACACAGCAGACATTACTCATGTAATCGTTTAGGCTTTCACTTAATGATAAATATTGAACTTAACATGCTGCTGTTAGTATTAACGTTTTGCTCCAAAGTGAAAGCGGCAGGAAGAAATGGCTTATTTCTAACTATTATTTTCTAAAACAGTAATAATTCTGTGCCAGATTATGTTACATAAAAAATTTAGCAAAATGTTGGACATGTAACCTCGACAGTTTAATCCTTAAAACGTTACAGCATCTGCTTTGCGTAGCTACGACCCAGCTGCAAAGAAATTCAGAGTTATGTAACAAAACCAGTTTGCTATGTCCTGCACATTAGAGTGGCACCTCTGTTTAACACTGTTAACTAGACATCATGGCTCTAAAATGCATTCACTGCAATGCACAGGGGCTGCTACCAGGGACACAGATTTTACATGATAACCTCGGGTTGGGAACACCAGGTGCAGTGCAGGGGTGGGCCAGCTGTCAACAAAAACTACACATTTGCACTTTCATTAGAAGCAGTAATTCTTGGAGCACTCTGAATTCTAACATCAAAACTCCACTGTATCACAAAAGAATAAAATTGGGGGGGGGATGTGTGCTAGGCTTTGGGCTAAAATATATTTACTCTAAAATCTTGGGTTGACCACTTCATACACAGTAAACATTTCAAAGTAAGAGTCACGCTGCATCCTTTAACACATACAGATTTTAATTGTGGAGGACATGCAGTATACAAATGGATTCTCCACATACAAAATGACCATACTTGCTGCAGAGCATTCAAATCAATACAGCGTTGTCAGTAGAAGTGTGCTGGAAGAAATTACTGCGTAAGCAGCCTTTTTTTGGGTGGATTGTATGGGCTGCATTGTATCTTGCACAGACATGTACAACCTAAATATGGATGCAGGATAATACAGAAAAACATGAGTGTAAAAATTAAGAGAAGGATTGAAATGCTTAGGTAGTCTGGTTTGGTCATTGAAAAGATTACTGACTTACACAGAGATGCACTATTTTTCTATGAAATGAACACCTGATATATAAAAGAATTTTGATAATTGACAATGTGCTTAATGAAATCACTACTTTGGGTAGTAATGTTCATTTTAGAAAGGTACAAAGTTGCTAAAATTGAGTTGAATAAGGTTCATTTTTCTGAGGAATATGGGATCTAGCATATTTTACATAGCAGCTGATTCTGTAAAGCCATTTAGCCCTTCTTTCCAAGAATCTTTTCTCACTGTAAAAATCTTAAACAGTATCTTAAATGTAAACAATGCATTAATGGCAGCTACTTCTATTTACAGTGTACACCTTGTCACTGAACATTTCCATTACGATGATTTAGGAAAAGTCACTAACTATATTTCATGGTTGGTGCATTTAAAGTTATCTTTTGTAACAGCTTTTATATTTATTTAATGTAGGGGAAAAAAAAAGAGGTTTGTGGGGTTTTTTTGACCAGACTATTCATGATATACAATATACATAAAAATGGAAATACCCTAGGTCTTTTTAGCTTGCATCAGTTTGTTTACTTTTTTATTAAAAGTTCCAAAACATTCTGATTTAGAAAGTCAAAAAAATCCTACTATTTCATAGGGAATGGAAGTTAAACATGAGTTTGTATACTATTTTCCTTTCTGCTAGAAATCACGTCAATTTCTACCCTCCCAAAACTATGGCTGAAAAGAAACAGCTCCTGACCCAGGCGGCTTTAAGGCTGTTCTTCCACGCTTCACGGCAGCCACTGCTGCCGTCGCATTTCAGCGGGGCACGACAGGTCGCTCGCAGGCAGAAGCGTCGGCCCAGCTCTCCACCTACCCCGCCGGCACCTACGCTCCTGAAGGAGCCGCCGTGCCTTAGGCTGCGGAAGCGACGGGACGCTGCTCGCAGGGGCCGCTACAGCCTTCCCGCCGCGGTACCTGCTCGCTCGCTCGCTCGCTCCTTCACGCAGCACCTGCCTTCCGCACAGGGCACTTGTCCTGACGGCCCCAGGGGGGAGGCGGTGGCCGCTGCACGCCCGAAGCAGGGCCCCGAGGCACGCGGCCGGCCCCACACGTCTCCCGCACGGCGCGAGGCCGCGAGTCGGTACCTCTGGGCCAGCTCCGGGACCGGCCGACAGGAAATCGACCCAGGACGAAGCTTCTCGGGGCCGCTGCGGACGCTCGCGCCACCGCTGACCCCTGTAACGCGCCAACCGCTCTAACGGTTCCCGCCGCGCGCGCTCCTCTTCCCCCCCCTCCCGCTCCCCCTCATGGCTTCCCGGCGGGGCGTGGCCAGCGCCGGCCGGTGAGAGCGGCGCCCCGTTCTCGTCGCGGGACTCTGAGGCGGGGGCCGTGCCCCAGCTATGGCCGAGCTCGGAGCCTGGCTGCGCCGCGGTTGCCTCCTGCTCCTCCTCACCTGCCTCTTCGCGCCCCTTCTCGGCCAGGCCGGAGGCGGCCCCGCCGCCCGCGCCCCTTACGCGGGTAAGGCGCCTTGGGGCGGCCCCGCGCGGGTGAGGGCCAGTGGGGCTCCCTGCCCAGGGCCGCTAGGCTGGGCTGCGCTGGGCTGGGCTGGACGGCAAGCAGACCTGCACCCCGCCAGGGTGTCGGAGGGGTGGGCGCGGTCAGCGGGGAGTTAGGATCCCTCTTGAATCCCGGCTTTCGTCTACATCTGCCGTTGTGCGGGGACAGTTCGCTGCCGGGGAGAGGGGGAGCTTGTGCCGGGGCTCGGGGCTGCCGGGCCGCTGCAGTCTGCCCTGCCTGGTCCGGCGGGCAGGTGGGAGCGCGGGCGGGTCTGGCGAGCACGGTTCGTCTGGAAAAATAAACCGGGATTATTTTTTTAGAATTGTTTAAAAACAATTTTTTTTAATTTTTTTTTTGGGGGTGGGATGGGGTGGTGGTGCCGGTGCCGGGGTTGAGGCGGCCGCGCATCACGGTTTGCTTTCACGCCGTCAAATTTTGCCGAGATGAGGCTAAAACAAGGCTGATTTTAAGGCGAAACGGGGTCCTGGCGGTCGCTCAGGAGTGCCGAGGTAGGGACTGGGGGACTTCTCCGACTTTTTAAAGAAAATGAACGCGAGCTACAGAGTCCGTGGTTAGACTGGCTCAGCAGAGCTGCCCCTCTCATTGAAGAGAGGGGGAAGTACCTTTGCCAAACTGCGGCTTCTCAGGTACATATCGGTCTTGACTTTTGGTTTGATCATGCGTTATTTCTTTGACTTCAAAGGAATCAGCCGCATGATTCCATCAGAATGTAACTTTCACAGTTGAAGGGTTTAAAATAGCTTATGAAGCTGAAGTGTTTATAAAGTTTACACAAAGATTAAAGGATCAAAATCAACGTGTTTTTAACTCAAATAATTATTTAAAAGTAGATATTTCAAAACATTACTTTTACATAATTTATGGGTACATTGCTAAGAGTATTATAAAAATGTCTTGTAGTAATAACTGCATTATTTACAAGGAGAAAGGAAATTAATGAAAAATTAAAACTGATCTTTTGTAATAGGAGCTCAAAAATGAATAAGTATGGTTTAAGGAAAGTGAATTGTGTTGACTTCTCGGTTTTAATTCCACATACACAAACTCGGTCTGTTAATGCTAAATGGGATTTAAAAGATTATTATTGGTCACAGTATTTGGAAAAGTTGTGGTTTTGATCATGATATAAGATATTGCTACATGAAAATTATTATTTTACACTCTGTGGTATATACAACTGTGTGGAATTACCTGCAGTCAGGTTAAGCCAAATTTAGTCTTTTGATGCAAGCCAACAGTTTTGACTTGATTGAGTAGTGATCATATATAGTGAGGATAAAATTTTCACAGTTTGCTTTAAAAAATAATTAAATCTCCTATTAAGAAGATGAAAAACGTTGTACTTCCCTATTATTAAAATACAGGGCAAACAGAACTAACACTGTAAATCAGAGTATCCTGTACATACAGTTAAAAATAGTTTAGAGGTATCGCTTTGTATGTGGTACAGTCATCATTTTAATGAGTAGAAGGAATTTATGGATGCCACTTTGTATGATACTTTAAGTGTGTATGAACTACCCCTTTGGCCTGGATAACTGATTTAACATGATGAAATATGTACTGATTTAAAATACAATCGAATTGTAAGTTTTATTCTTGCTCTGAATCTTCAGCTAACAGGTGAGACTTGCATGCACAAAGTGAATTAAGGTTAACACCACCTGGAACCTTGCTGCACACCTGTGATAGTGTTTCCTTGGGAGTTCGTATACCCAAATGTTTTCCCCTCAGTTAACAGATCAGATCATTCTCCCTATCCAACAGGAAGCTATAAACATTCCTGCTTGTATGGGTTTCTTCTGATTTTTCTCTTAAAATATTTTGTGCTTTCTTTAGAGATTCTTAGGAAGAAAAATGTGACCGTGGATTTGTGCATGTTGATTTGTAGAAGGAACTGCAGGAGGAAGTACTTGCGTAGTTTCCCACTTTTCAGAATGCTTAAACCTGATTTTTCTATGATAGTATATGTTCTGAAATCTCCTACTCTGTGTCTGGTTTTGAGCAGAGTATCTGATTTCTATGAGCTGTAGGACTGTGTGTTGCAGTGTATCTGAGACTGGAATCGAGCTGCATGAGCAAAATGCTACCGTGGCAGAAGATGATGCTAGTGCACAACTTCTGCAGCACCCAGGACTGCACTGGCAACTTGTGAGAAGCCTAAAGCCTGTGGCTTATTTGCATAAAGGTCTTATTTACAGACATTATGGGTTTGTGTTCACTCCGTGAGGTGTAACTTCTAAATCAATATGAATAAATGGTTCTGCCTTTAAGAATCTACATATATGTTCTTCCTTTTACTCCTTGTGCTGTCTGCACTTAAATACATGCTTTGTACTGCTTGCGTTCAGCATTCCTCAGTGCTCACTTCACAGTCCATCTTCAGTCTTTACTGGCAAGCCAACAGTCAGTGAAAGTGATGCAATGGTTAAAAGTGGTGTAAAGAGAGATGACGGAATTGTGAATCTGTTAAAGAAAAAGTCCTGCTGGCTTCAGAGTGACCAGAATTTTTACCCTGAGGCAGCCTGACATGAGCAGCCTTTTCATGTGGCCTTAGCTGTTGGGCAGGGAGAAGGATCACAGTTCTGTCTGCTGAAAGCTGAGTGGGCAATATTAGTGTCAATAAGCTCAGAAGGAACTGCTGTGCCATGCCACAGACCTGCATTGTTAGTGCTGTGGGAGACTGCTGCTGGCAATAGCCTCCCTGTACAGTTCAGGGAGCTCTTTGGCTTATCCAGTGTGTATTTACCATAGAACCCATAGCACAGGTATTCAGAACAGAATGGTTGGTGCTCCCCTTAGCTCTTAATCTAAAGACTGACATCTGCAGTTGATTGTATCTGTTTCTTGATTAGTTACAATCTCCATGGCAGTGTATTATGCTATTATTAATCAAACTTGTAAATACGTTCGTTAATATGGACTGTAAGTATTCCTTGATGCTAAGCTATTGTGGGATGGGTTAATTCTACTTTCCAGTTATCAAGCAGGAAACTTTAATCTTTTAAATTTGAGCTGAATGCAAGAAACCTCTTCCATGCTTTCTATGTGCAGCTCTTGTACCTCTGTTCAAATTGGTAAGTGCTAAGCAATATTGCAGTTCAACAGCCTTGATAGTTTTATGTCCACAATACGTCATTTCATTTTGCTACTGATTAGTAGGAGATGGATGGACTAGGTAAGAGAGGAGGCAGAAAGCCTCCCAGGTGTGTATTAATACACAGTGTTAGAAATACAGGGCTGTCACATTTGTACTTTCAATCTTTGAAATTGCAAAATGACCTCTGAACTGAAGAATGCAAAACAAAATGCAAAAAAACACCAACAAGAAATGGTCAAAAGAGTGACCTTTTCCATGCCTGTAGGTGTAGTGAGGGGGTTTTGCTTTATTTTTCAAATGGGAGAAAAAAGTTGTAGGAAGTACAGAATGTAATATCTGGCTTTTCTGACTTAGTTCAGTAAGTTGAATAGACTTAGTAATTGTGCTTTGCCTTACAGACATCCTGATTAAGATGATTTTGCTCTTTCTAAATGCTTCCTGTTAACTAAATGCTCGCCTGTAAGTGATTGGATTCTTGGCAATTGCTAAAGCATAGGAAGAAAAGTAGGCAAAAAAAATAGAGGACCGTATGGAAAGTATGACTCCCAATGCTTTTAAAGGGAAGGGGGCAATCAGTACAGAAATAAAACTTCCATTTTATACTTCATTTAATATATATTTTCTCCTTTAGTGGTGGAAGATTCATTAAAAGGTGACGGGAGGCTTAGAGAGAGATCTGTGTAGTTAATATTGACCACAATCTTGTTCTACTTTTTCCTGTCTGTCACAATATAAATATGACTTGCAGTTCAAATGGCCACTAGCTACCAGAATACTGTGATGTGACTAGATTTGTTCTGGGGAAAATTGTAAACTTGAAGGAGGAAATCACTGATGCTCACTGTAGATGATGCTCCTAGTTTGTAGGAAAGATGGAAAACTTTTTTTTTTTCTCTCAAAATGACCACTGAAAGATTTTTAGAGTAAGATTTAAACAGTTTTCGTTGTTCTTCTAGACTTCAAAGTGCTTCCTTTGTTATAAATTATGTAAAAAGTATTACTTAAAAAATCACAGTCTCATCTTAATCAATATACCAGTGTACTGAAGGCTGGTGTGCTGTATATACTTAGTAACTTTCTTGGTTTGCAGGCAAACTGTTTGTTGTATTGTAGCTTTCAGTAGTTAGGCTTGTGGATAACAGCCTGTAAGTTATGACAGGGAGGTTGGACTAGATGACCTTTGGAGGTCCCTTTCAAACTGGGGCATTCTATGATTCTTTGACAGCACACTGTTAAGGAATCAAATGTTAACTACAAAGTATGGATAGTTTGCCATGTTTATTGTCCTTAGGAAGTGGTATAAGAGTATAAATCTGCATTAGTAATGTATATTACTTCTGAATCTTCATCTTAACATTAGGCTTCTAAAAAGTGACCCTTTCCCTTCTTCCATGGACCTCTTTGAAAATGCATCAAGTAGTAATCCAAAGAAAACCTGAAATCATTAACACTCAATTAGATCAATTAGAAAATGCTTTGAACTGTACTGTTTAAAGTGTAAGGACCAGTGTTACACATGCAATCCCAATGTGGTTCTTAGACACTTTACATTCCTCTACACTTCCTTAGGTAGAGTTCAAAGAAAGTTTATTCTTTGGAGAAACATGGACTGTGATGGTCTCTAGTTTAAAAGCAAACAAAAATTTATGGAAATATCTGAAGTATAGCTATAGCACTAAATATTTCACCATTAATTCTTATAAAGTGAATACTGCTGCTAAATCATATTAAGATGCTAAGAAATATTATCCCATAATGGTATAGCAAGATACAATGTAAAAAGACTGATACAAAGGAATTTATCTGAAGCATTTAAAAAGTCTGCCATTAACTGCACTAGTGAAATTTTGACTTACGAATGAATAGACGTGTTCATGTTTTGTCAGCCATTCCTGCATCTGAGACCATGTAATCCTTCTGCTTTTTTTTCTAAATAGCTTCTTCAAAGTACTTGTATTAAAGAAGTTTGTTACATGTTTTGGGAGGAAATGGTAGAACTGAATTATTAACACTTGACCTCAGACACAACTGTATTTTAGTTAGAATTTCTACTTGCCATTTTGTCAAAAGTGTGCTCCAACTACTTCAGAGCTTTTGAAAAAAATGAATCTGTTTTGTACATAAATGTTCGTCTCCTTTTTGCACTATTAAATTTTGGCCATCCAGCATTTTCTTATGTGATTTAGCATTGTTTGGTTGGTTGATTTCTGAACATGGAATTACACTGAGAGGGATTGAGCAAACCAGAGTTTCAGGTGTAAATTATGAAGTAAACATTGTCATTGGGATTTATCACTGAACAATATAGAGAGTTACCTTTGACTTAGTCTGCAGAAGTTACATGACCTCAACATAAATAAAGCCACAGAAATACAGGCATGCTTAGAATTGCACTTCAAAGTCTACAAATCTAAGTTTTTAGTTTTGTTTTTAGTACAGTGAGCTAGTAGCCGGAGTGAGCGTTTCACCTTGTCATTTAGTGTGAGATTTGAACTCTGGGTTGTTTGCTAATCTTGCATGAATAGCAAAACCCTATGAATAAGGTTTTAACCTCTTTCTGCTTTTCTCCAACCAGCGTACCCAGTCTGCTGCCTTAAGTCACTAACTGAATTTTACCTCTTTTCCTCCCTTATGTACCCTTTTTTCTCCTTGCCACCGGTATTTCACTTTTCTTTTTTTAATTAGTGGTAATACCAATAAGCAACTAAGAATTACACCCTTTATTATAGTCTTACAAGCATATGGATACTTGGAAAAGAGAACCACATGCAGTTTGTGTAACAACTGAGCTGAGTGGAAGGGTACGGGTGGTGGTTTTATTTTTGATGACTCTTAATATATTGTTACCATCTTCAGCCTCCTTGTGGCTTTCCTTTGTATAAACTGCCTTTTATAGACCAGCATGCCCCAGCTTATTAATAAATGGAATAAACCAGAAATATGAAAAAGTCTGGACATTGGTGATTAAAAAAAAAAAGGAAAAAAAAATCTCTCTATATACACACTATATATAGTATATATTTGTTAACTCTATAGTTAGTAAATTTGATCATCTTAATAAATCAGTGAATGTATTGTAGGTCCAAGCGTAAAATCTTTGTAAAAAATTTGTTAAACATGTAAAAGCAGTAAAGGAACATGTCCCCATTTAGCATAACAGGGAATATGCTGTGTTTTAAGAGAAGCTTAATGTGGAAACACCATGTACCCTGAAGATTCTGTATCGCTGTACAGCAGGTTGGTCATCTTACAGGGACACAGAAATGTTGAAAGTGCAAATTTGCCTCTGCATTGCTTCAAGGTCAATTGATGGAGAGAGAATACCCAGCTGCATAGTCATTCTCAAATTCTACAAAAAATTCAGCTGAGCATTGTAACTGTAAAAGGGAAATGTAATTAATGCTAATCAAGTATTTATGAAGCATTAGTCTGAAATACACACAAAACTGCTCATAATTCAGGAAATGGCGATACAGAACTAGAGAAATTAAGTTGTGTCTTCAGGAAGCATTCTTCTGGATGCCTGCAGAAAGCAGGACTTGGCAAACCTGTGCATAGCTACAAATAAGAAAAATTCCTTGGCTAACACGGATATGCTGAACCTAACACATCAGTAAAGGCAAATATATTTTTTGTTAATAGCTGTGAAGGGAACATGTATATGTAACATTTTGTTGTTGGATCCTTTTTGGCAGGAATTCTTCTCTCCTGTGTGTATCCACCAGAGGTATTCTCAGTGGCACCACACAAGTTGCCCATCAGTATTTTTGCTATTGCACAACACACATGTTAACAATCTGGAAATAGAAAGATGTTAAATTGTAGACCATGTACAAATAACACTTCTAGAAGAACAACAGGTTTCGAATGAGTGAAATACACTGTAAACAGATTTATCTTTTGAAACAGAAGGTGAACTGTCTTAAAACCCAAATGCTGGTTTGGCTTGCAAGAAGAACCATTCAGCATGTTAGTGGACAGTACGATTTGGAGGGAAAAGGAGTCCAGAATTGTTTCTGATCCTGTGCCTTAAGCTTCAGTCTGCTTTTGCTCCTACTATAAAATTTCAGAGAGAATCCCCTTAGTATTCATAATAATAGTTCTACTGGACTGACCCTAACCTGCAGTGCAGAAGGGAGGGAATTCTCTTGTAGTTGGACTCTGCAGTGCTTCAGGTGATTTGTCTGAAGGATCTGTAAAGGCAGCCTTTTGCAGTGCTGAAAGAAAGCTGCTGCTCTAACAAGAGTGCATTGATGAATGGGAAGGAACTTAAAAACTTTGTTGCCTGTCTTGGTTCTCTAGGCTGTAGTGATTGCAGTCACATAGAACTAGCTCAAGTCCATCTAAATTAATGGCTTAAATGGTGTTGGCTAGGTCTCTGTAAAAATGCTAGCCATTTGATCAACAGTTTCAAACTGTTGATCAAATTCTGAGGTAGACTTTGCAAGTTTTGTTGAAATGAGAACTGATGCTCTATGCAAGTATGATACTGTCTGACATAACTGACAATTTAGAAATCCTGGGTAATTCTAAAATTGTAGTCCTCTTCAGTGTCTAATAATCTCTAATTTACTGAATGTTGATGGCAATGAATTTCCAATGGAAATTACTTGTACTGCCTTTAACTGATGCTTTTATTTCCTTTACCTTCTTTTATGAGAGAAGTTAAATACCATCACTGTTTTTTCTGTATGTATTGTTCACTACTTTATCTACTTCTGTTATGTTCACTACATTCATCTCCTCTCCAAACAAAATAATGTTAATCTTTTAAATCTCTCCTTGTATGGATGATCGTCTCTGGCTTTAATCTGTTTGTGACATTCTCTGGTGCTTTTCTGTTTCTGATATATCTTTTTTTAGATGGATGTTGTTAGTGAGCACATAATTTCTAGAGAGGTCATGCCATACATTTATGTAATGGTATAATATTTTAAATCTGCATTAAAAAGATGGTGGTGAACATCTTTCTTTGGTTTACTCTGTCCCTTAAACTGACTGTAATAATTGTTAGGTCTTTTTTCAGAACTAGTTTTAGTCAGTTTAAATCTCATCGGTGAATAGTAAAAATCTTTGTCTAGAGCATATATTCATGTTTTCTGGTGGTTGCTCTGACTTCTGTCTGGGAATTGGAGACCCTTTTGGAGCCATTCCCTTTGAGGTGATGTGTGTAGCTTGTGCCACTTCTTGAGGCAGTGGCCACCTTCACGTCTTTCACACTGTCATTGACAGCAGTTGTTATGGAAGTTACTTAGCTAGACACTAATCTTGCATTTTTTCCTCTGTACTCTTATCTTGCCCAAATTTGTTCTTGTGGGCATACAATTTTTTGCATGGTTTCTCATAATGGTGAAACCTTAAACTTTGCCCTTTTTTGGGTGGCAGGGTTTCTACTGATATACTTAAGTGAGACTGTGTTGGTTAAAACCCTGATTTTTTGTGGATTCCCAAAGATAAAGGACAGTGGTTGCTTGGTGAAATGCTTTAGGACAACTTACTATATCTTTTATAGTCTGGCCTGCTCTTTGCCTGCAGTTTCTGCATCTACAGTAGGGTTTTGTCCTAAGCTCTGCCTTGTATTGCATTCTCTCAGGACACAAAAGATGACATTTAGTTTCCACTTCTTTGTAAACTATACAAAGATTTTTGTCTGTTCCAGGTCATCAGTCATTCTCCATACATTGAAATAACTCCTTGAGAATTATGTAAGAGAAGTAACTGGATGTATACTGTTAAATCGTTAGAAAGGTGCCATCCAGTCAATATAACATTAGAACAGCTAGAGGGTGGACTGGTAAGTAGATTGACACATGCTTAAGATAAGCAAAACAGTGTGGGGGAAAAAGTGCTCTAGAAGTACTGCAAAGTTTATACATTGTATTTTATAAAATTCTTTTTCCGAGACCTTGCCCATGTTTCCAGAGAAAAGGGGATAATAGGAGAACTTTAAGTCTGCACAAACGTAGCTGTAGCTCTTTGGACACAGGAATGCAGATCTACACTGTTCATTTAAATCAGTGCTAATATATGACTTTTATATATAGGTGTATCTGAACCTTCTTTTATTGCTAAAAGCGAAGATCGTTTGTTTAAACATTTGTTTGAAGACTATCAAAGATGGGTTCGGCCAGTGGAACGCCTGAATGACACAATAAAAATCAAGTTCGGCCTTGCAATCTCTCAGCTAGTAGATGTGGTATGTATAGTGGATGAGGTTTGTATTTTTTATTATACACACCCCCCCACCCCAATTTCTTAAAATTCTGGAACATAATGCCATATGAAATAATTATGCGTACTTTACCTTAAATACAAGAGATTAAACCTCAAATTATTATTAGCATAATTAAAAAAAATGCATTGTAGATGGAGGCATGAAGAATTCATTGTGAAGACAAATGGCTTTTATGGTTAGAGGTGGTTTTTTGAGGAAAAAAGAGTGAAATTCTTAAGCCTAGGGAATTGTGTTTTCATTTATTCAGTGGGAAAACCATGCACTTTTTTCTTATTTCTGTAAAATTCAGAAACACTTGCAAATGCTGCTCTTTCACCCTTCTAAGCAGCAAAATACCTGTGAGCCTTCAAAGATGTCACTTCCATAGTAATGAAGATTATCTTGGCATTTCCAGTAATGTAAAAGAGATCAATCAGATTATTTTTTTTCCCCTGATACTTAATTCGGAATATTATTTTCAAATTGAATTCACTATTTATAGCTGTAAGAGAAGTCTTTCTTACACGTGTTGCCTGTGTACGTTTCCATAGAAAAATACTAAGACTGAATAAAATAGGCAAATAAAAAAAATGGAAGGGAGGAAAGAGATGCAGAAGAGGGAAAAATTACTTTTAAGGTTGTTATTGTAATACTTAAGAGTAACTGGAATGCTTTCAGAAGTGTGTTTTGTATTTTAAATTGCAGACCTCTGTGAACTAAAGCAGGTACTTACTATGAATGTACTGTGCAGATTTTTTTTCATAAAAGATGCTTTATTTTTATAGGATGAGAAAAATCAATTGATGACAACAAATGTCTGGTTGAAACAGGTATGTGTTAAATACATAAATAAATACATAAATATATGTGTTAAATTCTGAAGTTTCATAACTGGAAGTGAAAAGTTGGAAGAAAGTTTTCTAATTAATTGTGTATTAAAAAAAACCCCTTAGTTGTTGTATGAATTTTTATTTTACATAATATTTTTTAAAAGGACCCTGGAAATGCTTTTAAGGATTAATTGTTCTAAAACTTAAAAAAACCAAAACCAAACAAATAAAACCGGTAAATTTTAAACATACCTAATTAAAAGAAATCTGATATGGCATTGCATGGACATTTGATATACCAAGGTGCCTGTATCCAACCATAAAAGCTGGAAAAATTATGCTTTAGTGCATAAGTTTTCTTTCAAAAGCTATATAAAATATGGGGTTTTGTTCTCTTGTGATGTATTTGAGATTATTGGATTAACATCACTAAAAAATTTCAATTTCAAATTTATATATGCCTGCTATAAAGAGCTACTTTTTCCTCTTAAGAGTATTTGTTGATGGGTAAGAAAAAGCCTCAAGTTTTATAATAATCAGGGTCCAGTGCTAAACTTAATGGTCACTGTTAACTTGGGAAATGCTGCTCACAGATCATTCTTGAGTTAACTTAGAAGAATGTTTGAAGGCCCTGATTATACTTACTGGTTTACTAAATTATTTTTGTTTGGGCTACTTCCATTGTAGCTTTCTTTTGCTGTGGCTTCCCATTTGCTTCTTTCCCAGTAACTGTAATTTCAGGCAGAGTTTTCTTTTCAGGAAAACTGAGACTACTCAGCAAGTATGAGATGGTGATGTGTTGATGATAACACTTTTTCCTCTTAATAGTTTCTGCAGAAGTTGTTGCGGTTGAACTAGTTCAAATAAAATAAGAACTGACCTGAATGTGCATTTAAAATTCCATGTGATGGTGGATTCTTAGGAACTTGAGTTTTTGCTCTTGAGCTTTTCATTCAAGTTTAAAATTACCAGAGTACTACTATGCTTTTAATGGTGCCATTTTTAGTGTCACTGGTAGAAATAGGAAAAACTCTCTTGTGAGAGTTGCAGCATGATTTTTGTGTGTGATGAAAATGTTTAAATTGCTTCTGACCAGCTTCCAAAGTCATTGATGTTCATTCATAATGGCTCTTATAGCAGAAAACAAATATTACATGAGGTAAATATATATCTGTTCTGCAGATTCACTGTTGTATACAAATTGTAGAAGGAAGTTTGATTTATTTATTTGGTTTTAATCACCTTTTTATCTATTTTCATCCAGTATTGCCCAGCTTAAGTCAACTTCACAATAATAATGACTTTTACATCTCACATATACACAGGAATGGATAGATGTAAAATTAAGATGGAATCCTGACGACTATGCCGGAATAACATCTATTCGTGTCCCATCAGATTCTATCTGGATTCCAGATATCGTGTTGTATGACAAGTAAGATTTTAATCTTTTCATATAAAATACTCTTATTTTCTAACTTTACCATCCAAGCTGCTTCTAGGAGACTCACTGGATAGATACGCAGTAGATTTAGTAGAGCAAAGAGTGTGTGGAAGAACTTCCCTATGAATGCAAATGGATTCTGTTGCCATGTTAAATGCTTAGATATTTTGCTTTGCTTCTGTATGGAATTTCTAGTCTCTCTGAATATTTCCACACCTTCATGTAAACTCTTTGTTTTCTAATTAAAAAAAAAATGTTTTGGACAGTGCTGGGGGCAGACTAATAGTGTAGAGTGACAGAAGGGAAATGGTTCATGGTATTGTAAGTTAATATTCAGCATGGATTTAAGATGAAGTACACTCAACTGTGAGGGGTTTTTTGTTGGTTGGTTTGGGTTTTTGGTTTTTTGTTTGTGTGTGTGTGTGGTTTTTGGTTGGTTTGGTTGGTTTTGGGTTTTTTTTGGTAGGGTTTTATTTTTTTGAGAATTAAGAAGTCTCAGAAGCAGTATGTTTTCAGTTAACCTTTCTGCTCATCTCAGATGCATATACAATGCTTTTTCATTTCCTGACTTTTTGAGTCAGGAAAAAAGGCTGTTGCAGTGATTATAAATTCAGGTTTGGAGGTGGCACACTAGTATTATTTTACCTGTTGCATGATTTCTCTTT
>WUAM01000059.1:365561-384899 GCA_024336885.1 Actenoides hombroni
ATTCTGTTTGTAAAAGGAGTCAGTCTTCCTCTTCAGTTATAAAATAACATCTGGCATTGGCTATACATACTTCCTCTTCCCATGATAATTTTAAAGGTGAATTTGCAAAGATTATCTGATTTAATCCATTAATATAATACTCTTAAATGTCTTAGTATTACTCTGATTAAACAGGGCATCAGTGATTTTATCTGTGTGAAAGTTGCAGAAATACTTTAAATCTTATTTCTTCTTCAAAGCCAAATTTCACTTTATAATCCTCCTTGCATTTGAATTACTGAAGTTTACTCTTACATGAACTGAAAGCAAAGTAAGTAAAACTATAGATTAGTGCTATATGTATTTTTTTAATGATTTTTTTTAACTCACTACCTCATTTCTTTCCCATTGTTAAATGATATCTATAGACTGCCCAAATATACCATAAGGTGATTGGCAGCATATTGGGCAATGTAGTCCCTGTCTCTATACTAGTAACTCACAATTTCTGTAATTGCATGAATTTCTTTTAGTCTCTTCTACAACCTAATCATGGTAAATACAGATAAGATAGCTGGCATTAGAATGCTTGAGGTCTTCAGCTTATCAGGTGTCTGAAACAAAACAATTTACTCATAAGCATGGACATTTACTTAGGTAAGTTTTTTCTGAATGTATTGAACTGTAGTTAATGCTACCCTATGTAGATTTTTGTCACTTGATCAAAATAAATGAAAAAAAAAAAAAGCACACTTTTTCAACAGCTTGATTCTCTTTATTTTCATAAATGTTGTATCACTTGATACACTACATTCTCAAAAAGTTTCCAGTTTGGTACAGAGAGAAGAGTTCATATTTTTATGAAGTATTTTCTCATTACATTATTTTGTTGCATTCTTTATTCATGCTCTTAAATGATATGCAGTTACCGATTAAAAAAACCCAAAAAACAACAACAACAAAGCAGCAAGCAATTTCTGCATACTTTACAGAACTATTTTGTGTCTACCTGCCTTCCTTTGTCATAAAAACCTTTTCTATGGCAGGGTGCTTTTGTATCCAAACTATGCTATCGGAGTATTCTGATCCTTTGCATAACTTGCAGACTGCATCTTAGTGTGTGTTTTACATGTACACAGTTTTAAATGTGAGGTTTGAATAGCTTGTTTCTCCTGGCAGTCTTTTCATACATTGAAATATGAGGCTGCACAGAGTTTACGTTATGGCTGCTTTATTAACATCATATATTATTTACCTCTTTGTTCTCCTTTTGTAATAAACTTGTCCATTTCCTCCCACTGCTTGAGTCAGTTTATACACTAGGTGGCGATGTCTTCATTCTAGTAATTTGGTAAGCGTGCTGCCTGAAACCATTTCATCACAAGAAGAAACATCGGGTTCTGGGGTAGGGGTGCAGAATTGGTTGGCAAAAGTTTTATTTGATTTCACAACATACTGTTGAATCTTTACATTTCATCTCCAGCCATCAAAGGTTGTAAAAACAATCCTGCTGTTCCTAGAATACATACCAGGATGAAAACCCATAGGAAAATACGATCGATTACCATGGCAACATATTTCCAGTCATCCTGAATCTGAAAAACAAATTGAATAGTAAGTAGGCATGTGTAGTAGATGAATAACTTACTTTAGCAATTAGTACCATTTTATATAGGTAGCACAGTTTTTTCCGTATGTAGATGTCTTTCATATATGTGCAACTTGCATCTCTGTTTTCATTAAAGAATGAATTAATCTTGAAGAAGCTTTATCTGAGTATGCTATTTGTAGCAAAGCCAAAAGCTGTTTCTTCAAATCTGAGAAGCTGTTCACCAGGACACTGGACTTCACGAGATACAAGTTCTCTTGTGTGCTAGAAGTGAAAGTGAAAAGCTTTACGATCTTAGGTGATCAGGTATGCCCAGAAAATTACTGAGACAGACTGCTCCTACTGGTCTTTAGGCAGTGGGTTAATTGGCATATAATTATTTTGTATGTTTCTTATGTAGTACTGAAATTTGATTGTTCTCATGCATGATGTAAAATTCATCTGCTTACTTCCCATGTCGAGAGGGAACCAAGTTTCCAAAATCCAGATTTTTCTTTTTTCTTACAGTAGGCATTATAGTAAGAGTGACACTGAAGTATTATGTATGTTATGTATTAATAGTAGCTACATTAGCTGATAATTTTATTTAGTCTTGGGATTACAATTTAAGTTTTTATTTTATTTTTCTTCAGGAAGGCTAATAAATTAATAGTGCATTTATTGTTTTTGAAATTTTGCACTTTTTAGCTTAGAACTGTAAGTCAGACTGAAAAAATCAAAACAACCCCATATTTCCTGTACCAGCTAACTCTTAAAAAAACTTGTGATTTCAGCAGAAAAAAAGTTAATTCTAACTTTAAGTGCCATACTGCAGAGGATTTAAATTCAGTGACTATTGTGGTGGTATAGCTACTGCTATTAGTATGTTTGAGGAACATGTTAAAAAAGAAACTTTATTTTATTGCATTAAGATGCTGTTTTTTGAAAGATGATCATCGCCATCTTGTAGGAGTTGTCTCATTTAGCTGCAGTACTTTACTCTGCAGCAGGAGCAGAACAAACATCATCAGTGTGAAGGGTATTAATCCTTACGTTCTGTGATGGTAAGATGTAGGAGGATGTAACTTTATAAAGGCTATAGAGGCAGCAAATTCCTCTATTCAGATTATAAATTGGAAAATCCTCACTCTGAATCTTGTAGGGTGGATACTCAAGTATGTTTCCCTAGCAGTGTTAACATGCTTCACTCCTTGTACCTGTTGACAATAAAGAGAATGTTGTGCAACCGAGCTACTCCCCCAAATTATCTACATTCAAAATTGCACATATTTGTAATACAGCTTGGGTATTTTATTTGTATAAAATACTTGTCACAACAAACAAACAAAAAAGGTCGTTTTTTTTTTTTAGGTTGGTTTTTTTTTGAGATCTTTCTTACAAAACACTAATGGCAAATGTCTGCAGTTTGAGCAATAGTAAAATATATTCTTACCTCTTTTGCTTCATTCTGCATTTTCATATTTTCTGCAATGTATTTAACACTTTCAATAGCATCTCTCATTTCTGATGACAGAACTGAAAATGAAACCAGAGGATCTACAGACTCAGAGCTTGAACTTCTTGTGAGATTGCCACTGACGTTTGAGAACTTCATTCGTTGACACTGACAGCAGCTGCATGCTGTATCTTGACATAGAAAACCATCTTTGCAGCATTTGGTTTCAGAACTGTTGAGGCAATTCATGTTTGAAAAGTCGGACGTGAAAAATGGTTTTGGTTTTGGATTATTCTCTTCGTTGCTGGCAGGCCTTGTCATAAACATGATCCTGGGAAGTAAGTTCAAGAAAATGGTTCTCACCCACACAGGCATGGTGTGTGTCTTGGGTGTTCTGTAGTGCACGTTAAGTACAAATACCGTGATGACAATAGATAGAGTTACAAATATCATGGTGAAGAGGAGGTATTCCCCAATCAGTGGAATTACCAGGGAAGTAGAAGGTATGGTTTCTGTGATAACAAGAAGGAACACGGTTAAAGATAGAAGGACTGATATGCAAAGCGTCACCTTCTCACCACAGTCTGAAGGCAAATAGAAAACCAATACAGTCAGAAAAGAAATCAGCAGACATGGAATAATCATATTGATAGTGTAAAATAAGGGTAAACGCCTAATGTAAAGAGAATATGTGATGTCGGGATAGATTTCTTCACAGCAGTTGTATTTGATGTCATGTTTGTACCCAGGAGCTTTAATAATAGCCCATTCTCCGCTCTCCCAGTAATCTTTCAGGTTCATTGTAGACCCAATTAAAACTAAGTCAATTTTGGCTTTATCATATGACCAGGAACCAAACTTCATGGTGCAGTTCTGATAGTCAAAGGGGAAGTAGGTTACATCTATTTTACATGAGCTTTTAAATATAGCTGGAGGTATCCAAGTTACATCACCCGTGTACTTCAGTAGGGCCTTTGTCTTGTCATCAACCTGGAAATCCCCAACTGCACTGTAAAGCAAATAAAAATAACAAAAATTAGAATGCAACTACTCCAGGTAGCTTCACAGATTCAGATCATATACATTAACTTTTTAATCTGTTCTGGGAAAGTCAGCAGTTGCATGTTGACATGGAGCTGAATTGCATGTGCACGACTGAGTCAATGGCCATCATAAATTTGCATAGTTAAACTGAAATAAACAGCTGTATAAATTTACCATGAAGGATTTGAAAGTAAATATTCTCCCTTATAATAACATGGCTTAATGCAGTCAATATGCAAAACAGCAAATAGGAGATGCAAATGGCTGTCCAACTAGATGATTGTTGTAGGTGACTGCCAAGTGAACTGTTTTGTTCTATTCTAGATAAAGCACGTCAAGAGTGCAGAGGCTGATAGGAGGATACCTCCACTACTTGTATTTCCACCTCTTCTATGGACAATGCAGGTAGTAACTATGGAAAGAGAGATTAGGGTTGGGGTGCCTCTTTGCATAGGGAGTATACCTGGTGAAGGTTATTTTTAATTCCCACTTTGCTATCTTTATCACATGGATCGCGTAAGATTAGTTGTTCATATGAAAAAATAAATCTAAAAATGTAGTTTGAAGTTTGAAGGCCACAGTTAGAAAAGCAGGGTCATCACTGTTGTTCCATAGACCTAAGTTTTGGATCTGTGTAGTAAAGTCCATTTCACTGACTGCTGCTTCCCTACATAGCAGAAGGATTTACTTGTGGTTTGCCTCCTCAGTCTCAGAAACTGACATCCAAAGTAAACTTAACCTGCAGCTTTTCTTTGTCAACATTATTATTGTAAAGGTGTCAAATTCTGAGTTTAACTGCTAAAAAGCTAGAATTTGCATTTTATTTTATTTTTATTTAAAGGTCTGACTCAGACGATAGCTCCCAAGTCTAAGGGAATTTCTTGCCACCTCCCTTGCAGACAGTGATATAATAGTAAAAGTGAGGTGTTGTGAAGGGAAAAAGCGAAGTTGCCTTTGGCCTGCCCAGTGATGCTGATGTAGATGGCATGAAGGTGAGTACAGCAAGAGGGAGATGGGGGACAGAGGGGTGTTGAGAAGGAGGCTTTTTCAGTTAATGCAGTGTACCTGCTGCTGTTTTGGTTTTTTAACTTGTAACATCACCACCCTTCTTCCCAAATTAAGAACATAAATATGCAAGAGTCTTACTTGTTATATAAAACAATATCTGGCTTCCAGATTTGTCCAGATGGTACTCGGATGAATTCAGCACCTCCATAGTCTGCTGGATTCCACCGAAGCTTGTAATCATTCCAGATCTAATTATGGAAGAAATTAGTCTATATTAGGCTTGTGAAAAAATTGAAGTTCAATGAACTAGACTCAAGCCAAGTGCTATCATGTCACTTCTAGGGTTGTTTTATTTTGGATACTACAATGATTAGATGTTTCTTTAACAAACATGTAAGTCTGGTGTTTATTCAGATGGAGATTGCAGTCTAGATGTGATTTAGACATGTGTGACTCCATGCCTCAGGAAGGTCTACTCAGTAATTGGAACAAGGTGAAAGAGGGAGTAAGACACTCTCTTATCAGAGAGTGTAGCACTTTAATAATAACATAGGTCTCAAAAAGCCAGGTATCTGTGAGATGGTGAAAACAGACTCATAGGAGGTTCTGGTGCTAGGTGTGTTGAGGGAAGAAGCCTGGGTAGAGGGGTTAGAAAGAGCTGCAGGGTGTCGCTGCTCAGTTAAGTAACAGTTTTGTTCATTAGGGCTCATTAAACCCCAGTTTAACAAAGTTGGTTATTAAGCTGACTGCACAGTCAGTAATTGCATTTTTAACCCATGAAGACCCTTTTAAGTGAAGTCAACATTGTCGGTTTGTTCTCACTTTCTGGGAGCTAAGCAGCACCAGGTGATGCTGTGCGGGAGCTCCGTGCTGAGGTGTTTGCTCTGCACCCGTGTCTGCCAAGGTAGAATGTTCACAAGCCTTCGGAAAAAAAATGTATTTCGCCACTGTATTAAGTGTAGGAGGGTTAGGGCTGCAGCTGAGAACTCACAAGCTCAGTCCCACAGCTGCACCTTGAGCCAGGCCCGTATATAAACGCTGCAGCCCCTAGGTTCAGTGGGACAGAGAAATGGAGGGGGTCGCCGGCGGCGACGAAGAAGCTGTTTCTGGCCGGTCAGTTAACGAAGCGGGAGGTGCCCCCTTGCAGGGGGTCGGCCGGTCCAGGCCCTGCCCAGGCAAGCGGCGCTGAGGGCCAGGCAGTGCCGGGCATCGCTGCTCGCGGCCGGAGGCAGCCCGAGCGTGCGGTGGAGGCAGGGGCGGCCGCGAGGTATCGGTGCCGGCGCCCGCGGGCCGCTGGGGGGCAGCAGCGCGCCGGGGAGAGCCTCGCGTTCCCGCCGGACAGCGGCGCTCGAGGGGGCGCGAGGGCGGCCACCGTGGCTGGAGCCTCTGGTGTCCGTCCCCGCCATGCCTCCCTGGGCTGGGACTTTGCCCTGAGGGAGCGGGGCCTGGGGTAGGTCTGGCGAGCCCGGTGCTCCCGGGAGCCCGCAGACCCCTCGCTTGTGCGGACGGCTCTTCCCGCCCCTGACGCGGCCCGCGAGGACCGGGGGCCCAACGCCCGGAGGGGGAAGCACTTCCCTCTCTGGGGAGGGGGTGAGCTGTTGCCGTCTGGACTATCAGCGAGCGAGCTCTACTTACGTGCTTCAGCCACAAGTTGGTTTCCATTATCTGGTTGACTTCATCCTGGAAAAGAGAGGTGTGTCGGGAGAGGCACCGGCCTTCCCGCCACCCGCGCGCGCCCAGGTCGGGTACTCACCACCTTCACCAGCTGGGACATGGACACCTCGAACTGGATGATGACGGGGTCCGAGACGTTCTTGACGGGACGGACGAACCGGTTGTAGCTCTCGAAGAGGGCCGCGTAGAGCCGGTGCTCGGCCCCGGAGCTGCCGCAGCCTGCGGGAGGCAGGGCGGGGTGAGCGGCTGCAGGGACAGGGGCAGCCTGCGAGGCGGCAGCACCCCGTGTGGGGAGGCCTGGCCGGCACGGGGGGCACTGCCACTTTTGGTGCCTGCCTGGCTGTATATTAACTGCTTAGCATCCCTGTGATGCGTGGGGAAAGGCCAAGCTGCGCAGAAGTGGGTAGTAGTGTGTCATGATTGGTATTCGCTTAGGCTGGGAGAAGAAAAGCAATGAAAGGCAAAGCTGTGACAGTTTTTCTCACCTGCATCTCTGCAAAAGGGTTAAAAAATTTGTTTTAGGGTGTTACTGAAGAAGTGGAGGTGCAAAAGCACTCCCCTCTCACGGGCCTAGTTTCCTAAACCCTGCCAAAGCTGCAGGGGAGTGGAGCAGAGGGAGGGAAAAGCGTAACCTGACAGATCAGGCCGCTTGTAAAGATGTTTTGCAGCAGGAGGATTCCCAGGAAATGAGAACTCTGCTTTCCAGCCCGAGTCATGATTGCGTGATTATAGTGATGATAACAGTCTGCTTGTTAAAATATGAAAAAAAAATAAAATTAACCATGCTATTCATAGACTTTTCAGCACATTCGAAGACAGGTGCTAATTACCCATTTATTATTCTAAGTAATTTTTATTTTTAATATATTTCCGTTCATTTTGCCACTGATAACTGATGTTTATGGTGCCCTGTGGCCAACAGAAAAGCTGAAAACTAAAATTCTTACACAACAAGGTCTTTCGGCTGTTTCAGGATAAAGTGTGACAGCCTGTATTTCACACTACCTTTTTAGTCTCAGAGCTAGCTAGGCAATAACTATCCTGACAGCTGGACAGTATTTGAAAGCCAATAGACTTTTCTTATTAGGGAACTCTCTTAAATTCTGTTCTGGACCAGGCATCCTCAAGCACTCCCAAGTGGAAAACAAAAAGGCCTCTTGTCATTAATGGATGACGCTATGTGAATTTGGCAAAGGCACAGAATGTAAGTCAGTTGAACATACTCTACAGTTCCTCTGAAACACAAATATTAATTTGAAACACAAATATGAATTTACAGATATTTGCAAGGACGTGTTTATTTTTTGCCAGCCAGTTTTTTCAGTAGAGAAAGAGATGGGAAGCAGAAGTATCTGCAAGTGATTGATACGTAGTGTTTTACAAGCAGGCGTTACTTTCCTGTCTTTGTAGGAGCTCCCCTTTCCCTAAGACAAGAGGGCCCCCCTCACGTGAAACTATTCAGCTAAAAGCTTTGCTTTCTTTTAATTCTTTTTTGCCCTCTCCCTTTGTTCACTTGGAGGGTAATTTTATTTTCAGAGTAGTGAAATCATTCAAGCCAACTTGCTAGCTAAATATGAACACATTTCTTTCACACTTTTTAATTGCTAACCTTGCCCTTACTGTTTATTGATACCTCTTTCAGATTAAGATTTCCTGGAATAAATACTCCCGTATCATTTAAGTAAATAATTTTAAAACTAGATCTCAATGACTAATGAAGTCAATTAGAGCCTGTTACTCTGACTCTATCGTAGTCAATCCCAAATTGCCAGCCTTTTTACATGTCACCAGCACTCTAATTACATGTAGCATCCGCTGTAGCTAGAGAAGTGCATTAATTAATTAATTTTTATTTAAATGATTTGGTATTCTCTGTATCTCCACTTTTTGCAGCACAGATTTAAAGCTGTTCAATATTGCCACTTTCTTGTGGTCTTCTCTAGAATATGCAAAACCACATCTTTATGTGTAAGGTGGTTTCTCTTGTTAAAATGGCTTTATGTGTCCTGTTTGTCATCTTGATTCAGGACTACTTAACTACTTCACAATGAGAAATTTAAAACAAACAACAAGAAACTATGTAACAAAAAGAGCTGTACTAGGATTCTGTACATTTATCCATTAGTTTGGAGTGAGCTTCAGCACTTCTTAAAAATAATTTGCATCAAAGCCATCTCCTGTTCATGTTTTCAACCCTCCCCTTCACCAACAAAGAATAAACAAATTGAGGATCACTCACCTTGACAGAGAAAGCAAACAGCAGCAGTTAGAAGGAGAGTGTGCGTGCTCTCCATGGTGTTAGGAATTACTGCCTGTCGACAGAGGCTGTTGAAGAGGAGCTTAGCTGCCAGGATTGTACGAGCATAGGAAGTACAGAGAGCTCCGCTCCTCCACTGCGTGAAACGCCTGGAAGCAGCAGACAGCAGGACCCTGAACACAGTTCTGCGCAATAAGCTCCCATTAGGTTTGCTGTGCTGCCCCCTTTCTAGCTACCCAGGCTGTCAGAGCATTGGAAACAGCAAATAAATTGCAGGCAAAACAGATGTTATTGTAGGCAAAGAGCAGTCTTCTGGCTAGGGTAACAGGCAAGAGTTCTTAAACTGGCACATAAATGAACCTGCTAATCTGACAATGCTGAAGATTTTTCCCATCAGCTGTTATACAGGATCCTTCTCTATCAGAAGCTCATGCCAATCTACTAGGAGAAGTTTAATTAATAAAAAATCTTATAATTGAATTGTGTTGAAATGGATATTGGAATTAGGGATGCCTGATTTAGCAGTGAACTGGGATCATGGCCTCTGAATTCCCAATTACGCTGTTGAGGTTTTTTTTCCTGCCTGTGTCTCATATTGCAAGTGCACACGCTAGGAACTTGACTGTATAAAAAGGATGTGCTATTCCCAGGAGTTATTAAAGGCATGTACATCTCTTGACAGGATCTAAGCCCAGAGTGATATACATACCATCTGAGATCTGGCAAGAGCTAGGGGTTGAGTTAGAGATTAAACTTGACCAAACTCTTGAGAATAACTGTCTTTGGACCATTCCTGCTTTCATGGATTAGAAAGGTGAAATTTGGGAAGGGCAGTAAGAACATAGGATCACATCTCGATCCCACAAAACCTTGTTGTTCAGGGGGAGGGAGATGGGGCAGAACAGGCACTTGTGTTTGAAGTTCAATCACAAAATCATGATTTGAAAGGTGGCTCTTTCCCCAGGTGACCATCAGCTTCCTTGCTCATTTACATGTCACTTTTTGCCCCCCCTTGAATGACTAGGTGATGCAAGGCTCATGCATGCAGTGGCTGTTGCACACATCTGGACAGTCTCTGTGGAGGGAGGAGGCAGACAGAGAGAGAAAAAAAAATTAGGATTCCATATTTCTGTTCTAGAAATGATGAGAGAGAAGGCCTGTGAGACAGGACGCTGCACCCAGTGCTTCACTCCCTGCTGTTAGGGAAGAATAAACGATGACCCCATTTGGCACTGTGTTAAGAGGTAGCACTGTGAGAAAGAGCACCAGACTGGGTTCAGCTCAGCTGCTCTTCGCATAGAGCTTGTTTATCATCCTGTTTTCCTTATCTCTCAGAGCATCATTCATTCCATCCCCAGACACATGCTCTTATGATAATTTCTGTAATTTTATTAGTTTGGAGGAAATAGGCTTTACTGTCCATTTGATTTTTCTTTTCTTTTTTTTTTTTCTTCTTCTCCAGAGAACTTGTCTGCTTGGCCTTTTAGCTTAACCCTTTGTGGATACATTTTTTTGCCTTTCTAGGCATTGATACTAGATGTTTTCCCTTTCTGCCTTCCTGGTTTCCATGTATAAGCAGCGTTATAACTGAAATTTGTGTTTGTTTCTTTTTAGTCCCAACTAGAAATGAGCTAAAGCTTCAAAGATTGGATCATAACCCATGTCCCCCCAAAAGTCTGCTTGCTTAAACCTGAATAATTTGGAAACATCTGATCTGCACAGGTAGCAAAGCGCCATAGCATCAAGAGATACAGGTATTTTAGCTTAATTTGCCTGGTTACTGAAATTTTCAGTGGTGTTTGTATGTGCAGATATGCTGGAGCTCCTGGTGAAATCAGCTGAGGTTTGTGGTAGGATTATTTTTATGGCTAGGGAGAGTGATGGGATAAGAACACATCACCATGACTGCATTGCAGAGCTACCTAAAAGGAGAATTTGTATGGGTAGGGGGAAGCCAGTCTACCCAAGAAGATCTGCAGTAACAAACTGCGTAGCCTTTTCTTTTCAATAAATGTGCCACTTTTTAGAGGTGTTTTGCTTTGTAAATATTTGTTAAGGTCAGATTTTAATCCACTCGGGATGAGAAAAAGAATATTTTCTCATCTTTGTCTGGAGCATTGATGATCTCTCTATAAGAAGCCAATGTCTCTGATCTTTCTAGCTTGCTATGGCTGCTGGTGTGCAGAAACAGTCCCAAAGAAACTCATCTGGATGCAGATGGTACAGGTGTGTGGTGGTGGTAGGACTTTGTTCTGATGGAAGATGGGATTTGTCAGGTGTAAAGAGTTTTGTAATGGTAGGGAATGGGGAGGGAGTCAACAGAGGCTTTTCCTTACTATTAAGGAAGCAAAGGCTGGTTGCACGCAGCTGAAACAGTGTAGTGAAAAATGCATTTTGAATGACCACTTTTTTTTTTTAATAAACAAAAAGCATTGCTGTAAAAACAGTTGAAAATGGAAATGTTGTTTAGTTTGTTTATTGAACTGGGACCTTCTTATATTCATATTAGTCTGCAAGATGACATTTTTAATGTTTCCTTTTCTCTAGAAGTCTTGTGGTTTGGAAATTTCACCAAAAAAATCAAAGCAGAAAACCCTACAATTCCTTGACAGTTTAATCTGGGAACAGTTCTATGTATGATGTAGGTGGAGCTGCTGAGGGTTAGGCAAAAATAGCATTTCCCATTTTGAAAGCACAGTTTCAGGAGGTCAGATTTATCAAAATTTTAGAACTTTCTGTGAAATATTCCATTCTGAAATTTGCTATGGATTGAATTATTTCTGGAAGCTTTAAAAAAAATACAGTGGTGGTTTCCAAGAACATAACTAGAGAAGAATGTATCACTTCACTTGTGATTAAAAAAGGAATGAAGTGGCCAGAGTGTATTGAAAGCACCAGAGCCCACCATTTCCTGGATCAGGAGCTCTAGTTCTGCAAGGATCTCCCTGGGGCCAGTGATGTACCTTTTGAAAGCTTTTTCTGGGTTTGTCAAGTCTGAGGCCTGTGCTCTGTGTTAGCTGCTAGCTGAGCTGCCAAATCCTTTCTAAAACTTTTGTATATGCTTGGGGGATAATTCAGCTGAAGGCTGCAGTTGCCAAGCCAAGCCTTATCAGTCATTAGTGCTCATAAAGATAAGGCCAGCTATGAGATGGGTGTACTGGAGACCTCATTTCTGGAGGAAGGGACTGGGGAGAGGAGCGGTGATTCGTGGGAGTGGGGCAGAGCCAAAAGTACTGTTGATGCTGGGTAAAAAGAGCAGAGAGAGAGAGGTCTCTGCTCTGCACAGGTCCAGTGTGTAGTCTGCAGGGTCTGTGGCTGACCTGCTGCATCGTTGGTTGAGTGAGCCCCTCTCCCTTCTGCCCTGCAGGAGTGTGTGGTACCTCACAAGAGTGTTAAAGCCTGTGCTGAGGTCTGCTCTGCCTCTTTCAGATACACCTTGCAGGGGGTTTGTGGGATTTAAAGGGGCTTCGCTTTTACCCTGACTCCACAGTACTGGCAGCTGCTATGGTTTCCATCTGGCTTCTCTGTAAGCAGAAAAAGCTGCTTAGCAGCTGGGGCAGTGTGTGCACGTGTGCTTGTGATGCTCTGTGTCACATCAACTCCCAGTATGTAACAGCACAAAGGAGCATCTCCCTGCATGGGTGAAGGCTCCCCTCGGCTCCTCAGGGGCTCCCTGTGCCCCACCTCATCTCACAGCTGTTGTTTTCATTGCCTGCAGAGAAAATAACTCTGCTCTCTAGGTCTGAGAAGAAGATGACATTTGAGGTGGGGAAAGCAGGTTTGACCCATTTAAACTTTACAATGCCAAGCAATTACCATAGGAAATGCCCAGAATGGTTAATGTTTGGGGAGATGACCAGAGCTTTGCCACCCTCTGTGAAAGGACAATGTGGCAGCTTCTATGGTAACAGGGCACACCTGCATTAATAGGGCTGTCCTACAGTCATCCTTCATCTTGCCCTGTCTTCAGCAGTGGACACAGTTACAGTGCATAGAGGAAGGGGAATAGAAGGGAGAATGACAGTGTTACAACTGTTCCTTCTTCTAGCAGAGAACCTAAGGGAGATGCTGCTGCTGCTCACAGAGCGTCACCCACCCCACATCTGATTCTTTGTATTTTTTCTAGGGTGCCATGCAGCAGGCCGTGCTGTGGTGCTCATAGCCCTGGGAGAGAGCCCTTTCAGTGCTCATGGGTGGGGGTGTGTGGCAGCACTCCTGGGGAGTTCAGCAGATGGGCAGGGAGGGAGTCAACATGGGAGTTGGCAAAGGCCCTGGAGTTGCTCTGAACAAGTGGAAAGGTGTTGGCATAGCTGTTTTGGCATGTCTAAATCTGTGTAGTCATCAGTAGCTGCCTGGGAGTGATCTAGGTAGAGATCACTTTCAGTGAGGGCAAATAGAGCCTGAGCCATCTTAATCTGTGCCTTGTTGAAGAACACAGGTTTGGGTGTCAGCTGATCCTCCCCCGGAACAGGTGAGCCTCAAATGGCCTTCACAAGCAGTATTGGATTTTACTAGTTTGTTCACCAGTAATTAGT
The DNA here is from genome assembly GCA_024336885.1 of Actenoides hombroni. Classification (NCBI taxonomy): domain Eukaryota; kingdom Metazoa; phylum Chordata; class Aves; order Coraciiformes; family Alcedinidae; genus Actenoides; species Actenoides hombroni. The sequence continues at coordinate 379,103 of WUAM01000059.1, forward strand.
TGTACCCATCAATGGTGGTGAAACTGTTATGTGTTCTGACAACACGCCGAGGAAACCCTGAGCTTGAAAAATACCAGGAGCCCACTACTTTTTTTGCAGGTTACAAGCTGCCTGGAACAAAGTGTGGTGGCATTGTTCTGTGATGGGAGTTTAGGACCTTGGTCTGTCCTTTGCCAAAGACTGTACATGTGTAAGGTGCTTTCCTACTTAATTTCTTGAGGATTATACTTAAATCTGCATTAAAATCTCCCCAGCAAATCGTGCAGGCCTGTCTTCGCATTCTAGCTGCCTTTCACAGTTGTCTTCTCTAGATGCTTTCCTGTGTTCTTAGCCTTAGATTCATGACAATGCATATGCACCACAAGTTACATGAGCTGTCAAAGTTGCAGGAACATTTCAGGACTAAATCTATAAAGGAAAATTTCACATTTTATTTATATTTCAGAATTGAACAGCATATATACATGTTTGCTTATCATGTGTTAATTTGGCCTCTGTTGATTAATCAGCTATCAGAGATGGCAAGATGAGAAACCTATTAGTGGGTACCTCAGAAGTATGTTTCTGTTTCTCAGTTGTTTTAAGTATCATACTCAAACAGCTAAACAGTGGTTCCACCTATAAAGCTCTTTATAAATCAGACACAAATAGTTTTGATGGATTTGAAGGAAATAGAAGTATCTTGTTTGTAAGAGGGAAATTGCAGTATACTAAGATAAAAAGATCTTCCTGAGGCAATGTATGTAAAATGCTTTCTAAATAATAATCCTTGTGAGCCAGAATGGCATATTGTACAGTAAACACCTTTCTCTCTAATGTTCATATTTCAAATAATTGAAAAAAAGGACAAGATATCACCAGAAGTACTGAACTAATTGGAAAAAATAGTAGTTGTCTGTTTGTTTTGGTGGTTTTTTTCCATATCACAGTAAGTCAAGTTCTACTTTCCATTTCCCTACTCTAAATCTGATATAACAGCAACTCAGTTGGCATCTCTGTGGATTTAACAGAGGGGCACTGGGAGCAGAATGAGACCCAACATCAGTATAAGTATTGACAATTTTCAGTGACCACTATGGGTTCATGGCAGCAGTGTGATTTTGAAAAAGTGGCTGCAGAAATAATCCAGCAGTCCCCAGGACACAAACAAGGACGAATATCCAGAGAAACAGCCTGTCCACTACCATGGCAACATACTTCCAATCTTCAATGACCTGAAAGAAAAAGCCCATTAAAGATGTTAGCAATTGGTCATACTCTTTTGCTCTTCCTCTTGCTTATGCCAAGTTTTTTGTATACAAAAATAAAAGGAAACAAATCTCAAGGTTCAGGGAACAAACTGACTTCAGGCTTGGGAAGGGATTTTCCTCCTACAGCCATTCTGCGCAACAGAGAAGAACACTGTAAATATTTTTTAGCAGTATTTCTTTGATGCATCAGGTCCTGAGCGTGGCTGCCTGGTGGAAGCCAGTCCGGAAGGAGCCACAGTATAATCCAATTAAGGAATTTTTTCTTTCATTTTAGTTTGCAGGTGCTATTAATCTAAGCGGACAAAAATGGATGGTGTTTACTGCTGTTAAACAGGTTAGCTTCAGATTTCTTATCAGCAGTCATCTTAATCAAGGCCTTTAATGCATATTAATACTGCTGCTGTCATTAAAATCCCTTTTGCCTGGCAGATGTTGGTGAAAGTCACAGCCCTAGATTCTGTTCTCAAACTGAAGTCACTACCATGCTATTATTGTAAAGGGGGAATATATCCATCTTCACTTGTATCTCAGGAATTATTTTTTCTTCTCCTATTGATTCTAGTTGCGCACGGGACATCCTCACCTCAATGACTTCACCATGCTTGTCAATTTTCTATGTGTTAGATTAGAACATTACATATTTTTCCTTCGGTGCGCACTTTTAATTTCCACTGCTGCTAATGGGGATTGTGCCTTTCTGAAACCAGACTGCAGTAAATGTACATCAGCCGTTGTTATCAGACCGTGATAATGAAGGAAGAAAGCAGAGACTAAAATTAAGAATCTAGAAAAATGATCTGTAATATCAGAGGACCATGTGTAGAAAGCATATTCAATTAACTTTTAACGTATAAAATACCCTTGAAAACTGTTCTTATTATCAAGTGGAAGTTCTGCAGATCCTTTAGTGTGCAACACATTCTTGCAAGAATTTCTGAGATATTAGAAAATTCTTTTTCTGCTCTCTGAAGTTTGCTTCTGCTGTTTCAATGTTTACACGCTCATGTCTAATGTTAACAGCTGATCTTTATTTATATTGACAGGAGTTTCAGTAAATACCAAGTATGAGCTACTCAACAGCATGCTCTTCAAGGGACTTCTGCAAGATCATAAACCAGAGTTTATTGAACCTGCTTGGCTGAGGGTGGGGGAGCACAACAGGAATAGAGAACCTAGAGCCTAACTGGGTTCTGGTCAGAGAGAGGACACTGCTAGGTATGAGGATGATTTTTCCTAACCATTGGTGCTTGTCTAAACAAAACTGTGAACCATTTGAGTTTCCAAACATTATTCACAGTGTATTTTTATCAGCTTTAGCGTGCTAGCTAGTAGCACGTGAATAGGGAAAGGGAATAGGGCAGCAGCAGCACTACGTAAATTCATCCTGGATGAAGTACATCTCATAGCCAATAATGAGACTGATTTATCTCAAATGAAAGAAGTGTCAGCTCTGCTGGTATTGGGATTTTGATTCTGCCCGTTGTGTTTGCCACATATGGACTGGTATCTTACCCTGGAGAGGGTGTTTGCAAAGACATTTCACCGATTTTACTAAATCATCTTTCTATGCCCATCTAGGTAAGCAAGTACTTGAGCTGCAGGTAGATTCTTTCTGGTTAACATGGCCTGGCCATGAGTTGAGTCACAATCTTACTGAATAGAATGGGGAAAACTGTTATTTTTCTGACCTGGAACTAAATATTTTTCCCCCTTCTGCCAAACTCTACTTGTATGTGAGAACACAAGCTTTTTCAAGGGTGTTTCATGACTTAGTGGGCAATCAACAGTCTCTCTCTGTAGAAATAGCCATGTTAATTTCCAGGAGAGTATCAACATTTACCAAAGTGCTACCATTAAATTCCTTTAATGGCAGAAATTTTTTCCTCTCATAAGCTCTAGGTAGAATCTCTCCAAAAACTTCAGAATAGCTAGGGAGTTCAAATATGCTTTCTTAAGAACAGTGTGTTACAGAGGAGGGCAGGAGATGAAGTTTGGAAAGACTGGGATGATTTCTCATTTTTACTTACACTCTGGTCATCGTCATCACTTTTCATGTGCTCTGCTATAAAACTGACTCCATCAATTGCTTCTTGGACTTCAGGAGAAAATTTCGTGCCTGTTCGTAACCTAAAATCTCGATGACTGCTGATATTGTCAAGAGTCTCACTCATTTTCATCTCATATTTTTTGGCAGGGGCTGTATTTAAAAAATAGGTAGAGTTCTTGTAGAAGTCGGCTGGCTCCATACAAGGATGCTCTGCTTTTGTCTTTTTGCAGGTGCATGGCTTTTGCCGTGGAGAATTATTTTCTGGACGCTTCATGAACAGATAGGCTGGGAGTCTTTCAAGGAAAACCAGCTTTACCCAAGGGGGCATAGTGTGAGTACTTGGAGATCTGTGGTGGACATTAAGTACACAGACACTGGTAACTATTGAGAAGGTCACTAGAACCATTGTAAATATGAGATACTTTCCAATCAGCGGAACATCGAGAGATGTTGGAGGGACAATTTTGGAGATCAGCAGCAAGAACACAGTCAAGGCAAGCAACACAGATATGCATAAAGTCATTTTTTCACCACAGTCTGAAGGCAAGTAGAACACCAGGATGGCTAAGGATGTAATTAGCACACAGGGAATTATAAGATTGATGGTATAAAAAAGAGGTTTCCTTTTAATAATGAAGTCATATGTCACATCGACATAATTGGGGTCGGAAGGATTAACAGTCCTTCTTCCTGGGAGTGCTACTATGTCCCACTCTCCACTTGGTGTAAAGTCGTCCATGCTTGCCATGGAAGTTTTAAGCACCATATCAATTTCTGTATGATCGTATGTCCAAGACCGGAACTTTAATGTGCAGTTTTGTTGATCAAATGGGAAATGCTTAACTTCAATCCTGCAGGCACTCTTGTAAATGGCTGGTGGCAACCAGCAAATGCTTCCATTATTCTTTACAATTGCATTTGTGTACAGCGAAACTTCATACGTGCCATCCGCGCTGATGAAACAAGAGGAAGGAATAAGGAGAGAAGATAATAAAACAATAAGAGGAAAGACATAGTTGAAAACGGGAGAGCTCTGACATTCTTAGTCTTGTGGCCCTCAGTTGTTTCTCGAATCAAAAGCTTAGTAATATTTTGATTTTGAAATCTGTGTCATAGGGAGCTAAAACTTGATAGGGAGATTAATATCTGCATTTCTCTCAATTAGAGGGTTGATATTTGGTCCGACATGTACAAAAATTATGTTATAAAATTATTATATAACAAATATGTATCTCTGTTTCATCCAAAGACCTCCAAGTGTTTTATAAATGTTTAAGTAATTAAGACTTATTACAGCTCCAAAGGCTGAGTAAAAAAAAGAGATCATCCAGTGTGAAAATGGAGGTGCCTTTGATCTGGAACACAGTCACTGCTACGAGCCCACAGCAGCACTCCTGAATGACTTGGATGAGGAAATAAGGATGAGCAGTGTTGGTTACAAATGCAGGGAGAATGTAGGCAGAGGAAATGTAATTCTATGGTTTCTAATTTGTTGTGTCACTCTAGTTAATGTTTACTTATTACAAAATCAGAACAGACAAGCCACAGTGTTCTTAGTGCCCACAAATAATCTTGGCTTTGTATCTTCTCCAATTGCCAAACTTCCATTGGAAGAGTTTTCTATGTTATGATAGGCCCTTTAATTGAGGGAGAAAATCATTATCGGTCAGTAGTCTTTATCTCCTCCTGTCCATTGTTTCTGGGCAAACAACTTAGGGCTGTTGAACCTATGAAGTATCCTGAGGTAGAAATGTGAAGTGGTTGATTGCTGATAAATATTGAAATTTAGTGTTTCTGCACATATTTGCTACATCTTCTCAAGTGTGCTGTGCAACACTTTTCAAAGTCAGCCAATCAGGTTACCAAAGCAATGTGTAACAGTAGGAAGGAAGAGCTACCAGTGACTGCCTTTCTTGACAGATGAGGAAACTCGAAGGTTTGTTCCTATGTTGATCAATTGCTTCTATTAAAAACTGGGTTAGACACTTTGTTAGACTGCAAAGAAGAGTCTGGACATAACCTAAAAGACAGTATGTTATCTGCAAAAATATAAGACCAAATTCACTGCAAATATAAAGAAATGAAGTTGAATTACATTGTATTGTTGTTGGGGATAGAGTTAATTTTCTTTCTAGTAAGTGGTACAGTGCTCTGTTTTGGATTTAGTGTGAGAATAATGATGATACCACATTGGTGTTTTAGTTGTTGCTAAGCTTATCCTAAATTAAGGTTTTTTCAGCTTCTTGTGCTCTGCCAGTGAGCAGATGCAGAAGAAGCTGGGAGGGAGCATGGCCAGGAGAGCTGACCCGAACTAGCCTAAGGGATATTCCATACCATAGAATGTTGTGTGCAGGACATAGAGGGGGAGTTGGCTGGGGAGGGGGGGAGCGGCTCACTGCTGGGGCATTTGCATGTGGTGAGCAATTGCATTGTGCATCACTTTTCTTGGGGTTTATTTCTCTCTTGTTATATTCCTTTTCATTATTATTATTATTGTTAT
>WUAM01000059.1:384999-414003 GCA_024336885.1 Actenoides hombroni
ATTGTTATTATTATATTTCATTTTAGTTATTAAACTTTTCTTATCTTAACACAGGAGTTTTCCTTTCTTTCCCCCCCTGATTCTCCTTCCCATCCCACTTGGAGGGAGGAGGAGTGAGCAAGTGGCTGCATGGTGCTTAGCTGCTGGCTGGGGTTAAACCATGACAACTGACTGTAGTGAAGTTGCACCCTTTTATTTGAGTGGAAGTGTGCTCCTTAAGAGTTAATAAAAAGTCTAATGAATCACTTGTTTGTTGACAAGACATCTTGGAAAATAAGTGCTATTTCAGTGCTAAGGTTGATTTTTTTTTTAAGTAGGGAAATGTTCTTGAGTATCCAAGACTTGGCACATACGTAGCTGTTTTCCAGATCAGTTACGTTTGGCTCTGGAAAGGCCTCGTGTTGCAAACCCCGCTCTGGCACTGAGCTGTGACCCTTTGTAGCTTTGTGTAGGCCGTGAAACAACCAGATGCAGAACTGAGTGGCTACTGCATACGAGGGTCATCAATTCATTGCCAATAAAATTACTATTTTTTTAGTAAGGAAATTGTATCTTATTTCTCACCTCTGTACCTCTCCAAGTTAGATTTACCGTTATGCCATACAATGTACTGGGTAGGCTCCTAGGCTGAGAATATGTAGGTTCTGCTGGCTGTCCTTGGCTCAGCTGTGGGGCAGAGACTGAGATTGCTGGTGCTGTCTGTGCTCTCTGCAGTCTCGGGCACAGGCTACTTATGCGCAGAGCTACGGGGCAAGGGGATGGCTGTGGGGCAAGGGGATGATGCTCTTTGTGCTTCTCCGAGCACCTTCTTGAACTGAGTGGTGCCCATGAAACACTGCTTCAGCAGCAGAAAGTTATAGAGGTTGTCCTTTATCTAAAATTTTAATTTGAAGGTTTGTATTAATGTAAAAATCCAATATGATGAGGCTAAAAGCTTGCTCCTGTATATTTAAGACGCCTTTTAGAACTGTTTCTTTGCATTCTGACAATCCATTAAATGGTATCATTTGGGGAGTAAGGAAGAAAGCAGATGTCAGGGACACATTTTACCAGAACAAGATTCGACCAGGCAGAGTACATCCTAATCCACTAGCTGAATTATTTTTTTGACTAATATAATAGTGTTAAGTATTTCTGAAATCTGATTTCCAGTACTAGGATTCCAGGGACTTAACTCAGTTATATATGGACTTGCTAGGTTTCCCATCTGTATATGTTCATAAACCATCATGTCTTCATGAATTTATTGGTTTTCAAAGTATCATGAAAGGATATTATAAGTTTTGATTTTTTTTATCATCCACCTCTTTTTTTTTTTTTTTTTTTTTTTTTTGGTAGAGACTTCAAAACAAAGCAAACCAAAATTGGCAGTTAGCTGTTTGTTCGAAAGAACTGAAGTATGGGCTAGCACCAAGCTTTTTTTTACTCAGTACTGTGAAGCAACAGGGTCAGATATTGACAGTTTTATTATGTATTCCTATATTTGAGTTTTTAATGCTTTATGAAAATGGAACATAATTTGGGTTTGTAAGTTAATATTAATTCATGGAGTTCTGGTACATGAGAACTTTGTAACAGATTTGTGTCCTGGAGTCTGTAAAGGAGGAAACAGGAAACAAAAATGTAGCTGAGAGCCTAAGATGTCCATTAGATTTCCAGATGTTTTCTTTTTTGCAGACATGACCAGTGTACAGCTGTGCTTGTACACACAATTCATGCTTTCTATATAGTCTAATTAGGTATAGATCTGTCACGATTGTGACCTTGTCATGGGTCCTCTGGTGTTGTAACAGCTCACGCTGCAGACATACTCCAGGTCTGCTGAAATTTCTTTAACCAGAGCCCTGATTTTACTAAAATTATCTTTGAGGCCAGTACCCCAGTCAGATACAGTTGATACTGGATGAAAGTTATAAAATTCAGTTTTAGAATTTTATCAGACCTACTTCATTGGTTCTGATGCTTGTTTCTGGATACAAAGTTAAAATTTTGTTCACTGTCTGCATAAACTACAGAAGTTTTACTTACTTATTGTAAAGCACAATGTCTGGCAACCAGATGTGTTTTGCAGGTATTCTCAGCTTATTTATTCCTTCATAGTCAGAGGGCTTCCAAGCCAAACGATAATCAATCCACTCCTAAGAGAAGAATTGTACAGTAGTGATGGGAGTATCCAGATGAACACTAACAAAACAGTCACTGTGATGGAGTGAAAGCAGTCACATTAGTGGTTTGCAGGAGCATGCCCCTGTGGGTTTGGTTACCTGGTTCAGCCAGACATTTGTAGTCATGATCTGCTCCCGTTCATTCTGCAGGGAAAAAGAGAGCGAAAAGTTCTCCTCTAAAATGTTTCACTTTATTGCAGTGCTAAGATTTATTCAGTAGGCTTTTGAGGATTTTTCCAACTGCACAGCATGATTTAATCTAGCAGACATTTCTCTACTGGTAAGTTGGCCAGTCTTGTGCACACAGAGTTGATAAATAGTAACCCACCAAGTGCAGAGCTCCAAGTGGCTTTTAACAACAACAGTTGTGACTGGAGTGAATGTGGCTATTTGAGAACAGTTACCAGCACCCTGCTGAGTTGATTCCACACCCCACCTCCCCCTTCCCTGTGGATATGATTTGAAAGAGATGGTATATTTGACCACCAGGAAGGCCTAGATTAACTTGTGTGAGGTTTATGTAAGGTTTGCCGTATAAGCTCTCAGCTGGCGGGCTCTGCTTTGTGCTACTGCTGTCTCTCTGGAGCAGTCCAGAAGAGACATCTCTCTGCAGCAGGTTTGTGTGGCTGGGCCTCTGCTGAAGGGACAAAGTGGGAGGTCAGAGAGTCAAGAGGATTTTGGTTTTTTGCATCAAAACAAGTTAATTCTCCCATCCTGAAGATGGGAGATCTCAATCTTCGGATTGTTAGAATCGATAGGATGTCTAATTTTGCTTTCTGCATGAAGAGTGATGTTATAGAGGGGTAGGGACTCAACTGTGCCATTCTTGACCCTTGCCCATTCACCCTTGCTGTTTAGGTTGTTGATTGCTGGGGCCTGCAGCAGTAAGACACCTCACTTTTTATGCCCAGAATCTGCAATCTGGGAGGACACTGTGCTGCTACTGGTGGCATGTCTGTGTCCAGGTGGACTTTTGCAGGAGAGAGGGAGCACTTGTGCCAGAGCCATCTGGTATACATTACAGTATATCCTGTATAAATCAACCTGCATATGTGTATGAAAGCTCATCTGTTTGTACAGTTTCCCTTATGTTCCATCAGTGTCTCTCTCTTTTCCTCTTGAATTTCAGAATATAAATTATTTAAGTCTCTTAAAGTTTGCAACAGTCCAGTCACTGGCCCATACACAAATACTGGCAGAGAGGCAGTCATCTGTATCCTCTTTTTCATCCAGGGAGAGAGAAGCAAAGTTGAAAGCCCTGATTCAGGAGATTTTTACCACTTATGTGCTGGATCCTGTTCCCACTGCAGTTAATGCTGAACCTCTCTTGGCACTGAGGTGTGTGCTTGTACCTTGGAAGAACTGCTAAACACGTGATAACCTCGTGAGTGAAAATGTCTTTCAGCTCACTGAAGTAATTTTTATTGAATATGAGGAGCTGCTTACATGAGGATTGTTTTAACCATGTTAAGCTATTTCAGCTGGGACTAGCGTGTCTTTTTCTTTACAGCTTTTCACTGTTCTTTGCTGATAAGCCTAATACGCCATGAGATTTTGAGCTGGCTTCATAGCCTGTTTTTCAGGCCATTCAATCACATTTCTTTGATGCAAGCAGCAGAAGATGGTTTAGCACTGTGTGCACAGCCCGAGATAGATCCTGACCTGGTGTAACTTACTGTGGCTGTACTGAAATTAAGGGAATTATTTTGATTTATTTTTTTTAATAAATGAAATGTATTGAAAGAAGATTTAGCCACTGTCCTTTATTGCGTAGGCATAGATTGATCTCCCAGTTGTAGCTGCACTCTGAAGAATAAACCCAGTAAATCGCATGTGTGGGCCCCGCGTACCAAGTATTATCATGTAAACTAGAAAATAACAGGGACATAATGATACCAATGTAACTTTTATTTAAGAGTGCTGTGCAGGTAATAATGAATTAAAAGGCATAGCCTAATTTGAACTTACCACGCTGATGAGCTGTGCCAGGGAAACCTGCAGTTCTATAGACACCAACTGGGATGAGTTGACAGCTGGTCGAATTAACTTATTGTACCTGTCAGGACTCAGTAGGTGGTTCATCAGCTTTTCTTCAGCATCTGCTGCAGTGCTTCCTGTAAAACATCACATGATAGGATTAGAGAGGGGAAACCAAGTGACATGGTGTAGGGATCACAGAATTTCTGTGCATCAGATCGTCTTCATGAATTAACAAGGGCTTTTGATTTTCTAAAGAATGGGCTCGCATGAGCAGAAGGATACGGTGCAGCACCAGCATCTGTTCTGCTGAAGTTGACTGTCTTTCACAGAGCATAGATCAAAGCAGATAGATTGGAACCCTTTGGGTTTTTCTCACAGCAAAATGTGAAGCTCAGACTGGTAGATACTACTGGGAGTACATCCAGAAATAGAAACTGGGAGCAAACCACCCTCTTAATAACAAAGAAGTACGTTTCAACAATCCAAATGCAAGGAGACTGACTGTGACTTTTCTCTTTAGTGTTGTAGGAGACAGAATTGCAGACACATACACAAATTGAAAGACTCTCATCTGTGTAGGAAAAACCAGGGGATGAGCTACAGGAGTTGTAAAGGCTTTTCAGTGGTTATGAGCTCTTGGGTACGTAGTGATGTTTCTATTTCAGAATGATTTCTATGTGAAAACCTGAGGCAGTGTGTAAGCCTTATTTTATGTGGAAACACAACCTGTTTTATCGACTAGCAAAAATACTGTGCATCTTAGATGGCCAAAGCTGGAGTTCAGTGGCTGCAAAATAGAGGACCTGCAGGATACTATCAGACAAGCCTGGGTGTTCTCCATGGAGCAGAACAGCTTATGGCACAACCCCAGAGGTAACTGCATCTGTTGCCATGTACTTGCATTTTTTTTATGTTGTAGCATATCCATGAGATCCAGAGAAAGGCAGACATTGAAAGGCTGGGATCACATAAGCAGCCAAAGTTTGTGTGCATTTCTAGAAGGTACCCAGTTTCCATGTGAACTGGGCTGTAAGTTGGTAGGGGGAACAAGTCTCTCTTGGAACTTGCTACTTCTAAATTCCACTCAGATCAAACAAATACTGTAAAAACTTCACGTTTCTGATCCAGTAAGAAAGTGGAGAGACTTAAAAGGAAAGATCCTTGAACAGATTTTTCGCATCTAAGAACAGCTTTTACTCAAGCTCTAGGGAAAGGCTGAGATAAACAACAGGCTTGTTTAAATTAAGACCAGCATATGCTATGGCATTGGTAGCACAGATTTTGTCTCATGTACTTAACCATAACATTGTTCTTCAGAATAGGCTTCTCAAATACTTCCCAAGCCATTTGGGAAAAAAAATTAGGGGAATACATCTGTGTTAGTTGGGTCCATTTGTTTTTTGATTCATAGTTGCTTTGTACAGCCCTGCAAGTCATTATAAATGCCCTGTGCCCTGTGATACTTTGACACTACATTTATTGTCAATGTAAGCCTGCCTAATCAAAGGCATATCGAGCTAGAGCTATGCTGATCCTTGCTGAGCACCAGCTTCTGCTTTTTCTTATGTATTGCAATCAAATAGAACTCCATTTGATCTGGTGAAGGAAAATGGCACCACGCTCTAGGAGCGAACGGCTCTGTGGTTGTAAGGACAGGTGAGAAGCCTTGCACTAGCTAAAGAGAGAATCTTGGTTGAAGTGATTTTTTTGTATGTGCGTTTAGGTTTTGGTTTTTAACAAACATTCCCACTGTTGCATATGTAAGTGACATAAGCAGGTAGCTATAAACCAAGTATGTGTAAATGGCCATTTGTTCTGTTTCATGCAGTGGTCACTGAATGCTGCTAGCAAAGACAGTGAATTCTTGTGTGAGTTGTTCAATATGTTTTCACCGTGTTGCCATCTTTTTCCATCAATATTCTAGCAGATCGAGTATTTGCCAAACAGCGAGTAAGAATTAGAAACTGCAGTGTATTTGCAGAAAGTTAATTCTAGATTTGTAATAATCCTATTCTCTGAAATCTAGTTTCAGTAATCATAGTCGTCTGGTCTGCAAATCCAGCGTCCTGCGGGGTCTGCATGTCTGAGGAGAACGGCTTGCACTGGAAGTACTGACTGTCAATAAACTTTATGCAGGTAACTTAATTATAAAAAATGGTTCTTTAAATAATGAATCGCTTTAAGAAATTATCATCTGTTCCTAGGGAAGGGGTTCCTGTAATTAGTAATTCTTTATAAAATTCCCATCCCAACCTTTAAATAACATAATCATCAGAAATAAAGATCAAAGGGGCTACGCTCTCATCTCACTCAGATGCCTGTATCAAATACCACTAGATGTCAGCAGTGCACCACCTGAAAGGTTGTTAAAGTCACTTTCTCTGTAAATAACTTGTAAAAATGAGTGATTCTTGTATAATTTTTGTAACCTATTTTCTATTACCGATCTACATATTAACTAGATGGCACCTAATGAGAACAAAATTACCAGGCTTTCAAGCTCATCTTTATATACATCTCATGATGTCAGTAGCCATGCATTTGAAACTCCTCTTTTGTTTCTCAAGAGTTGGAAGAAATGAAAGTGCAGAGTTTTCCTTGCAGACTGTTGGTTTTTTTCCAGATAGCAGTAATCACCAGAAATGTTGCAGAGGGTAGTCTGATGCTTTTAGACAAATGATTTTAACAAGAATGATGAAGCAGTCCTAATTTGGGAGTGGAGTATTTCTGTGTACTGAAAGCAGTAATAGAGAAAACTCACTGGGGTGGATCCTGAGCTAGGGAAATTGTTTTAGCTTCACTGAACATGCTACACATCTGCTCCATGACAAGGAGAGCAAATTGCCACTTAACGTCTAGTACACATTCTTCAGGAAGTTTGTTTTCTCTGCAGGAGTATGATCATTAAAACAAAATTGCATCAGGATGCTTCTAATTTCACAGCAGAAGAAACAAAACCACAGACTTTATTCACTCCCCTGTGCTACCTTTCCCTTTTACATGGTCTACTTTTAATATATAAAATGAAATAACTAGTCATCCCGTGTTGTTTATTTTCAGCGAAATGATAAATATGTTGGAGTGAATTCCACAGAACAGAGTAAGGAGCAGTGTTGACAAATGCAGGCAAGTGCACTGTTATCGCTGTCTCAATTGCAAAAAGCATAAGCCATGTTTCCTCCACTTCCCTGACTTCGGTTATTTTAATAAATGTTGAAATAGTGTTTGTTTATAAATAATATATTCTAGCATATGTTGTCATTGTTGCTCTTTCCTCTCTCACAAATAACTTCTGTGGACAATGGTGACATACCAAATTCCTGTCTGTAATTGGTAAAGAGCAAGCGAGAAGCAGCAATAAGACAATCTCATTATCTTCTCTGAAATTACTTTGTGATGTTGTTACTTCTAAGCATACTCTGGAGTAAAATGATTTATACAACCTCTTAGAACGATGCATGCCAATTTGGAATGCTTATTGTTCCAATAGGACTGATAGTGAATTTATTGTATTTTAAAGACTATTTTAATTGCTCTATTGCAATTAATGCAAATAGAAAAGAAATACTAATGTGTTTAAAAGTGTATAATCTAAGAATCTGAAGTAGGCCCTCACTCTTCATTTGTTACAAAGCAGAAGTTGCCTTTCAGTGACTGAAGAAACAAAACAACTGTGGGATGAATAGGTAAATATGGGAAAGATAGGATTTTTGTCTTGATTCAACTGCAGACAGTTTTACTCTGAACACTTCAGTGGAGTCTCTCTGTAGGAAGAAGCACCCATGGTAAATACTCTGTCTCATGCTGCTGCCGGGCTGCGCATGTTGGCTAAAGCATATGCAACAAATCCTGGCAGGCTAAAGTAAATGTTCTTAATGTACGTTTGCTTTTTTTTAGCATATATTTACATATTTCAACTGAATTTAAACTATTTACATACTAATCAAGCAATTAGGAGGTATGAACTTTGCAAAATATATGAACTTGAGCCAATAATTGTAGAGGGATGAGATCTGTCTTATTTATAGTTCATGTCATGGTTCATTTTTTATTTTTTCACTTTCAGCACAATACCTGCTTTTTGCATCACAGATGATCCTGGGAGCATCTAAAGGGATATTATTTAGTGATTGTCATCTCCTACTGTTCTGTCTTTTTATTTCCAACTTATTCTCTGTCCATATCCATCATAGTGGATTTGCTGATACCGAACAAGACAGAAACAACACTAAAATAATCCATTTCATGCATCCTTTTAAAGTCTGCAACCTACTGAGATGATAGTTACAAATTGTCTGAGAGCTTGTATCACAGTCCTACCCCTTAGCCCCGAAAGCTATCGCTGCTCTGCAAACTGTATCTGAAAGAAAAGATCACTTACCGTTAAAATAAAAGGAGCCCACTACAAAGAGAAAGAGGGTGCACGTATTCCTCATGGCAATAACAAGAAGAGGTGGATTACTGTTCTTCAGTTAAGACAGCTCGCAATAGGCTGTGTTGTCAGGGATGCACAAGGAAGAGATGTAAAAGCAAAACTGAATCTTGGAGATATTAAAAGCCTGGAAAGAGACAGACAGTAGGACCTGGCAGAAGCATTCTGCAAAGTGGAGTTTTCGTGAGCATAGTGGTCCCTCCCCCTTTGCAGCTGTTTAAAGAGCTTTGTGAAGAGGAAAAGCACATAAGAAAGGGGAACATAATGTGATAATGTTGAACAAGAGGAAATGAAAGAGCAAGCTAAGGAACATGATCTGCAAAGCTCAACTACTTAATTCTAGCTGCTAGATAACATTTAGACAGCTTTCTGGTTAACAAGTGCAATGGATGGGAATGGCTGTGTGGGAAGAGGTGAATATAACTTTATGCCAGGAAACCTGTGAATGAAAGACACGTCAATAAATTATAGCCCTAGCAGACGGTAATTTTCTGTGTCAAGAGAAAAAGTTGATTGCCTACTGCCGACCCTTTTCCACTCCAAAGCCCACACAAGTCATCTTTCTAAACTAGAACTCCAAAAGGCTTTCTGGGAGCAGCAGGAGAGGAAGAGAGAATTTGTTGTCATTAGCATTTGACAGGATTTTCAAAAGAGAGCTAAAGCAGCCTGTTGAGAAATAGCAATAGCTATAAAGACACTCCAGAGGAGCATTAGAGAAATTCTATAGAAGTCATCTTTTAGAGCTGAAATGTTCAACATTGTCTAGAGTGTTGTGTGTTTGGCACTTGCCACGGGAAGATTTGTGTAGAAGGAAGGGGAAAGAAGATCTTACATGCCCTTTGCAACCACAGTTCCTGGATAGGAAAACAAAGAAAAGTGCTCATCTTCTAAATGCTGTTTTATCTCCATACTGAGGTTCCTCTCTGCTTCAGCTAGCCACAGGATGTTGTTCTGCTCATGGCTCGTCTCCCAACAGTTTAACACCATTGGCTGGGATGGAGGCATCCCTGATTTACCAGCATGACATACCAGACTTCTTCATCTAGCACAGTTGCTACTTGATTCAAGTTATTTGGAGAAGGTCACCTGCTGCTGTTATTAGGCAAGTTGTTGATGTAGTGTCAAATAACTCGTTGCCTTCTCCCCAAATGTTTTAGCCACATTCTTTTTTTGCTAAATAGGCCAGTATGTTATAACTTTGTCTTTGAAGGAGCTACCATCAGAGGTAGCCCTATATGTAAAACAAGTCTACTAAATTTTTTTGGTAATTGTACTATCTACAATCTATGTAACTCTTCTAAACAGTCAATTTATTATTTTTTGCTCATTTTTTTAGGGTAGGAGGATAGATTCAGTGAGACAAATAGAAAAACACTCACTGCATGGACTTCTACTTGGATAAACCAAGCTGTTAAAAGTCAGCTTTGATGAAGTGGCTTAAAGTGTTGCCTTCTCTTACTCTGAAAACTCAAGGTATGTTAACTATACCATGTCCCCCACTCAGGATCCCAGTAGTTCTTCAAAAAGTTCACAACCTCCTACCATGAGAAGGGTTGCTTGTACGTTCTTAACTTCCTTCACCTGCAATCTCAAACAATTTCCTTTAATGCACAGTTAAGATAACACCCTCAGTTTTGATCCTTCTGGTTTTATAGTGGTTTCAACTTAAAAAACCCCAAAACTTTGATTTCTTGTAACTACTAAACTTTTACATATATACATGTGATCACTTTGTTTAGAGGTGGATTTATTACATCTTAATGCTATGCAAACATCTTGGATGATAAAAAGCTCTGTGCACTGTGTAGGAATTGATGGTTGATGCTTTCTGTACACTACAAAAATTTTTACAGTACACTGTTGTTTTATTGTTAGCCACATCAATGTAAATGTGACAGTTTGTTGCTTATCTTAATGATTAGGTCCAGCCTGGTGTCAGAGATCCCCTGTGCTGGCTCCTGCTTGTTATTTTAAGCCCTTTTTTTTTTGTGCTTTCATCAGTTCCTTTTCCCTCTGAATTGCTCTTAGCTGGAATTGATTTAAACTGGGGTTGTTTAACCTGGAGAAGGCTCCAGGGAAACCTTATTGCAGCCTTTCAGTACTTGAAAAGACAGATGGGGACAGACTTCTTAGTAGGCCTGTAGTGATAGGACAAGGGATAATGTTTTTAAATTAAAACATGGTAGATTCAGGCTAGACAGACATTTTTTACGCCGAGGGTGGTGAAATGCAGGCATGTGTTGCCCAGAGAGGTGGTAGAAGCCCCAACCCTGGAACCATTGCAGGTGAGGTTGGCCAGAGCTCTGAGCAACCTGCTCTAGTTGCAGATGTCCCTGCTCACTACAGAGGGATTGGACGAGTTGACCTTTAAAGGTGCCTTCCAACCCAAACCATTCTACAATTCTAAATGGGAGTTAGAATTCTTACCTCAGCATAGTGTGGAAACTGAGAGGGAGGAGACTGGTTTCAGTGAGACAAACAGGAGAACAGTCATTGTAAGGACATCTACTTGAATGAAGAAAGCCAGTGCAATCCTAGCAAGTACATGTGAATAGATGAACTGCATGAAAACACATTATTTCTTTGCTTTCCTTCAGCATTTAATTAACAGCATGTAGAAACAGAGCCTTCCCACAGGAAATTACCCTCTTCTAATAGTCACAGACCCTAGGAGGTGTCCCCCAAGCAAAGTGTTTACACCGAGTCCTCCATTTGTGCTTTTCACTATAACATGCTTGGCTTGTGCCTTGTTGAAGGCCTGTATGGTCAGAGACCTTGCTACACTCTTGATCCTGCTGGGCAGTTTTGTCTTTCCTGATGTACAGGGAATTGCTCTCGAGGAGCTGTGCCTTCTGTTACTATGGTTATGTTTGCGCAAAGTTCCTGTCTGCTGGAGAAGAAAGACTTCATCTGTTTCTCTGTTTTTACTTTCCAATATCTGACCTGTTTGTCCTCTGACCTTCTCCACAAAGGCAAATTTTCCATCTGCTAACCCAGCCTCTGTGCTTCTGCAGCAGTTACAGGAGTAACAGATGTATGGACCCCAAAGTTACTGTGCTTGTACCATCTATGCTGCTTGCTGCTTGTGAGTTGAACAGTAGCTCAAGGTGTAACAAAACAGATTGGGATTACTTCACCAAAGCAGTGGGCCATCACAGAGTCAAAGGGTCACAGATCATTCACTGATTGCACTATTTTTGCTGCTGAAGCTGAGGTGGACAGGGAGAAATGCCACAGCTGGTTTCCTTCTCTCTGGCCATATTCCTTCCTTCACCATTCACTTGTGTTCATTCATTCTGACAGATCACTGAAGATCTTCCTTGATCACTTGTGCTATGCAATCATTTTCCCCGCAGTGATGCTGCAGGTTTCCATTTGTTCATTAAGTTGAGCTCCTGAAATTAAAAGTCTTTTTAGTAGACATTAGCATATGTGTTATGCTGGATTTGCATGTTAATGCTCTGTGCAAGCATGGGAATAGCATGGCAGAGAGCCATCCACTGAACTGGCTGGGGGGTTGTTCCTGGTACTGTAATGCTTTGCATGCCTTAGGGTATTGGAGCTCTTAGATGCAGGAGGGCAAGATGTCCAAGTGCTCAGGAAAACTGGCAGTCCCCTTTTCCAGGTTTATCATGGTGATTTCAAGCTGCCTCTTGCATTAAGAAAGAACCAGGGAGAAATGCTAGAGCTTTCAAAATGGAAGCAACCTGCAGTGCAGCTGGCCTCCTTAATGAGATAGGTGCAGGTATAGGAAGATGACTGCAAAAAAAAATTCTTCCAGGTAAACCACAATTGGTTTCCAGTAGTTGTGACACCTTTTGTCTGAGTGAACTTGGAGGGTATCTGCAAGGTCCTGGCTCATCTCAGCAGCAGCAAGGCATACTTCACTCTCAGTTTGGTTGAAAAATGGAGCTTCTTACAAGTAACTTCTGCAAATATCCAACATGCCCCACCCTGCAGGGAAAATCATAGTTTTCCCTACTCACCACTGTTTCAACGAGCTCATTAGAACAGCTGTGCTGGAGACAACATTTTGCATTCCTGCTTTGCTATTTTTAAATTTTTTTTTATTTCCACCCTCCCTTAGAAATGCAGTTACAGTCCATTAGAGATGTGTGATACCTCAGCCATTCTGGTGCTGATGTGTTTGGGTTAAGTTATAGCACTGCAGCTTCATTTCACAGTGCTGTAGCGTGGCTCGATTTAAAGTCTACAGGGCAAAACAAAACTGTGGCACTGTAGTTCCAGTAACTGTCAGCTGGATGAGCCCACCTAGGTCCTTGCACAAAACAGCTGTTGGTAGAAATCAGTGGGCAGGCCAAGGATATATGAAATACATAATGTTGTAATCTAAAGCTTTGGAATGTAGTAAGCTTTTTTGGATAGGTAGATGCTTTATACTGGAGAACTAGTTTTCATCCAGAGGCTTACTCTACAGTGATGGACCAGCACCTATAGCACCTCTGTAATTACATTTGCCTTGCCAAATAGATTCTAACCAATAGGTAGAGGTGTTTGTAAAAAGCTGTCTTCAGGCAAGGTGTAATACCATCAGGCTTTTGCAAATTCACAAAGTCTCATAGCTGCATCCCACTGCAAATGACAGTGGGAAACAGCTGTGGATGCCACCAAATTATCAGGTAAATAATATTCAAATTTTTTTTAAAATATTAAGCCATAGCTATTCTTGCAATTACTGCATTTTGTATTAAATTAATAAAGAGGAACTAAATGTGTGCATGTTTAAGAGCACATCTTTGCCAATACCAGTGTTCTTATATGCAGTGTAAATATTGTTGTATTCTCTTCTTGAAGTAAAAACTCTCCATGTAAATTCTAGGAGTAGGAAGCTCTATTTCTTACATTTGTCTACCTTTCTACATTATTCTAAGACACTCTGCTACCTTGCCTGCCAAATCATTGCAATTGTTGCCCAGTTTCCAGTTTGGGGTGGAACAGCAGTGTGTGTCACATCCCTTGATAGAGGTCCAGTCAGAAGTTTTTAGTATGTACAATAGGTTTTCTAGTTTCAGTAGAATTACCCCTTTTAATCCTAATTGCTTTATTCTGCTTTATCAAACTGCACCTAAGAGTCAGTCAGTAAGGATTTCTAGCTTTTTCAGTATTTATACCTTTCTACTGAAATATCTGGAATATCCTATAGCAAAATCCTACAGCAAACAATTGTTTATTCTGTGTGCCAAAAATTATAAATTATAACATTCCTGTGAAATAAAACATAACTATCCAAGTGTAAAGATAGTAAAGAGTAAAGAGCCTGCGCTAAGGCAAATACACATTCAACTGTGCAGACTGAAATTTGAATACTGTTTACTACTACCATGTTTTCTGCAGTAATTGGTAAGCTGTTGAGAAAAGCTCTAGTGCCTACTAAAAGCAGATGCTATGAATAAATCACACATGATATTTTCAAGTTGTGTGTGAAATTCAGTGTTGCAGGGCGAGCCCTGCAGGTCTTGCTCAGACTGTGGTGTGATGTGAGGTTTATGAGGTTGGCAAATTTTGTACTGGACAGAGTTGTATTAGAAGGATCACTGGTTTTGGCAGTAAAATGATTTTACTTCTCAAGATTCCTCTATATACTGCAGGATGCTAATAGAAATAGATAAGTTCCTGGTGCATACATTGTCCTCTGGAAAACCCACACGTGTTTTGGTGCAGAGCACATGTCACTGAAAAAATGTTAAGAGTTTTGCTTGATTTGTAACCATCCCTCTTCTTCTCTGAGGGAGACCTGCACACTGCTGCCTCCTTTCTTGCTTTCATTGTGTTGGGCCAATGCCAGGATAGTAAGGGCTGGTTTGTACACTGGGGTGCTTAGGATGAGGCACTGGCATGTGAATTATTCTTCTGTTATTGGGATCACTTGTGTGCAAGAAAAAAAACCCAACACACCCAAACTGTTTGTGACAGAGTCCGAAGGTTTCTCTCTCACACCCATGATGGAGGGAATCAGAATGTCTGTATCTGCACATCCCTTTAAATGGAGAGGCAGGAGAAGGGTGAATGACAGTTGTACTGTTTGAGATGTACCTTTTTATTTGAGAACTGCTGCATTCCAAAATAAGCAAATTTGAAAAGTGCAGAAAAAAAAAGGGCTTAGGATACAAGAGTAAGGCATGGGCTGTGTTGTCAGCTCTGCCATGAGTCTCCAGGGCTGTGTTTGGATAACTGCCGTCCTGCTCAGTGCTTCAGTTTCCCCAGGTGTAAAGCAAAGATAAGGGTTTGCAACAAATTAATTAATGTTTGTAAAGGCACCAAAATGCTGTCCACCCTTGGATGGCAAGGAATGAAAAAGAATCATGAAAACACAAGGAAGTCCTGTGTTACTGTGACTTTCACACTTAACACTTCTACTAGCAAAGAGATGTTTACTTATTCTTTAACAAACAAATGAAACAACTGCTAGGTTTGTGTCATGAAGCTAAGTTGGCAATACTGCTTCATCAGGACTAATAATCATTAACATCCTTTTAACTTCATAATCCTTCTTCCCCCTCTTTTCCTTAGAGACAAAGATGCAGATGTGGCTAGAGTGATGAATACATCCTGAGCTGCATCATCACTACCTCAAAGTGAGGATTATTAAAATGACATTAAGGGTTGTCAGAAGCCCAAAATGCTAAATGTAACAAAATATGGCCAGGATGGATACACCAGGCATGTGGTTGTGTAAATATGGGAGTGCAATATGCATAAAATCTTCAATATGAGTGACTTCCCTCAAAGTCAAAAGCTGTTCGGGTACAAGTCAGATCTGCTCCTGTTGCAGTGCAGAGAGGAACAGAACTGAAAACACTGGAGGAAAAGGTCTCACGGGTAGAGACACAGTAACAGCCTTAATTTTTGCCTAGAGAGAGGCTCCAAACTTAGTAGTTTTATTTTGAGGCTTTTTGACCTGCTTAGCTTGTAAAGTAGCAGGCATTGGGAGACTTGAAGCCCAGTACCACAGCAGACAGCTGGGAAATGGGAACCCTGTCACGAGTGGGGAAGGTAGTGGTGCCAGAGTTGAAGTCTAAGAAGTATCTTTTTCTAGTCGTGCCCACATCAAGGTACAGGATGGAGGCGAGTAACATCAGGGAGTGCTGCCAGTCACCAGGATGTCAGCACAGAACTGGCAACAACAAAAACAGACGTAAGAAGGCTTTCATACCAATGCCATAGTCAGAAAATGATCTGTAGCCAATCTAGTGGACCTGCCACTACTAAACCTAGACTCCCTACTCCTGCTCTGCATTTGGGTTTGAGGAGGTGTCACATACTCTCCATAAGGATAGCCGGGCAACATTTCACTAAGAAAGTCTTCCAGAATTTTTTTGTTCATATGTCTCTGGCAGGTTGTGTGTGAAAGCAGCATTTGTGCCTGTTCCTCACAATTCTTTAAGACTCCTTCTCGTGACCTGGCCTTGCTAATAAAAATGGTGAAATGTAAACAAAGAAACAGCAGATGGCAACCAAGAGCTTGACTTCTAGTGCACACAGTACAGTAATAAAATGATAATAAAGGAAAATTATGCAGGATAATGAAGTAATTCTCTGTTCTTGGATTTGCAAATTAAGTATTTGTATATAAAGTAACAAGGAATTTTACAGAGCCATATGCCTGAAGACCTAGGAGTTTTGTTCTGATTATGTCACTTGATATCTAGTAAAAGACACTACGCTTCCTGCAAACCTTACCTCGTGGAGAACTTGTGAACCTTTCTCAACATGTAACCACTAGCATTCCTCTACTCTTCCTTCAACTTTAGTCTACTAGGAAAAACTAAAAGAAGAGGAAACCATTTAGAAAAACACTCTAAATGAGATTATATATTCATTTTTTCCAAGCTGAAAAGAGAGCTCCCTAGTTTACTAGCCAACAACATGTTATCTCAGTATTACACATCAGTATGTATTTAGTGGAGGGATATGGTCATCTAAAGACAGGCACTTCTATTGGGTTTTTTTGTCATTCAGATCAAGAATCCAAACTTAGTTTTGATTTGAAGCATGTGAAGCTTTTGAAGCTGTATCAGTGTCCCAAATTAAGTTGGTTTTTTTTCTTTTTGTCTTTTGCCTTACCCAGCATGCCACAAAAAAATTTGTTATTTCCAAGTCAAAGTTCTGTCTCTTCAGATTTGATCTTTACAAGCTTCTTTAATGCCTCCGGTTCTGTGATCTTCACTGTGTGGAAAGCAGTAATTTGTGCTGACATCACCTAACTGCCCTGAAGAAAAAATATGTTGCATATCACCAAGGAAAGGGATAAATTTATCTATAATTCAGGACAATAATGGAGTTTAATTCACAAAGTCTCATAGCATCTCACTTACTGACAGTCTACTATCATTAACGATGTCTTGAGATTCTGTTGTGTGAATATAATCAGTTATGACTGAAAGGAAATCGTTCTGAGGACCTCAGTTTTGTAACCACTTTTCTGGGGTTTGTTATCCTTTGTGGCAGTTGTGCCTATAAGAACTCAGGAGCTGTTTTTTTCCGAGCAAGAAAACCCCTACAAATTATTAACATTGCAAGGGAGTGGTTGTAGTGAGGTACTGATGCTGAGCAACAGTCAAGTTCCTCCTCTCCAGCAGCAAGCCACTGTGACAGCGTGGATTGATCCAATGAACTTTTGTTTGTTATTTGTAGTTCCTTAACCTGCTGGGCCTGTGCTGACAGCCCTGCCCCCAGCACGCCACTGTACCACAGCAGACTGCTGCAGTGGCTGTGGGACCCTCACCCACTCGCTCCATTTTCAGGCCTGTGCAGTGTCCCTGAGCTGCACACAGAGCTCGCTGGGGGAGCTCTCTCCAGCAGCATCTGTGACCTTATTTTTACCTTCCATGTGTGCCTTACTGTACCTCCCTGGGGACAGTTAACATGGTCCTTTCTGCCCATGCCGCTGCACAGGTGCTGTGTGTACCAAGAAGGTGGGTGCTTGAGCTGGGTTTCAGTGGCAATCAGCCTAATGCAGCATTGAGAAAACACAAAGTTCAGATCACTCGTTTGAGAACTCCAGCCCAAAAGTGCAGCATGCTGGGAGCTCTGCCCTACAGCTGTGCTCTCCTCCTCTGTTAGTCACTGCTAGGGGACTGTGGGGAAGGCAGCTTTTTACACTACTTGGGCAGTATCCCTCCAGTCTAGGATATATTTCAGGTTGTGGATTGTGGGATTTGAGGGTGGGCTATGACATGTTTCTAGGGTTTGGTTTTTTCCTTTGTTAATACTGTGTGTGCATTCCTTGTGTTTAGTACATTTTGCATGCGCATCTGGTTACTGGCTTTGCTGTGCCATATGCAGTAACAGCAGTACTAGCCTTTACAAGTGCTGTAGAATGATGGGTATTATGCTTAGGCTGGATCACAAAGCAGCCACATGTGTTTGGGAACAGGCCACCTTTTCTCCTTTGCCAGTGCCTTGTGCAGGCTGGGTAACAACATGATTTGGTATGGCTTTTATTCCTAAAAAGCAGAGCTGTTGAAGCCCAGAATGGCTGTTTCATGTGTCTTGTTGCAAGGCTTCTGCCTCCAGCTTTCATCAGCCAGATTAGAGGTAATGGTACCCACTGGCCTTGGCTCTGTATTGACTAAATACAGCAGCTTTTACTCTGAGGCTTTTCCTTCTACCAGAGATGACGACTCCCTGTTTAATAGTAACCCAGCACTTTTGGGTCACATATACCAATGTACTTTGCTAGGCACTTGAAGTACCCCTAGTCTTGTTTTATGGACTAGGCAACAAAGTAAAATGAGATAATGAAATTTAGAACAATTGTGTAGAAAATCAGTGATGAGGATTAGAATACAGTTCTCAGTTCTCAATCCAGGCACATATCTGTGCTGCTTCCTTGGAGAATTGGATGGATTTATATAAAATCCAAACCTTCCCAGTATTTGAGAGAAGAGCTGCTTTGACTTGTTCCTAGGAGAGGGCTGTGTCTAGTTTGAGAGTAGTCTTCCAATAAACAGATGACATATTTACTACCTGCTGCATGCTGTTTGCTGTAAGGTTCAGTGTGTTAATATACCAGTATATGGAATGATTTAAGTTCTTAGTTCCTGTGTGTATTAATATAGGCACAGGAAGATTGACTTCATAAGAATGTAACAATTGTTTACCTGTGTGATATCTGCAGATAGGTGGACTCTAAAACCAGAACACATCACAGGTGTCCTACCTACTGCAGACCACAGTATTCTTAGCTCTCACACATAACTGAAGGTTTATCTAGAACATAATTTTTAAACTCCCACACTTCTAAAGTTCCACAGTTTTAAAATCCTTAAGACTTCAGATTATGAAGAATAAGTATATCCTTAAGTAGCAGGGTTCTGACAATTAATTAATTTGTTAAAATTTGTACCTTATTTCTAAGTTTCAACCACTGTGTATGTTTATGTCCTTGTCAAAATTCCATTCACTCTCTCAAATCTCTTCTATTAGGTAAGTTTTAGACTCTTATCTTGCTTTTGGATAAGCAAAATAGATTAGGCTTCTTGATGCCTCATTTATAAAAGAAGTTCTTTTTCCAGACCATAAATCATTCTTGAAGCTCTTGGTGTAATTCTTTAAGGTGCTCACAGCTCTTGTCTCTACAATGCTGGATGGTGGTCTCACTACAAGTTCAATGGATTACTTTATTCTGAATTTTATTTGATCTTTGCTTGTTTATTAAAGCATCACCTTTGTTCTTTCAGTTACTGGTTCATAGTGCAGCCTTTGTGTCCTGGGATGTCGTCTTCAGCCAGTGTAGATCTAGTATAGCTCATCATGCTATGTGACATATAAGGCAATAAATTGCCTCTAGTTTAAGAAACTGTGCTTACTTTTGAAGAGATGATGTATCTGATTCAGTAGATAATAGATTTGATTCAGCAAGTAATAGATCTGACTCACTGGGTCATTTATTTGCTTGGTAAGTCGTACATATAAGGTAACCAACGAAGTATCTGGCTTAGTACGTGACCTGTTCTTTTTAATCCTGAATAATTAACTTGTGTATGTGCATGAAATTTATCTCAAGCTGTCCATAAAATCTCTGTCAAATCAGTTTTGTGACATGGCTATCCCAGTGCATGATTAAAACCAATAGTTTCCCTGTTGTCACATAAAATACAGCAGCAGTCCTTCTGAATGCAAGTATGATCTAAATATAATACAACTGCTTTGTCAGTAAAGACGGTGTATTATTAGAATTCAGCTGGAAACTTACAATTTCTTAGATGTAATTGAGAGTCTCCAGAGACTACTGTTGGCTTGGGTACCCAAAAATCTATATTGAGTTCTACCCAGTGCAACGTACGCTTCCATCTGCTCCTTTTTTTGTGGCAGTCTGAAGCATGCCAACATGCAGGAGAACAAAAGCAATCTCATTTTGACTGGCCTAGAACCATGTCTGTGATTTTCTTGGTATGGTCCCATTTGAGGGAGTAGGAGTAATTGATTTAGCGTGATTGGCACAAAAACAGGCAGATCAGGCCAGATCTACACTGAACTAATTCCTTGAGGATTTTTCGTGCTCAAAATTTAAAAAATATTTTGTTTTGTCATAATTCCAAAGAAAATGCTTTGATATTGTGTAAGTTGTAAACACCGCAGTCACTGAACTGGAGATAGCTGAAGTGGAATGCTTCCAGTCTCTGATTGCCACTGCTTTGCTTTCCCAGAGCTTTTAAAATATGCATATTACTCTCTTTCCAATTCCTCTACTTTAAATGGCCACTTTCCAATAGTGGGAGTGGGAGACCTGCCTGGTGTGAAGCATGTGCAGTCATTTGAAATTCAGAGCTAGGTTGGGTATTCCTGCCTGCCCCTACCTTGTGTCATACAGACGTGTCCTGACTTGTTATGATTTATATGACTGGGGTTTTTCTGCTTAAATACCATTTTGTTGAGGTTTCAGTTAATTCTAAGGGCAATTAATTTTTTGTAACAACTGTCAGTGAGAGGTTATTTTGCACCTGAAGATAGCTGCTGAATGTGCGCATCTGAGAGAAAGGTGAATCCTTTTTGACTCCTGGTGACCTTAGACTTCTAGAAAATGATGTGCTTGGGCTGCTGTCATTGAAATACAGGGCTAGTCTTAGAACACGAGATGAAAGGGGTTGGGAGATCAAGGTGTGGGAAAACAGTTTCTAAATGGCTTCAACATAAACATTTTATAAAGAAAATGGAGTAAAAGTCAGCTTATTCAGAATTTTCTCAACCATTTTACATACCTGAACTTTGAGCATTCCCTAAAGAATAGTTATATATCAGTAAAGACTCAGATACCATAGAAAATGATAGTGCTGTACAGCTGATTTAACACTAGCTCTTTTCTTCTCCTTTTTATGGTATTGGGAGAGGAGAGAAAACAAGTCTTCCTTAATTAGTGATGAGGTGCAGTGAGTTTCAGCACATTGTTTGCTAGATGTGATGTGCAGGCAGTGGCTTCTGCAGCTCCCATTTACCTGGAGGGAAGGGAGAGAAGCTGCTCTGCACAGCTGCATCCCATGATGGGAAATGCTCAGCCCACAGGCCCCTGGCAGTGGAGGGATAAAGCTCCCAAAGCCTGTGCTGTAAGGCTTTGCTTGGCAGGATTGTATTAAGGAAGGCTGTAAAGCATGTGGTTGGGGAAACTATTTTTTTTTTCCATGAGAAACACCAATGCATTATTTCCCTGTTGAATCCAGATTTTGAAATTTGCTGAAAAAATGAAAAAAATGGTTTTCTTTTTTTCACAGTTGGAAAGCAAACATTTTTGATTGAATTTGCTATCTTTTGCAAAATGTTGTTTTGCTAAAGCAGTCATGCTCCATCAGAGAAGAGGCTGTTATTTATTAATCAGCATAAATAACTTCTTCGTGCATGAGTAGTACCCAGTGGTCAGTCCTTTCTGAATGTATCTATCCCAGGGGCATCCTGAGCTGGATTTCCTTTGTTTAAAGGTAGGTGAAAAATAAGAGGGGAGTGACAGAGCAGCTTGGTGGGCATCTGGCATCCACCACAAGCTGTTAGCACAAAACTTGAGTACCAGAATGCCAGGGGGAATGTCTCTGTGTATGCATAGGAGAATCCTATGCAAAGCTTTTCTGGCAACTCTTCAAAGTATCTGAAAATTTACATATTACTTTTGTCTGAGGTCATGCAATGAATCCAGGCCAGGCTTTCATTCCCTATGGTAGGTGTTTTCTGGGTTTTGTTGTTTGGGTTTGTTTTTTTCTTATATAGAGTAAGCCAAACTATTGTATTTAGGGTTAGCACCAAGTTACATGCAATATTAAGTTGTGCTATACTCAAAGGAGCTTCTACTGCCAAAAAAGCACCAACAAAACCCAGAAACTCACATACTTAGTCACATTCCATTTAGTGGCTTGGGTCATTCAAGTTCTTACGGTCACAATTAAGAGCCAGGAACTTAAGAACTGACTGAAAATGGATTCTAGCTTGCAAAACTGTTTCTAGTACAGGTTTCCTGATGCTTAACGCAAGGTGAGCGTATTGGGATATCTCTCCCCTGCTGGTTGCCTGTCTGCAAAGGTATTGAGGTGTTTAGAAGCTTTGCCTTTCTAGTGAGTGTGGCTTCAATAAGTTGCGACATTCCAAAGTTATTTGGGTCCAAGTGGACAGGAATATGACGTGTGAGAAGTCTTGTTTTCTCACAAAACAAGGCTAGGAATGTAAAGCATAAAGTCACTACCCCCAGGAGTTACAGAGCTGGGCTTCTCCTCATTGCTATGACCCCACTCTTACTTTCTTTTTACTCGTAGGGTATGTTTTTTAAGATCAGGATGGTATTTATATTGAATCTTATTTTCCCAACTCTTCCTGTTCCTCCTCTTTCAATCTCTCAGGATTGGCTAATCCCAATGTCCTTGTGAATGAATTATCCCCATGAGCCCTTTCACCTTTTAGTTTACAGACACATCTTTTCCTTCTCTCTCATCTTCTCTATTTTTACTCTTTGCACCTTCTTACCCCTTCCCTTGACTCTACCCACCTCCTCCTTTTTTGTTTAACACTTCAGCTGTTTCTACTTCCAGTTTTATCATACCAGTGAGGTACCAGCAAGTTGGCAATGCATGAAACTTCGTCATTGGTGACGCTTGCTATGTTTGCCAGTAGCCAGATGAAGAACTAAATGGCAGAGAGAGTGTAATTTCATTGAACTCCATGTTTCTGTGAGATCCAAACCACCCACCGCTTGCCGTTGCGTCAGCTGGTCTATTTCTGCTTGCTTAGAGCACCATCAGTGCTGGTTTTGTGCACTTCCTGGCTAGACAAGAGACATAGGGTCTGGCCTGGTAGCTACGCATGATCAGATGTTATGTTCTTAACTACAGCAGAAGTCCAGAGCATGAGTTTAGGGGCAGACTGGATGGGCTTCTGTGAACCCACAGATAAGGATCCGTAGGCTGTAGTTTGACACATGGAGAACTTATTACATGTATGTTTATTATGTTGAATGACAGTAATCCACAGAGACACAAGCATTGGCCTAGGGCTCCCATGGTATGCATGTGTTGCATAGAAGCAGAACAGAGTCTCAGCTTCCAGGATTGATAACCTGTGAAACAAGATACCAAGAGCAGGGTAGCTGAGAGATAAAACTGTTGAGGTTTGACTAGAGGTGGTTCAAGCCACCCTGAATATCACTGAGCATGTGCCATGTCGGTTCAGAACTTAAGGTAGATGTTCTGTGGGAGCTCTTTTAGTACTTACCTGTAGATTTACGAGTGCTCTGAAGGAGGGAGGCTGGAGTCTGAAAGTAACAGGTGCACAAACTGGTAACTCTCCATATGAGGAAGGCTGGATCTCACTGTTACTTTAACATTGATGATTTATTTTCTCTCTGAGGTCAATTGTGCTGATTCTGAAAACTCAGGTTCTAATCTGTGTACAGGCTTCTTATGTTGGGGTCACATTAGTCAGATGAGGTGAAAAATGCGTGCTGTAAATCTGGCAATAAGATACTAGAATTTCTGTCTACTGGCTTACTATTTATTGCAAGCATTATTGGCTTAAATAATAAAAAAAAGAGTTGTGTGTTTTATTTTTACTTCTATCACCATTTAGAAAACAATGTGGGTCCATCTTCAGGTTGCTGAAGGGGAAACTTTCTGATGAATGCAGCCTTCTGAAAGGCACAAACCAAGCACCCCAGCTCCTGAGATGTGGCTACAGAGCCAACTATGTTTTCTGGCAGAAAGATTACTGTTATTGCACAGCTCACAGGGGACGCAGTATTAACTAGTTGCTGGTGTGTGCATTGCAACTGACTCCTTGTGTTGTGTGCTTCTGGGGGAGTAATATAATGTGCTACTCCTGTTTCACTGGAGACTGTGCACTTCAATTTGGAGATTTATTTTTTTTAATTTTGCAGCAATTAAAAAATCAAATTTATCTACTGTTATTAAGGGTGATTACTTAGCTGGGCTTCATTTCTGATAATTTAGCTAATAAGTCATATAAATAACAGGAAGATGGGAACAGCCAAAAGGCAAGAGAGTTTTTATCGTTAATCTTTCATGATATCTAGGAGTTTTGTCTTAGCAGCAGGAAAATAAGCCACTTCTCATAACTGAATTTGACAGTGAATGGAGTTGGTTCAGCTGGTTCCTCAATCTTTCATTAAGAGCATTGGAGTAATCCTGAGCCTTGCTGAAATCACTGGAGCTTGTTAGCGAGCAACCAGTAGTCAGAGAGCAGAGCCATGGAAAGAAGTCTTAGTTTTGCCCAAGATTTAGGTTGTTGAGTGATGTTTCCTTATGATTTGCTTCATGACTTTTCTTTTTGCATTGATGGTTCAGCAGGTGATTTGACTCTGTGGCACAAGCAGAGCATGCTCTGCATGCAGAGCTCTGTATCTGAAGATTGGCATTGTTCAGGTTGGATCCATTCTTCATTCTTCTCCATGCTTTCTTTGTGTGCTTCAACAAGTCACTTAGCTTTTCTCTGCTTCCTCACTGGGGAGTTTAGAAGATAAATGCATTATAAAGCTGGGAAACTGTTAAATGCAGTCAATAAAGATCATATACATGCACTTAGTTAAACACTCATCAGTAAAAATCTCTAGCTGTTACAGTGGTTGCATTACACCTTCCAAACAACATGAGGTGGTTTTTTGCTTGTGATTGCAAAAGGTGGAATAATAATGCAAAGTGGTACTGAGTCTCACAGTCATTTCAGTAGGGGAAGACTGGATAGTGCAGTGATGATTTCTGCTTCAGCAGGGTTAGCTTTTCTATCCCAAACAAAAAGCCCGAATCAGGTGTCTGAGTTGATCTTATGATCTTACTTGGTTTTAGGAGTGGGTTGGGGAGGGCTGTGGTTACTTCCTCCATTGCTTAATGAAAAGTCAAAGCTGTTCAACCAATTGCAGACTCAGATCTAAAACCGAAGGGTAAGGAGATCACAGAAGTGGGGGTTTAGCTCTTTCTCTGTGTTTCTCTTTCCCCTCTGCTTCTTCCACCTCCCTCTTTCCTTTTCTCTTCCCAATCTGCTGCCTGCATAGGTCCTAAATTCGGTCCCCATAGATAACCCAGCACAGGCATTGCTGTATTATACTGCTAAATTACTCCTTTTGTTCATTCTTTGTCAATGTCTTGTATGACAAGCGGATAAAGAAAAACATTCAAAAATAGGAATGTAAATCTGTCAGAGTTGCCAAATAATTCATCAGCAAGGTACACCCATGGCAACTAGAGTTTGCATTTTTATTATGGATTCCATATGAGGCATGTGGCGTCTCTTTTTCATGACAAATTAATGTGAACTATACTTATTCAGCTTGATTCGTGTGCCAGGCTGAGCTTCACTCACCCAGGATATTCAGTTGCTTTAGAAGTACTAAAAATGGCTTTAGTGATGTTTGCTTCAGGCTGGTTTTATGCAAAGGAGACTTTCTTTAGCTGAAAAGAAGCTATTTACAGCAGCTGGAATAGCAAGCCAATGCAGTAAAGACTAAAATGCTTTGTATTTGAGGAGAATGGAAATTCTGACTACCCGAACCACTGGCTTTATTGAAAGTTGGGCAGAAGGTTTTGCTATCCTTTTTG
Organism: Actenoides hombroni; assembly: GCA_024336885.1. NCBI lineage: Eukaryota > Metazoa > Chordata > Aves > Coraciiformes > Alcedinidae > Actenoides > Actenoides hombroni. The sequence goes on from WUAM01000059.1 coordinate 410,622, forward strand.
AATCTGTCCTGTCAGAATGTGATTGTTTTCTGACTTCTTAACAGAAGTTTCAGAAATGTAGACAGGGGAATAAAATAAAAAATCTGAATGCTGGATGGCATACCTTTCACTGATATTTTTGGATGCCTACTTGGGTAAAGACCAATTATTTTACTCTATGATATTGAGTCAAACTGACAGAAAAGGGGGAGAAAGAATTCTAATACAGTGAAAATACCTAGTGAGTTACAGTATGCAGACCAGGCAAAGTGCATTTACAGATAGATGCACCTGAGTCTCAATCTTCATGCAGTCAGCCTCCTACTAGGTTAATTAGCACCTTACTGGTTTTGAGCCATGATAATCAGCTGGTCTCTACAGAAATTCTAAGTGAGATTCATTTCTTTGCATCAGACATTTATCAGTTTATTATCACATAGCCTGATAAAGGACTTGTAAGGATTGGAATATTGACCATTCTCCTAGAGACACCGAAGTGAGGTGACTTGCCCAAAAGTTGCAGAACAAGTCAGTGATTGAGCTCATAGTGTGCCACCCGTTGCTCCAGTTAGTCTTCTCATCTTACCTGTCTTTCTCACCTCACAGAAGGAGCAAAGAAGCAAGTTCTCTGTTTTGTGTATGGTTGGGTTTGCCCCTGCTGTGATCGAGAAAGAGAAGATTTTGCGCTGCACTGTTGGTGTTCCTTTGAGCCTTCTGCTGCTTTACAGAAACAAACAAACAAACAAACCAGAAATTGGAGGGGAAGATGCTTTCTGTCACTGCTGCTCATAATCTTGCAGAGAGGATGATTAATCTTTGTCACTCTTTGTGATTTTCAGAGCAGCAGTAGAGTTCACATTCAACACTGTAACCGCTGAACAACACCTAGCTGCAAATACTTGCTGCTTTCAGACCTAGGGAAGGAAGAAGTCTTAGATTTCGCTCCTTCTGAGCTTGAAAGCATTGCATATCTGGGTATGGCAGGAGCGGTGTTCCTGCTGAGATCTCCTTCAAAGTCTACAGCAGCAGCGGCATTTAGCGTCTGAAGTCCCAGGCTGTCTCCTTTGGAGGTAGACTTGCGTAAGAAATCTGGACAAGAACATCCTTTGGTTTATCTAGATCACTATAAATGATGGTTTAAAGCTGTCTCGCTGGGTTTGTCATCACATACTGTCTTTATTTTGGGGTCTGACAGAGGTGAATAAGAAGAGAAATATTTTGGCATGTTTAACAGCTGTGAGGTCATTCTTGGTGAGCACAGAAAAGTACATGATGATATTGTGTACACAGGAGGGTGAGGTGAATGGGGAAGTCATTTTGGTGGTGGGTTAGGCAGTTTCCAGCAAGGGCTAGGTAAATATGAATTACAGCTGAAAATAAAACTAAACCATCCCTCCCCTAGGAGCTCGGCTGGATTAATTTCTGTGCTTCCTGTGTTCTAACAGGACAAAGTCAGGGAAGCCTTTCTGGACTTGTACATGTTCCAAGCATGGCTCCTGTTAGATCCTTCCCTGTTTCCCTTGCCAACTGGCATAGCATTTTAAAGTCATCACCATGACTTTAAGCATGGCTTTAGGCAGAATTATCCCTGATACAGTGTCACTGAGGTCAACAGAAAGATGAGTCTGGATTTCATTTTCTGTCCAGCCTGCCTGTATTCGTTTCTTACTCTTGCCTGTGTCCGCGACCTCACTCAGAAAGTGTGGTTAAGTCGGTGAGTATTCTGGGACACTGGATTTGTGCAGCAGATGCCATGGAAGGCGCACAGTGCTGGATGGATGGTTTTCTCTAAGCAGTAAGTATGATAAGTACTAGGCTAAATCCTTTTGGATTAGTTAAGTGAGAGGAAGAGAGACTATTTCTGGAGGGTATTTTCTTTCTGTGTACTTAGGATTTTCTCTGACCTGAAATCAGCATGTTTGGCACATTTGATCTTTTCAATCTACTCCAATTATAAAGATTTGAAGTAGCATCCAAAAAAAGTGCTGATACCTTCAGGATGACACTCTGCACTCAGCGCAGCGCTTTGTCACAGCTCTGCTTGCCAGCATGCTGCATGCTATTTATAGCTCCTCTTACTGTTCCCAAGTCCTGGCTGGAGAAGAAGCCCAGCAGGCTGAGGTCTGCAGATTGACCTTACACAAGCCCTGGTGCTCCCATTCTCCTGTCTTGTAGCAACAACAGCTTTCACACAAATGCTCAGACATGCCTAAATCCAGCCACCTGGAACACTCAGACCTTACATTTTCGTGTTAATAATGGTCTAAATACCTTTTCTGGTCCAAATATTTATTTAAATTTTGGGATGTGCTTTTAACAGGCTCTTGTATACTTCAATCTTATTTCAGTCTTATCAAGTCTGAGAATAATCATGGAAGTCAAACTGATTATACTTACACCACTGTTAAGCGTAGAGTAAGGGAGGCCCAGAAAACTCAAGACACTTTTCCTTTCAGACCTGTTGTTTCAAGTATTTGAAAAGGCAGTGGCTGCAGTGTGTGTGCTACCCATTTTGAGGCTTTTTGTAGGGAACGGAGCAGTCTTGAATTAGATAAGAGATGAGGAAAGTGGGTGCACAGCAAGAGATATCTGTGAAGCTGGAGGAGGTAGAAATTGGGGCTGGAGGTAGAGAAGTTAGAAATCTGCCTGGGAGGGCTGTGCAGAGGCACTGTTGCAAAATCCCTGCGAGAAGGCGGCACTGCGAGTGCAGAAGCAGAGAACAGACCGTGAAAAAGAAAGATGAGGCCTTCAGTGAAGCAGTTGAGAGACAACAGGTGGGCCTGAGAATTGAGGAAGATGGAGCTGAGCTCAAATGAGGAAAAGGACCTCTACAAGCAAATGTGGTAGTTAGGACCTGGAGAATCAATAACTGAAAACAGTGTTGTGACTGTGCCGAGTGGGATTATCCTGCAGATGTGTTTTAGGATCTGATGTGTGGATACAGCCTTCATTTTAGCTCTAAGAGTCACCAAACTGTTTGCGAAGAATGAACAAGGAGAAGACAGGATCAGCAGTGTGTTTCTTGAGGCTATGAAGCTGAGAGAGCCTCAAATGTGCACTGTGACTCCAGGGCAGTTCCACTTTTGCAAAAAGGAGTTTACTGTAAAATCTGCAGTCTGATACTGACTGTAACAGCAAGGAAGGAGTATCATGGCCAAGTCTCTTCTATTACCTTTTGGGCACATCAGTAAAATACCAGGAGAATTACAAGTATTGGTACACTTTTTTTTTAACAGAAAAAATTACTATTACTGGGTAATAAATGATACAGGCTTATGAATTTACTTTATTAGGATGTTTACCTTTCCTCTCCATTTCTCCTGCCTTCAAGTAGAAGGGGCCAGTCTCTTTTCAGTGGTACCCTGTGATAGGATGAGAGGTAATGGTAGCAAGGTGAAACACA